>JAOVVH010000024.1:7888230-7918536 GCA_028566435.1 Scorpiodoras heckelii | reverse complement strand
GAGGCCCTACACCATACTAATAAATTATTGTGGTCTAAAACCAGGTGTTTCAGTTTCATTGTCTAACCCCTGTATATGTGACAAATAACGTATTCTTCTTCTTCTTCTTGAATATAGTGATTAATCGTATGTTTCCCTACGTTAGAATACAGCAGTATACCATGGGCAGAATGATTAATATGTGGTACATTCCTTATTGTTTAACTTTGGTAGCAGCTTATTAAGTGGTTAATTCTGTTCCAAAGGTCTGAACATGAGTAAACCACATTATATACGTAGCTGTTCTTTTGGGAGACATTAAAAAAAATTAGTGGCCAACCATGAGGGCTCAGCTTACAAATGAGCACCGCTCAAAACCCACCGAGGTATTCATTTGGAGGATAAAGCAGATTTTCTGTTTCCTGTAGATGACTTCACATAATTGGGGGATCTGTAACTAGATCTCAGATGTAGTAAATATTGCCTAAATTGTGACTGTGCACAGGCTTTAGTCTGAACATGTTTAATACACCTGCAATCCATAGTTTTTTCTAAACAGCAAATTCAGATAAACACTTCAATCATGTAACTCTTCTGTTCAGCACTGGGACTGAGAAACACTTCTCTTCGGAAGGAAGATGAAAATCCAACCAGTCATGGTTGTTATTATAGGCAGCTATACAGAAACAACTATTCCACACATGTCCCTGCAAGCACATGTTCCGTCATTTTTCCCTGGTTTGCGGATCATTAGAACAAATAAATAGCTCTATAGAAATAACTTTTCCCTCTGACTTGAAGCCATCAAACTTCACAGCTGGGTTTCCAACTCTCTTTTTTTTTATAACCCACAATACTTAATCAACATTTCCACACAGCTAAAATGGGATTGCCTTTTAGGATATGCTCTGTAGTCACACTGGACGCCTCGGGTTTGGAGAGTCCCTTCCTTCTGTGTCTCCACTCGGTTTACATACTTCTGACACCAAAAATAACACAACTGAAGCAATAATCCATTTTAAAGGCCGTGTCAGTGGTTATTACTCCGGAGAGGCTGTTATATACACAACTCGGCAGCCAAGAGCCATGTGAAAGGCAGAAGGTTAACTCCCTCGCAGAATAAAATAAAATCTGTACAGAGAACTTTTTGTCCAAGTAATGGTTCTCTGTCAAAAGAATTCTTTGTCATTAAGCATTGGAAAAGTCTTTTACTGTTTCATGGCTGCAGTTCTGTCTCAGAAGATTAGAGGTGATGGAGCAATGTATATTTCTGAAAGAATGCATGAAGAATGGATCAAACTTCAAAGGGTTTGCTGAAATTAGTTAACCTAGCTGGGACAAATTAGAAGTGGTGGGAAAAGAAAACCAAAGCCATAAGCTTGTAAAATGGGAAACAGGTGACGAATTAATAACTGCAGGTTTTGTGCATTGTGATACGTGTTAGTTCGCTTCTGTTTTATGAATCAGAAAAAGAAAATTGTGGTTTGAGGTCACGGCAAAAAAAAACCCATAAAGGGTAAAAAGGGTTATGGACATGGACTATACTAGCCTACTGAGAAATCGCTTTTATGTCAACTCCATTATATTCACTCCATGAGCATGTTCCCACATGTCTCTTACATCAGCTCCAATCCGTCTCCAGCTCTGCAGAGAAACTTCAGGGGATTTTTCAAGTTGCAAACTGGCTGCTTCCTTCCTCAAAAAAAAAAAAAAAAGGTGAGTCATAATAATAGATTTTTCTTTCATTGCTGCTTATCTGTCATGACTTCATTATTTAATTGTTAAGTGCATTTCCTTTCTGTGCTGCATGATCTGGTTCACAGATGAGCCATGTGAGACGTGCCTTTATTGTCTCGGCTTATTCACACACCACAGTAATTCCCCAGAATTGTTAATTCACCTTTATTCTCATACCTCCTCTGAGAAGACACCTTAAAGTTTCATTGGAACAGAAAGGTTTTTCAGTATAACTCCTCATAAAAACCACTTAGACCTCTGAGAAAATGCAGGCAAATGCCTGTTTGAACAAAGGAGATTATTAAATTCAATCCTTTTAATTATAACTGTCAGGTAGCTCTACTGTGCTCACCAAACAGTACATCAAACCAGACAGTGTGCACAATTATAAGGCACGTTTTTGTACAGTCAAACATCAGTAATGCTGTGTCAGAAGAAAATAATACAATTTTAGAGTTTATAATCAATGTGTGCACATGCAAAGAAATGCTGTAAAGTAAAGATGACAAAAATAATGAAATTAAATCTTTCACAATCTCAAACCATTCTTGAACAGTTTTTGCAGTGTGGTATTCCACCCTGCTGAATGAGGCCACTTGCCATTAGGAAATATCTTTATACCAGTTGGGGTATACTTGCAACAGTGTTTAGGTAGGCGGTATGGGCCAAAGTAACCTCCACGTGAATGCCAGGACCAAAGGTTTCCCAGCAGAGCAGTGTCCAGAGCATTCAACGTCTTTCCTTCTTCCCATAGTGCATCCTGGTGCCATCTCTTCCCCATGTTCCAGGTTCCCCTGGTTCCCCAGCCAGCCTTTTGCATGAAGTAAAAGAAAACATGATTCATCAGACCAGGCCATCTTCTTCCATTGCTCCATGGTCCAGTTCTGATGCTCACATGCCTACTGTAGGTGCTTTCAGTGGAGGACAGGGGTCAGCATGGGCACTCTGACTGGTCTGCAGCTACACAGCCCCATACACAGTAAGTTGCAAAACAAACAACATTTTTGGCCTTTTGAAATATTCAGCTGCCAGTATAATTTATTACAATTTAATAACATTCATGAGCTTTCAGTAAAAATAAAGCTTCTCACATTTCTCAATTCACTAAACATTTAATTAAAATCCAGTAATTAATAATAGTACCTTATAGGACTTATTCCTTAGTTTGATTTTCAAATGAGGCTATATTTAAACAAAAATGTTCAAGTATATGATGTTCATAATGCCTATGTAATCACACTTCAATAACTTTCATGAGTCTAACGTCAGAGAATCTGTAAGTTTTTTGATTTTGCCATGTCCAATTTTAGCGGAAGCCTCCATGGAGATATTTTTTTTGTAAAGCTGTAAAACTCATGCTTGATAAAAGTTCTCAGTCAGGATTAAATCAGGTGAGGAACAGGGCAAGTTCTTTACTCAATTGTCAGTGAAACCTTTTCTGGCTAGCCAAGCAATGGAGTGCTTAGATACATGCAATGGAGCATTGTTCTGCATAAATATAATGGTCCTCTTGAAGGTTGCTGACCTCTTCTTGTATCACTGTTTGAAGGGTTTTTAAGGGTTGATTTTCAGTCCCTCCACAACCTGAATAGGTCCAGTTTGCTCATTGTTAATGATAACAACTCACACCATTTCCCCTCCTCCTCCTCCTTCCTGGCTCCTCACTCAAAGTGGGCCCCTGTGTCCATTAGTGATTGAGCCATAAGATCACCCGTCTGCTCCATCAAGAATACTCTCATCTCGTCTGTCCATAAGACCTTTAAAAATCAGCCTTAGGATATTTCTTGGTCCAATCTAAACTCACATTCCTGTTTACATCTGCACAAGGCTGTTAATTTGCAATGTTCCTTCTCAACATGTTTTTCTAACTATAATTAACAACGGATTTAATTGTGCAGTGATCACTCCTCAATAACTTGGCAAGTTTAATCTTTTTCACTTATTTAAATTTTAATTAGCATTTAACAAGTGTGACTTTTCTGTGTCAGTTTGATCTCTTTTTAGCCTATTGAACCAGTAGAAAAAGGTTGTACACACCTGAATATCATGTCTCACTTGAAGCCACACCCATTCAGATGAAGTAATTATTTCACCTGAAAATGTCTCTACCCAGACTTTAATTAAACTGTGGTTTAGGATTTGAACAATGTGCTTCTTTGTTTCATGTGAATAAAGTTGTAAGAATAGCTATGAAAGCCCTCCCCAACCCTTACTTTAACTTTTGTAACCTCATGAATTGTTCCATTTAAATAATTTAATTCTTATTGTTAATTACCATAAGTACAATTTTAACTTTCACTTTTAAAGTGAAAACTTTACATGCTATGGCCTAGATTTTCACTAAAGTATCATTTTTCTGTGAGATCAAACACCTTTTAAATGCTTTCAATATATTTAAGACTCTAAAACTTGAAGTGTTTCAAAACCTTTAAAGCGGGTCTGCTGAATGTCATCCACACTTTTGCAGACACAGCATGAGGTAAATGTTATAGTCTGTTATAGTAAAAAATTCTGTGCAGTGGTTCATGTCCTCCTGCATGTGTTTTACACCCTTTCCCCCCTGATTCATTTCATTTCCTCTTTTTTTCGCTTATTTGTTCACTAGGCTGAACACCCTCTGGCCATCCAGTACCATATGATGACATGAGTACCTCATATTATCGCTGTCCACACAACTTGGACTGCTATTTGTTGTCTGCAGGATACAGAGTTCTTCAAGGCTCAACTAAAAGGAAATTGCATTAATCTGAAACAGGGTTGGAGTGACTTCCCTGGCCCTTTCTTAAAGCAGTACCAGAGATGGGACCACCTCAGCTGCGGCCCATACACAGGATGAATAGCAGACCTCAGTAGCCTAAGGGGCAGACAAAACCCTCTTTCCATATGCTGCCTAATTGGTTTAATTACCGTAATTATCTGCTGGGGTTCACGTTGCAAAGGCAGGAACGATTAATGGCCTCTGAAACACATGTGGACAGCAAAAAAGAAAAAAGGAAGGGGAACCACTGCAGATTGCCAACAGTGAAGTGATAAAGTTTGAAAAGACTGTCACAGGCTCTGAGGGACAAGAAAACCAAATCCAGATCAAGAGCGAGCCGGAGAAAGATACGGTGTAAAAAAAAGTCAATTTATGACTTTAAAAGCCAAAATGGCTTGCAGGCTTTGTGTATGCTTTGTTTAACCAAACCATTAAGAGAAATATAAATAAAGACAGGACTTTTTTGTCAAGAGGCCATGCTCTCAGTATATCAACATGAGTTACAGCATCGTGCTCTGGCAAACTCTCAGAGCCTAACAATATTTAAGGTTAAAAAATGCACTAATGTATTTTTGCTCCTACTTCCCAGTCTGCTCCTGTGTGCACACTTTGTAAGTTAAAACCACAGGAGCAGCTTTTAGCCATTGATTTAGTTTTCTATTATTTCTTTGTAAAATATGAGTCTGAGCTCCACTTCCCCTTAATCTGTTGCAGTAATTTTAGATCATACTCACCAAACAATAGCTTTGTTTTATTTGTAATAAATAGGTGTAATTTTTCATATGAAGTACTGTGCAAAAATGTATAAACATTTTATCTTATATGTTTATTTTATGACTTCTGCATTACTGGGTCAGGTCCGACCTTTTCGATTTCCAAAAGCTATTTTTCCAGCAACATTTAATCTTACAGGAAGATGTTTTTATGTCCGTAAAGACATATTAGGTAATAAACCACTTTTCAGACAAAAAAAAAGAATGAATAATGTCTGTGAGGGATTACCAACAAAAGCAGAAACAAGTATGGGAGTCATTGTCTCTAGAAGAACTGTAGCAGGTTCTCCAAAATGCTTAGAAAAACAGACTAGCAGTCTTCTCAGAAAACTGAATAAAATGTACCTGACATACTGATGCACATTTAAAGGCAAAGGGTTCCTACCATTATAATCCTTATCACCACACTTTTAAATGTATTAATATTTACATTTTTAATTAAAATTATAATATAAATAAAAAATTCTGGCATTGTTCAAGGCAACTGATGGACATGTCCTTACATTAATACAAACAACCTTAGAACTGCAAGAATCTGAATTCACTGTGGATACACACAGATTTTACGCACAGTGGAGCAGTGGGTAACGTTGCTGCCTCACCACTCTTCTGCTCCCTAGTTCAGTCTGAGCTCAAGTTACTGTCTGTATGGAGTTTTGCATGTTCTCCCCGGGTTTCCTCCCGCCGTCCAAAAATACACAATATCATGATTGGCTACCCTAGATTGCCCCTAGGTTGTGAATGAGTGTTTGCATGGTTCCCCATCTGGACCATCTGGGATGAATTCCTCCACCTTGTTCCCAGTGTTACTGGGCTAGGCTCAGAATCCAATGGATAAAACTGTAGATGAATCAATTATCTGTGCTTAGTGAATGGTCTTCAGATCATGTTGAAGGAGCTACCTTTTTGTAAAGCCACAAGAAGTTCATTTTACCATCCACCTGGGCACCTAACAGAGTCTTGACACTTGGCTCCTTTAGTTTGTAAATACAATGAACACAATGCCACACTTAAACTGTACACCTTGACATTTCAGACAAATTAGAGATTGCAAATGTGTCATGTTTCAGTGAACATGATTTCTTCAAGTAGACCGGGTTCCTGGATCAACATCCCTTTGTTCTTCCCTTGAGGCAGTGTGTTAAAGCTTGGAACTTAATCATGGTCCTGTGTTTTGCTGTTTTTCCCCTGCCCAGTGAGTCATACTATGACTAAATACTTATGATAAAATTGGTTAGCCTTCTTACTCAAGGGCCATGTTGGGAAGCTTTGTCATTTTGAATCCTTGTAGGTTCACAGCTTACGCTGTGTGATCATAAACTGACAAGAAATATATGACACTTCTGTGTGGAGCTAATTAACTGATTGATTTTTCTTAGGGTGGTACTGTAAATGCAACCATATATCTGGGTAGTTTGGGAATAAGCAAATTGTGACAAATGATGTTACATATTGTATAACATGCTACTAAAAAGACAAAGTTAATAAAAGACTAGAACTTAAATGTACATACAGTTAATCAATCCAACCAGTGTCCCTGTTATACAAAATGAGCAGATAAGATATGCCATGTTAATAGATAAACTTGTCCAAGGCATATTTACCAGACTGCACTTAGAGCACATGGAAATTGCAGGGTTATAAAAGAGCCAGTGACATCTCCATAGGAACTAAAACACCAACACACACACACACACACACACACACACACACACACACACACACACACACGCATGCACACAACATAGCTATTGTGTGCTGCAATAATGCTTATTATTCTTCTGTACTATGTAACCATATACACTATATACAAATGATCACTGAGATACTTTAATCATAACAGTTTATTTACAAAAACCTGATCATATAAATTGTCTTTTTAGGTTCCGTTGAAATAATATCAACAAATAAAAAAAAACTAAAACTAAAGCACTGGTTTTGAGAGACTAAAAACACAAAGAATGAATAAAAACTGGAGATTAATGTAGGATAAAGAGAATTGTACGGAGAAAGAAGGAGAAATGGAGGGAGAAAAGCTTGGAGACGAAAGACCAATATAGGCCCAAATTGGAGGATGTGTTTTTGGTCAGAAAGCCATCTCTAAAATTAGCTGGGATGTAAATTCCAACGTCCCACTGGCTTTGGATACTTACGTGAGAAAAGAGTACAACAGAACAGAAAAAAAAGGTAGAAAGGCAAAATCATACCTAAACAAAGTCATGTACAGTAGCATGAAGACATTTAAAGCGGAACAAGGTTCAATAGCAGGGCCATTTTCTAAATGACAAGAAAGAAAGGAAAGCCAAAAAAATGAAAGCCGCAGGCCCCACACAAGCCAGTCCACAGTGAAAGCACAACCATATGTCCAACACTCGAGACACCCAAGCCCAGGCTCAACACAGTCAGCACACATGCTATTGTGGCTAGCAGTTTGAGCTTGGAGGAGTCACAAGCACACACCCACACGGTCATAGAAAAGTACGCAGCATTAAACCCACAGACATTAAAACTCCAGCCAGGCACATAGACTTCAGTTTACATGTACTTACACATGCATTGATTGCTTTCATTGGTTAATACATGGAAATTGGGCTCTTGGCTGCTTTTCTAGCTCCCCCATTTCTCCCCCTCTTAACCATAGGCAAACAGAAACACATCTAACCACATGAGACACAGTATGGAAAAACAGATGATGGAAAATCTCAACATAGCTCTGGTTTTGGGTCTCCCACTCAAAGGACAAGTCATTTTAGGGACCTGAGATTGGGCACATGGATAAAGCAGTCACAGCACCACAGACGCTCATGCAGACATAATGGGCTGAGAAATGGATAGCAGACGTCTTGTTCCCATGTTCCATCATCTACCTGATTAACTTACGTTGCAGTTGAGTTTCCAGCTTATTCACATATTCAAATATTTACATTCCTTTCTTCCCCTCTGAATTTCCCACCTTATCTGAAGAATGCATTAGTGACATTGTCACCAAGATCATTCAAGAGCAACTGATAAATCCAGTGCAGGCACCAGGAAAGGCCTTCTCAGACCAAAATCAGACATAATTAACCTTGAGGAGGTGAAACTGCCCTCATTTCAACATGAATCTCAAATACGTAGCTGATTAAACAAGGCTGATTTATTCCCTCGGTATTACAACCACTAACGTCATAAAGTTATTCCACAGCACTGTTGAATTCCTGAATATGATTAGTCAGAAGGATTTGATTACATTTTTATAACCACACAGAAGTGAAGTACTTTTGGCTGTGCAACTCACAACTATGTATTAATCTGTTATCCAAGATATGCTATCATTTCTAAGAGTCTTCTTCTTCTTCGAGTCTAATAGAGACTTATGTCTAACAAGAAACAGTTTTAAGTGATGTTATATGACAAAGAAATATATATACATGTTGCTCTGGTGAAGTTGTCTGTTCAATCTTAATGAAAGACGTCTTTAATGAGTGTCAGCATTGTTAAAATAAAGCTAGTCCTTTTAAGTGTTCCACCATGAACAAAGCTTTTAGGGTGGAGAACCTTACACATTCTCAGTTACATGGAAAGATAGATAGAGCAAGAACAAAGAGAAGCGGATGAGGAAACGACTGCTTATAGCTATTATAAGTGAAAACTGGAGCTAACTAACTTTAACTGTGTTTGAATGTCCACAACATTTAATATAATTAGATATTGATATTTGAAATATGACATGGTGTTCTTTCATTTTTTTATATAGTCACGAGCAAATTGCTGTGGTGTAGGAGGAATAAAACACCTCAGGAAGTGCTGTTATAAGGTTTTAGAAGAAATAATTTATTTACTGCATCACGTTGGTGTGAAAATTTGCAAGTAGAAAGTAAACCGGTCAATGACAGAAGACTACAAACATTTTTATTGTGACTGATAGCATCAATTACAAAAAAAAAAATCCAAGCTCAATGTTTTTAAAACAATAAATAAAACAAAAATAAATATATTGTTAAATAAGGTACAAAGCAGTTGGCCAAATATTTCTTTTTAAGTGAGAAAATGCCAATGTACGTATGAGGTTTGTGTAGCTCTGTTTCTTTTTTTAACATCATTAATGTAAAGGTAAAGAAAAGACAGAGCAATATCAAACAAAAATAATTCAAAAAAAGAAATTCATGAATGAAAATTAATTACTTTTGCTTTTTGCGTGAGTATCCAGATATCACACTTGCAGCATAAACGGCAACAGAAGTAATAATTATCCAACAATAAATCATTTCAATTGCATTCAATGTCAAGATTCATTAGGAATTAAAAGAACTCCTTAGTGAGGCACTACAAGGCCATATACCCTATCATACCAAGGCCTCATACCAATCTCCACACTATCCTGCGCTTAAATGAAAGCAAAAAAGTTTACCCAAACAAGTTTTGCAAAGTTTTATACAATGTAGCCAATGCATGTTAAAGCATTTCATTTTATAACTGTTGGTTCCATAAAGAAAAAAAACCCTGGAAAATCTGCATTAAATTTTCATGCAAAGTAGACATGAATGTGCCAACAAGTACAAAATACAAAAATACAACTTGATCTTTCATTCAGATATATTACAACTACAACTGCTGGTGTAGTTCTTGCCATTTGGCCCACAGATCATACACAGGAACGATTCAATCTGAGATGACACAGCAGTCAAATTATAACCTAGAACATTTTACTGAATGTTACATCAATATAATCACAAGATGAAAAATTTTATATAGAAAAGCCCAGCATTTAAGCTGAATCAGTTCCACCACTGAATGATTTTGTATTTAAGTGCTATTTTGCTCATGCTTGCTGAAAGCAAAGTGAATTTTAAGACTAAACTTTAGCATTACCATTTCTTTGAAAACAAAGAAATGTAAAGCTACTTTAAACATAACTGCACTATGACAAACTTGCTTAGAACCATCAAAACCAATGGCCAGCCCACACTACAACAGGACCCTTTATGTCCTCTGTTGTGTACCCCTTTTCATAGGCTGTCCTGCAATCATCACCTCCAACCTGACTGAAGACCATTCAGATTCGCTGAGATTCATCCTTATCAGCATGTGAAGTGTCATGTGTTCAAAAGAGAAGGACATGGTGCCACAGCACCAAGTAAACTGAAAGATCAATCTAAATTAGACACGACAATGCCCACTATTATTATACCTGTAGAAGACCTAGAGTTAGGATTTATTGCATGATTGCTGATGTGATTCTTAACTTTATTTGCTAAGTAATCATTACTTCTTTCTAAAAACAGAACAATAGATTTCCAATATAAACATTTTGACTGAAATGTCATTTGCATGTTTTTATTATCTTCCCCCACCTTCCAGTTTTGATACATATATCAAATTTGCTACAAGGTTCTACTGCGTTGAGAGTCCATCTTGTTAGGCTGGAGGGTGGTAGAGCCCAGGCTGTAGGGCCGTCTCTGCAGCCCGAGCCCAGGGCAGCTTATAGTTCTGAGTTTTCTCAGCCAGCTAGAGAGTTTTAATGGTCCCTGTAGCGAGCTCTGTGTATTCAGTGAGTGCCTCACACAGCAAATACACTCAGGGTGCTAGTCTGGTCCTTAAGTCCCAAGATACTGTAGGCGATTCTTTTTAGGTGTCCCGGGAGTCGTACGCCAATGTTACGGATATCCCTGTGAAAAAGAAAATTGGAAGGGTGTAAGAAAATAGCAAGATTTTTTATATTACGTATACTTTACATTACATATAGTCATCACCTTAAAATCTCCTCTAAATGACTTGCATATTAGCATTTATAATTAAAACATGTCCTTCAAATGTGCAAAATATTTATCGTATGATGAAATTCTCATTGTCATTTGTTCATTGTCAACTTTATACATTTTTCATTTTGGCTAACCATTTCTCACAATGCTATTTGGTTGCTTCCCTTCCTACTGCGAATGATGCGTTAGCCTCATCTGTACACTCTGTTCTCACACAGATATGGTTCCAAAACTTCAACAGTCATGCTAATAGTACCACCAATGCCATTTGGCTTATCATCTATTAGATCAGTAACTAGCTGAGCCAAATCTCAGCCATAACGGATTCATATAGCTGCATTACATTGTGCAACTTTGAGCCAAACTTTGCTATTTCCATTATATTACAACTAGATTTCTCATTAATATAATGCTGAATGTTACTAAAATGATGAGGTAAGAAACACTTGTTATTTGGTTTTGGAGCAAACAGCAAAATCTAACCATTACCACTTAGCCACAAATTTTAGCACCAACCAAAAAATTTGCACCATAATCCCTAAGCACAACTGGTAACCTTTAAGGGTCCATCATCCTCTGAGGAAACATCTACAGTTCTATGCAGAACCCTACAACAGAAGGTTTCCTCATCATTGAAGACCCCCATTAAAAGATGAAGTAACCTTAGCTGTACAAAGAGCCCCTTATGTACCTTCAAGGGTTGTACGTATTGCCTTTACAACCAGTCAACACTTGTATAATGGGGTGGTGGTGGAGAAGTAATTGTATTTTTATTTAACAGCCTTAATGATTTAACAAGGCTTAAAAAGGCCCCATAACTACCATGAATCACTGATGCTGGAAACCCAAGCATTGGAAGACTCATAAATAGTTTTGGAGCTCCCCCACCACCACTGGGCTACCAGAACAGAACAGATGGACTACTCAACCATAAAATAAAACAAAAACCAAAAAAAAAATATATGACAAACACATCAAAGGCATTTCTGCTTCTCCACACATAGATCATCCCACTTCCAGGCTAAATACACCCATGGGAGTGCAGTTATAGGTCACACGACTCCCAGCTAGAGTAGACTCCTTCACTGTATGATCACCCATGATTTTTGGGCATCCAACAGCCAGACTGCTTCCTTGTTAGGTTTGGGATGGACACATATACTACCTCAATCCTCACGTCTGTTTGCATCAGTATCCATCCTTTTATTGGTGTATATTCTTTACTCCAGTTCTCATTATTCTAGCCATTTCTGGTAAGGGGAGCCACATGGCCTCATGGCCTCAGCAGGGAGAAACCGTGGTTTCTGGCTGCACTAAGAACACAGCCCTTGACTAGTGCTGTGGGCGAAGGGAGGGACGATAAAGAAATAAGAAGGGATGGAGGAAGGAAGGGGGGTGGAATTAGGGCGGAGCAGCCAGCCACAAGCTACCACATCCAGGCCACCAAAATATGAAAAAAAAAAACCTTATTCTTTCCTTTCCTGCCACCAGATTTTCCATTCACCCCCTTTGCAGACTCAAAGGCTGTTTTTTCCTTTTCTAAACAACTCATGAACACTTAGTCATATAGAGAAATTTATCCTTTAGCCAAATTGACTAAAGCATTAATGGTTTTCGGATGTGCAAGTTCATCCCTCTAACCAGGGCATAAACTGCACAGTCAATAAGTATCCTCTTATTCAAAGAGTTCCACCATATCTACACAAAACCACAAGTAATATATTGTGTTCATAAAATCACGGTCTGTGAGGCTACAAAATATTCAAATACAGTACATTCTTTGCATACTGACCATTTGCTACTTCTCAAATTTTTAATTACCCCATGTTTTGGATACATATTTTGAGCAGCAAAAATGTCAGAAAACAACTGACATACTTGCATTTGTCATTTATACTGCTGTGCTATCTATAGTTATGTGCCGCCATGAAACAGACAGGATGTTTGCACTTAAATGAACTTTGGCCCCTAACTTTGATCCATGCAAATGGGTGTGATAATTCCGCACTCAAAGCTCGCTAGATTCCCACTGACAGCATTCAGCAATACTCACTCGCTCTTCATCTGCAGCACCTGCTCCATGGTGACGATGCCTGCCATGCTGAAGTTCTCACTGTACTGACTCATCTTAATAGACTCCAACCATTCAGACACAGATCTGAAGGGAGACCCGTCAGAGCCACTGGTGCTTGGGAGCCGGATAGAAACTCTGAAATGAACATGAGAGAATGTCAGCAGACTACGTCGGGATAAGGTTTTATGTGTTTGCATCTTTGTTCTTATTGCAGGAGACAGGCGTTGAAAGAAAAAACCTGTTGGTTCGGTCGCAGAATCTGATAAAACTGTCACTTGCGTGAATGCACGGATATAGAATGACAATCAAAAAAAGGAGCTAATTTAGTTTTAACTTGCCACCACCCAGTTTTGTTTTGCTATCAGATCTACCTCCACAGCTGAATCACTTATGCAAGAAGTTATGCATATCTCCAGTACTCTTCATTCTTTTAATGCAAAAACCAGGCTCAATCTATGAAGGCAAAAACTTACCGTGGGTCAAAGTCTGCAATGGCCTTGAGGGAGTCAGGACTCTTGAGAAGCTTGTCAAGGAGACTGAGGATGTCCTGGAAGCGGGGTCTTTTTGAGCGATCCTGCAACCAGCACTGTAGCATGAGCTGGTACACAGCAGATGGACAGTCCATTGGAGCAGGCAGACGGAAAGATTCATTAATGGCCTTCATCACCTATAGAGAGACAAAGTGGGGGAAGAAAAACCTTTCACTCAGATGAAATGTCAGATAAGTGTAAGCACACTGTTCAGAAATTTATAACTGTGTGTACCTCGTGGTTGCTCATGTCCCAGTAAGGCCTCTCTCCAAAGGCCATCACCTCCCACATGACTATGCCAAAGCTCCAAACATCACTGGCCGAGGTGAACTTCCTGTAAGCAATAGCCTCTGGAGCCGTCCAACGAATGGGAATTTTCCCTCCCTGTAATAGAAACCACAAAAACACTTCAGACTGAACGTTTCTCTTTAAGAAATGCCAAGGAAATAATAATTATAAAGTCTAGTTGTTAAAATAAAGATAACTGCAGTGAAGACCTGCTTGTACAAACATTCTTCAGAAAATATCTGATTAAATTGCTAGGTGAACACTACACATACGCTAGTGGTGTAAGTGCCCTCCGGGTCATCCTCCAGAACCCGGGACAGACCAAAGTCGGAAACTTTGCACTCCAGGTTGCAGTTGACCAGGATGTTACGAGCAGCAAGGTCTCTGTGAACATAGCTCATGTCTGAGAGGTACTTCATACCCGCTGCAATGCCACGGAGCATACCAACCAACTGGAAGGACAACATTTCCCCATCATGGTCCTAATCAACAAGATAAAATGGTTCAATAAGAAAAGGCAAGGTAAAAGTATTTATGTTATAGGATACTTCCAGTTTCACAATCTTACCCTCAGATATTTGTCCAATGCACCATTTTCCATGTACTCAGTAATGATCATAGCATGTTTGACTGAAACACATGAAAAAACATTCAAGACATGTACTCCAGAAAAAAACAACTGTGCTGAATGAAAACTATTTTGACAAAATAAAATAAAAAAAAAAAGTCTGATAGTTACATTTGGTAATCACACCCTCCAAGCGAATAATGTTTTGGTGGGAGAACTGGCCCATGATGCTGGCCTCACTCAGAAAGTCCTGCCTCTGCTTCTCAGTGTAGCCTGGCTTCAGCGTCTTAATGGCCACTGCTGTCTCTTTGCGTCCGGGAACTTTCAGGATACCACGGTAAACCTCTCCAAACTCACCTACAGCAGAGCAGCCCCCATACATAATACATACGGGTTTCAGATAAGCCTTGCTGCACTACTGATTTCACTGTTTACCACAGGGGGTATTAAGTTACATTCTTTGAAGCCATCTCAGATACCACAGAGAGGAAGTGGTAAACAAGGCATGTGTTTGAAAGCACCTGGAGGTGTGGACTACCCCGAAACTCTAGAGTGGTCAGTGATTGGCTATGGGGGAGGGTTTGTGTGTGTGTGTGTGTGTGTGTGTGGGTGGGTGTGTGTGGGTGTGCGCGGGTGCGTGTGTGTTTGGAAGGTGGGTTTGGGTAGGGGCTTGTTAAAAAATATGTTTTATATTGTTGTGGGGACCAAATGTCTCCACAAGGAGAGGAATATCTGATCTTTTTAACCTTGTGGGGACATTTTTAACCTATGCTGGTCCCCATAAGGAAAGTGTTTTTTGTTGCAGTTTTTAAAAAAATTTTAAATGAAAGAGCCAAAAAGTTGCCTTTTCATTACTGAGGTTAAGGTTAGGGTTAGGCATAGTATTAATTAGCTATATTAATAATTATGTAATGGAAAATCGTCACAAGTACAGCAGTACAAACATGTGTGTGTTTGTGTGTGTGTCTGTGTGTTAGTTATGAGGGCCTGGGAATCAGCTGTCACACACAAAGTAAAAAGTGAAAGAGGGCCGTGGGAAGGCCTGCGGGGGAGCTCATAGGGGAAAGGTGACCATGCTGCCCTAATCTTCTCCTCTCAGGGTTATGGAGGCCTGACCATTAAGGTATATCCAATAAATACAGAGAGTTTGGTTTAAATTTACTGCTGTTTTGTAGAGGGCTAATATAAATAAACTTGATTAATTGGTCTGTTTTTCCACCATTAGTGCCCTGTTCAAACTAAAGCAAGAACAGGGTCATGTAGTGGGTTAAGAAAATAACGAGTGATGCTCTCAAGGGAGGAACACACTTCCGTAAAAAAAATATGTCCGAACATGCAGAGCAAGAATCTGATAAGTAAATTCTTTCCTGTTTCAATTGTCACTCCAGGAACTGTGTATTATAGTGCTTGAATGTCTCCAAAAAATCATGGATGAATGAATATTTTTCTGGGAAACTTTCCAAAAAAAAGTACCAACCTGCTCCTATGACTTTCTGTTTAGTGATGTGACTCGGATGGATCTCGCTGGCAAACTTAAGCACAGCCATGTTGGGGTCTTCATATGTATGAGGATCAACATAAGTCTTCAGAGGCTTCAGTTGCTCTGGTGAGGAGAAGATTTACTGAGATTAGTAAGTAGATAAAGAGAAAGGGCAAACAGGGGGGAAAAAAAGCTTTCAAGTTTTTTATATTAACCTGGGCTGGAGAAGTAGGCGTCCTCTGGTCCTTGCCTTGTGTGAGAGTTTTTCCGGCTGCAGAAATAAAGACTTAATGAGTGAAATATTGCTTTTCATACTTAAAACTTAAAAGGTTTTCAGGGCCGGCTCCATTCAGTCGAGGAGAGCTTTGATAAAAAATGCCTGTGTTTGCCAAGTGGTGAGAGGGGTCTAGGTTATCAGACACAACTACTAACGGTTTGGGTCACCTTCACATAGCCACTACAGTCTCAAACCAAAGAACCAACCACCTCTTATCTGGTACAATGTCCAGCCCTGATTAATTTCCTTTCAAAACATGTCTCTAGTTAAAGCACTCATTGAGCAGTTGCATTCAACACTACATTCTTTATTCTGAGTGGCAAGGAATGGATCTAGATAAAGAGAGCGCGAGAGCTATGAAAAGGATGATACTGAATGGGTTTGGACATCTTGGATCATGCAAAGAAAAGCAGAGGGGGTCATGAAGGAGCCAAGTGAAAGAGACAAAGCTACTGTGTAAGGAAGAGAAATTGTTACTGACCGTTTGCGCAGGAGCAGGACCACCAGCACGATGAAGAGTATGGCACCTCCTCCGACCACTGCTCCAAGAATTACTGCTGTGTTCCCCACTGTAACAAAAAAAAAAAACAACACACAAGAAATTAGAAAGAAATATTCATGCCATGTCTGAATAAAATATTGGCTCTACATTACCAGCATACCAAATGTATCATGTAAATTTATAAAAATGCAAAACAAAGTAAGATTTGACAACACAGCAAAATTTCATTGTTTTTTCGCCCTGTTCTGCATTTACCTTCTGCCAGTGTTGAAAACTCCTCCATGACACTATTGCTGCCCGCATTGCCTTCGGGGTTAAGAGCTTGGACTTGAAACAGATAGACTGTGGAAGGAGACAGGTCACGAATCTCAGCAGAGTTCTTCTCCAGGACAAGCACAGTGTACGTTTTACCGGTCTTCGCCTCATCTTTATCCTGCAGACAGTTCACATGTTTGTCAAAAGGACAAACTCATTGATGGTCAAAATTATTCTTTGTAATTGCCATGTTCCTCACCTTCTCACAGTACATGAGCTTATAGCGGACGGCGCTGGGGTTAGCTCGGCGAGACACGGACCAAGACAATGACAGGGTCTTGGCGCTCCTTTCTACCAGACGTATTCCTGTCACACTGGGAGGGTCTGTATGTGACACGAAAAAATGACAACTGAACCACTTTACAAAACCAAATATTTTCCACAGTCTAACATAAAAGATCAAAGGCAACAAATGGTTCTTTTAGTTACCCAAATCATGACAAATTCTTACTTGACAAACCGTTGCTAATTTCGTAAACAATAAAGGAGAGCCTAAAAACTTAAATATGGTATTCCACAAGGTTCTGTTTTAGGTCTGCTATTATTCTTCTTTGGAACATGTAACTGGATATTAAAA
Organism: Scorpiodoras heckelii; assembly: GCA_028566435.1. Taxonomy (NCBI): domain Eukaryota; kingdom Metazoa; phylum Chordata; class Actinopteri; order Siluriformes; family Doradidae; genus Scorpiodoras; species Scorpiodoras heckelii. Next base: position 7,900,937 of record JAOVVH010000024.1, on the reverse strand, counting down.
TACATTTCTGGACATGTAATAATTGGACATGAAAAAGTCCTTTGAACATGTAATTTACAAACACTTTGTTAGTTTTAATTCTATGCTACTGATACTTAAAATACTTCTCATGATTTTGCAGTACCTTTAATAGATGTATATGTCACTTCATATATTGACAGTTAAATTATTACTTGTTACAGATGTTTTAAGAGACATACACATCATCATCATCATCATCATCATCATCATCAGTACTACAATGCTGACCTGTGTAGTGCAGGGCAGTGCTGATGGTGCTGGTGGCTCTCCGAGTGCTGAGATGAGAAACACCACTTTGAGCCTCCACTGTGAATGTGTAGTTCAGATGTGGCTCCAGCTCACTAATGATCACGGAGGTCTCCTTAATGTCAGTATTGCTGGGCTCGTAACGCACCTTCTCTCCACAGGGGTGACACGCACTGCCCTCACAGCGCTCACACACCACACTATAGGTAATATCAGAGCGTCCTCCTGTGTCTCCTGGGGGACTCCAGGACAACTCCAGCTTCCCAATGGCCATCTGGATTGTGGTAGCAGCCAGGGTTTTAGGAGGTGAAGGTAAGCCTGTAAATTTTGGAAAGATTAAAAAAATCTGCCATGCAGTGCATCAAGATCTAACTGATGAGAATCTTAGCAACAAGACAGGAACATGACAAAGATCTGCAAAAGGAAAGCCAGTACAAATCAGTTAACGTGGTCATTAGGATGATTTATCAGGATGCTATGGCGTCAAGTCTCACCAGAGCATGCAGCTCTCAGGGGCTCCTCTGGGGCTCGGTAAAAACCCTCCAGGCAGGGACAGCTCAGAGCGCCAGGACTCGAGGGGTGGGTGTTCTTTGGACATGGCTCGCAGGCTTCATTGGACACAGAGGCCTTAAAAAAGCCTGGCTTACACGCTGTTAAAAGACCAAACCATACAAAACTTGGATAAGGAATAGAGCAACAATCCTCCTTTGAGAGTGTCTTAAAAACTCCATAATATATAACTTCAAATTCAAACTCTTTTGAAGGTCTCCTCCCTTCGCCTAGATTTACTTTTGGAAGAAAAGTACAAGAGTGTACAAATGAAACAAAGTATGACTACAGCAAACATTTCAACCATCCCCTGTTTTCTGTGCATACAAGACCAGTCGTCCCACATTCCAGACTTTAATATTAGTCAAGTAAGGTGAGAGAGCAAACTGAATAAAACCAGCAGACATGTCTATCGACGCAGATTTAAATGTGTCAAAGCTTCTGCACAGATCTTCTATTTTATGTAGCAACTCAAGTTAATTATGACATGACTGACACAGATATGTTAACACAGTAAGGTTTACAAATTTAAACTTAGTCATACAACCATGAATTAAACTGTATAAACAGGAAGAGAGAGAAAAGACTCCTCTGTTTGGTCAAAAAAACATTCCACCAAGTGCAGGTCATGTCCTTCCTCTGTCCACTTCCACAACTGGACCCCTTCCAGTACACAGTCCTTCCTCCACTGGACCACTTACAGGCCACTCGGTTCTCTGACTGTCAATTTTGCAGAAGCCAACCCAGAAATCAGCATCTGTATTGCTGCACAATAATGAGAGTGCATGGTTGAGTAATTTGAGTGTGCATACGAGTATGAGTGTGTGCTGGTGGAACGTGTCCAAAGGTTCAACATGAATTAAGATAAAATATCTGCAGAGTCAGTGTTCGTTTCGATATGTGGCAATTTAAAGGCCTTTCATTGAGAGAAAGAAGTAGCAGTCATAGAAGGAAGATTTCATTCATTCAGTTTAGAGATAAACATTACTGCAACAAAAGAAGCTTACACCAAATCACTGTTTCCACTTCTTAGTGCTTTTGTTTAAACAGCCAACAATATTCATTACAAAGTACACCACCACTTCCTCCTCCGGTGCTTGGTGTCAACTGTGACTTTGTTTTGGGTTGGGCCACTTGCTCAGACAGGAGAGGTTTAGCAGAGGTATACTTTACCTCAAATATATGAGGACATGCGTTCTCCAATTTCTAAAGATAATTCTCAGCATGAAAAGAATTCAGCATGGCAAACTAAAGCCAGTCAAGGCGTTAGCAGCTCGTCCTTTCAAGTCCAGTCGCTGTCTTGTTCTTGTGCCAGCTGTTCATGAGACTTTACTGCAACTTGTTAAGGAGACGCTGAGTGGAGGTGGGGATGGAGAGACACAGAACGGCCGACGGAGATGGATAGAACGGATAACAATTCCCGCTGGGACTGAAGTAAAAAGAGGGGGGAGTATGTGGGTGACGGAAGAAAAAGACCCGATTTATTCACCACCAAGGGGGCTGAACAGCTGCTGTGAACTCCAATTCACACAGCCACAGCCTCCGCCTCTTTAGCCGTAATCCTCCGAATTCTTGCGTCCCTGTTGCTTGCTTTGGGACGCATGCAAGGATCTGGCATGGGCATTCACCAGCCTTTTCAGTCCAGACAACAGGCAAAGAACGCTACTCTATTCAGCAAGAGGGAAAACACTTGTTGCAAATAGTGGAGATGCCACATGCGACATAAATATGTGGGCTGCCTTCTTAATGACATGGAAAAAAAATATCTGCTTTTAAGTGCAAGAGCAGATATGAAGGGTTTAAGGTGCAGTTTTTAACCAGTTTATTAAAATCCACTGTATCTTGAGTGTTCCCTTCAAAAGGGCCAGTTTTACGAATGATCCATTTGCATTTAAATTCAGTTCAAGTCCAAATTCTCAGGTCTTTGACCTGGCATAACTATTTGTCATAACTTCTCATTTTACAGTATACAAGCCAGAGAGGTGCTTAGTCTTTGTGCACCGGACACAACAGGAAGCAGGAAGCAGGAGGCTGACGCTTTGCTTCCTTCCGAGTTCAGCCAATCAAAGCATGTACATGCTCAGCAGGAGAATGTTACCCAGACTCTGGAGAGATGAAAATGTAATAGTATTTATTGGCAGAAACACAAGGAAAGGTCAGAGGAAAGCATGGAGGTATGACTTTTGAGGAACACAAATTACATCTGTGTAATACAGACTTCCCAGCAGGTCAGGTTAAGGGTGAGTTGCGAATCTGGGTTCTGCAAACTCTCAGCCTGTTCGGTATCAGAGGGATTAGGCCTTAAGAGGCTCTGAGTGACTGTTTGTTTATTGTGACAGTAGCTGAATCCTGTTCTCCGGTGGCCTATCAGAATCCGGGAGCTATTTGGGTTGATTGGGGTGGTCATGGTGAAGATGGATGAGCTGGTGACATTAACAGATGGATGCACGGACGGGTTGCGGGTGGTTGGTGGGAAGGGAGTGAATGAATGAGTGTATACATGCTGGGCGAACAACAGGAATCCCTCCAGGACAGGAGTTAGACGGGAGTGTTTCGCATACGAAAAAAAAGACAAAAAACAAAAAGCCCAGTCATTTGATTCTGCACTCGGCAGGGCTTACATGTGGCCCCAGGCAGCAATGAGTTAAAGTGTCCTGCTCTACTGGGAGATGATGGCCAAGTAAAACAAACAGTGCAGAGGAGTGAGTGAGGAGAGTGGCCAGGGGCTTGGTACATGGTGGAAGGAGGTTAAATCCAGAAATACAGGCAGTGGGGGAAAAGAAACATAAATATACAATGAAACGCACTGAATATATAGCTGGGGGGAAACAAAGAATCAATATTAGGACAATAAACAGAAACATCTTAATTAGATTTTTTTTTTATCCCCCCTGAGACTATGAAACTAAATCCTGAGTTCACTATCAGTTAGCATCTACTTTTGCGGTAAAGACAAGAGTTCCTGATTTTTGAAGTCTTAGATCAATCATGAGGTCCACAACTGTGATTGTATTGACTGCGCTATATTTCTTATCTTCTCTTCTGTCAGTATGGCCTGTTAGAGCAGTCATTTGGTCAGCGAGGACAAAGCAATGGTTGTGGTGTGGGGGTCAGATGTAACATGAAGCCAGGAGGAGGTAGGAGATTGAGGAAGGTGCTAGGTATGTCGAGAGCATTAGTCCAAAGGATTACCAGCCCAATGGACCAGCTGTAAGAGAATTACATCTACGCTTTACAATTCCACTCAGGCTTTCATCTGGTCATTGACGAACACAATAAATGCTCTAATCCTTTTCTTTTCACACTTTTTACTCCTTCTTAAGGAGGGGACGGAGTGAGAGAGAGAGGTAACAAGGAGAAGATGAGTGGGAGCAAAAGGCTCAGGTAGAAGGGAGGATTTAGTAGTTAAGAAAAAGACTTACCACCTAAAGAGACACAAAAGATTTTAACAGGTACCCAAAATTTCAAGAAATAATGCTTCATTACAGCCATCTTTAAAAATTTCTTCCAATTTCCTGAGATTCAGATAACAGGATGAGCAGGTTTGGTAATTATCTTGCCATAAGGGACCGAATAACAACTAAGCATGTAGAAGATATACAATAAACATTGTGGTTTAGAAGTGTGCTTTCAAAAGCTATTTCCTCAGATTCAAGTGGCTGCTTCAAATACCAGTGTAATTCAGTGTACAAGGCCAAGCAAACAAATAAGCAAAAATTCTGTAATAATTGAAAAATAAATCAGTGAATAAAAGCAGCGAATCAGATCAACAATAGAAATCCCTGAGCCGACGAGTCGGAGGGTCAGGGAGGATTAGCAGGCCTCCGGTTTCCGCTGTAGTTCGTCCTGTTGGGGCCACGCGGCGCTGACGTGGGGGCAGGAAAGTGCTGATCTCACACCCCAACCACATAATGCACTCTATGCATACACACAGTCTACTCCCATTATATGATTTCCCACACAGGAAACATCTCCCAAAAGGACTCACTTTTTAAAACCCTAAACTAAATACCCTTTAATAACCTAAACAATACAAACACACCACACACCATTTTCAAGACACACACAACTGGCAGTAGAGGGTTTTTTTGTGGAAAGCAGGAAGTGCCGATGAATCAACGCTGCCAGATAATATCAAAACTATGTGCTACTTCAATAAAGAAAAGTCCTGACACTTTCCCCTCTTTCTGATGACTCATTTCAGGACAGAAAATTCTTCTCGCCTCCCACTTCATCCGAAGTAAATGACCCCAAATAAGTATACATATTTAAAAATGATTCATTAGCAATACAGGAACAGAGCCATCCTGTTAAAATAAGCAGAACGTCATTTCATTGCCATGCGCTCTGATATGAGAACTTGTCACTCAGTTAGCAGGAGATCAAAGACTGCATTTTCATACAAGTTCCTCTCATTAACCTGTCAAAAGAAGTTAAATGTTGCCTCAATCTGAACTGTCTGAGCTGTGAGCTTGTCATAGGAACAGAAATTGCAGATTTGTATTCAACACATGTACAATTTCCACTTGCCCAATTGGAGAAGAGAACATTAGCCTGAAGGAAAGGTGGGAGTAATTATAGGTCAAACAAGAGTAAAAACCTTAAGCGTCAGAGATCACCATTGTGCTCGACATATTTCTCAGGCTCTCGGCTGCACACTAGGTAAGAAGCTGATTATATTTACATGCTAAAAGAAGCACAGGCAAATCCTTAGATTTCAGCTCTGCTCCAAAGAACAAAATGCTATTCAGACTCGTCTCTCCATCGTCTACGCAACTCCCTCACCTTTCACCTCCATAGATTGGTGAAACAATGTGCTCCCTGGGCCGGTAAACTCCGCAAACAGCCCAGCATGAGGGCTGCACTTAGAACCAGTTTCAGGTTCATTTCTTTATCCCCCATTATGCTGCAGATCCACAGCTCTTCTCGACACAGGGCTCCAGAACAAACACTGTCTAAAGACTTCAGGGAAATGGCAGAGCTAAACTAACAGAAGTACTCAATCAGTGGCTTTTTTTTTTTTTTTTACAAGCAATTTTAACTCTGCTTATGATATAAGTGATGTAAAAGTATGCGACTTAAATGTGTGCATCTCTAAATCTGTATAAACACTCATGATATAATTACGGCATTGTATATGACCTAAATGTTATGATTATAGCAGTTGATACACAGTTTAGACACTTTACATAAACATACCTAATTATAAGAAGTCTGTCCCTGAAATGCAGACAGATAAGCAAAGCTGTTTATTTATTATATAACATTTTAAAAGTAAATCGTAGTTGCAGGTCCTGAACCTGGCCTTAAACACCAAGCAAAAATGAACAAAAACATTCACATGCGGTGAGCTACAATAGCTCTAACGCAGGTTCTCACAAACGGGTTTTAGAAAAGCCTGGTCTCCTTTGCATGCAATCATGCAAGTTTATAAGTACTTGTGAAAAAATATGCAATAAAAATCTCAGCATGGCACACACAGCACATATAGCTCAGAAATTGCCTGGAGAAAAAAAAATACAAGCCTGTTTTAATTGTATTTGAATGGACTGTGTTTGTTTTTAACTGGTTACTACTTGACCACTGCTGAAACTTATTTTGAAGTTACAGATTGTTACCGAGAGAATACCTTAGAGTAGTCAGAAAAGGTTCTTTAGAGGGATGCCACAGTAGAACCTTTTATTTTAATTACATTTTAAAAAAATGTGATAGTAGACGTAAACAGTAGATCTAAAATGAACATGATTATCAGAATGGAGAAACAAACAAACAAACAAACAAACAAAGAATATATAGTCTAGTAATTATAATAACAGTTGAAATTATTAAAATGTACATCATCTTTCTGGTTTCTGCATATGGTTTGTCTATGCATGTGTGATTTATTTGCATGTGTTTGTGAATATTAAAACTGTTGGAAATGTAGAACCATTTTCCATAATTAAACATTTGTGTAACTGTTATATTAATCACTGAACTCGTGTGCGGACTTCATTCTTCCAGGGATTTTTTTTAGTTCTCTGTGGGACAACTGTTAAAGATCCGTCAATCGAAAGGATCTGTAGAAAACCTAAATTTATACCTTTTTTTGGAACTGTGACTATGATTTTGTCAGACTATAAAAAAAGTGTAACTTTTCTTCTTTTATACTGGAATTTTAATGCTGTATACCCTTAGAAAAAACTGACAAAGCCTTAAGGGTTCTTCAGTTTGTTCCCCTGGGAGACCCATTAGCCTAAACGTCACATATAGATATATACACAAGAGTGTTTTTCCATTAGATAAGGTTCTGTTATGATAGCAAGAACTTTCATCTTTTTTTCTTTTGCCCTTTCATGTAACTTCTTTCTAAACATTTCGGCAAATTTATTTCGTCAAACACAAAATATTCCAGAAAAATTACTACTAAAACACAGATGAAAGAAACAAAATGGTCACAGGGTTGCAAACAAACCTAGCACTTAGTGTTCTTACACTTATATCCGCACCCAAGTCAATTACAACCCAACAGATCACTAAACCACGCATCAGAGTTTCCACTTAGTCACCATGCGCTTTAATTCCAGTAAAAGAAGAAAAAGAGAGAAAAAAAAAATTAAAGTTAAAGACCTTCTTTAAAAAGGAATACAAATAACAGCCTGAAAGATTCTGGATCATTATGCCCAAACCGCTCTCTTTATTCCTCCTTGTGCACCTACAATACAGCAGCCAACATCCTTTGGTGGCTTCTCCAAACTATAGTTATTTGTCCAACTGAGCATCAGAGGGCTTTATGGCCTGCGACAGGGCGTGGGCACACTCCACTCATCTTGCGCAATCTAAGCAGTAGGTTGGGCAGTAAGGCTTTGTGTGGTCAACTAAGGTATGTGTGACTTTATGCCAGGGAGGATTATGAGAATGGAATGGTGTGTTTTATTTGGTGGAATCGTGTTAGTGTTAATACTGAAAGGAGTGTGTGTGTGTTCACCACTACTCTGTTTAGGTCCGTTCTGACAGCTCGTTTGACTGAAAGCTGTCACACTCCTTTACCCCCAGTCTCGTTTTTAGTGCCCTCTATTGCTTGCCCTTCCACATAGATCCATCACAGAGTGGCGGCATTGGCCTGGAGCTCTCCATGGGGAATTCCTCAGGCCTGCAGTAATCAGGGAGGCTTCTTGGTAAAACTAACAGGAATGTACCACAAACGGTGGGGGCAAGTGGGACCGATAGCTGGAGCTGAACACTGAACTACATTGTTCTGCAACCTTAACATTCCATTCCCCAACCTTTCCATCATTCCCTCCCTCTTGGTCTGTGTCAACCTCCATATCTCATGATAGACACCAGCACTCTTGCTTTTCTCCCTTTCTCCCTTACATTAAGATGACTTAATACCTGCCAGAAAACACAGAATTAATAATGGACACCTCCAGAATTGGGAAAGATCTCAATTATCTGAGTAACTGTATTGTTAAGGCCATAATACTTGCCTCTGCAAGAGTCACAGTTACAGGAAAAGCTTTGTTAAAGTGCTAGGGTTTGCATACATTTCTAATGGAATCATTCTGAACAGGTCCTAGCATGCCAAGACTCCTATGAGTAAAAAAAAAAAAAAATCTACGGGACACCTGAATGTCAAACGGCTAAGCTCTTTCTAGAATAGAGAACCATGACACACAAAACACACAAGGAAAGCGGAGACATGCTATGAAGCAGGTTTTAAGCCAATGAAAAACTCCTGCCTTGAGCAAAAGCATTTGCTAAAGTCACTTACAAAGAATGCTGGGGTTAAGGAGGTAAGAGCTACAACTGCAAAGAGAAAGCATGTCTCAATAGCACACTTTACTTTTAAATAGTGAACATATGAAAAAACAGAGCAATCAAAAATAAGGGGAGGTATTCATGAAAGAAAACTGTCTCAGAATAATGTGTGATTAAGATCCCTCAGTGATGTATGGCTTAGAAAGGATTGGTTTGTTGTCTTTTGTGTTGTTGCAATATGTGGTTTTGTCTTTATCCTTAACATAGATTTACCAGAAAAAAAATATTTTATGGGGGGAAAGGCACACGCTATGGGACCAAAATAGAAATAGTTGTTCACATTATGCTCATAGTCAAAACTGAACTGGTGGAATGCTTGAGAAGGAATTCCAGCCATCTTACTTGTACCCAAGGCAGTATGTGTTGTACAACTGTAGAAAACCTCATTCCTTTCGAAAACACACAACACTGTAATAAATGCAAATGCCAAAAATCATGTTGTGCGCTCCTTAATTTATATCCCTAACCAAAATCATTGCTTAAATGAAAATCAGACTTCACAGCTGGCGGTCAGGTAGAAGTTATATTATTCAGACCAAAGGTCTTACCTTGGCATGTGTCGTCTACAGCTTCATATCCTGGGCTGCATTGGCACTGGCCCACAGGCACCACCCATTCTCCATCCACAGTGCAGTAAATGCGTGGTTGGTCCTCACTCTCAGCATTTTCCACACAAACCCCAGACACCTCCCGCAGCGCCTGGTTCTCGCCCCCTGCCACCGCCACTGTCTCAGGGAATGCTGCCAAGCTCTTCACTGTGGCCGGACATGTTTTGTAGTAAACTCTTACAGAGTAGATAGCTACACACGCCCCAATGTCCTGGAAAGCCAAGTAAAAGCCCTTGCGGGAGAGATTATCCACCACCTTTGTCTCTGTGTTGATCCTCATATCTCCGATGCCAGAGATTTCATCGGGTGCAATGGTTGCCACCTTGCGGAACTGGCCCTTACGGAAACTAGTGCCAATGTCAGCATCAGCTTCGGAAGTGTACAGGTTGAAGGTTTCTTTACAGGTAAGTGAGTCTGCATTGAAAGAATTGCAGTCGCGCACAAGAAAGCGAATCTCCACAAAGACCCGCGTGGCGGTGGGGTGGCGCTGGATGAAGGTGGTACGCAGCCAGTTGTCCTGCTCTCGTGCTTCCACATTGCAGACAAAGTAGTTATAGAACAAGGTGCCATTAACAGCCTGCTGGCCTATCTCCCACTGCAAGCAGAAAAAAGAGGAAAGATTCAAGTAAAAAACATTCAAAACCAAGATTGCAGAGGAGTAACGGATGAGGGCAAAAATAACACAAAATGGCCTCAACATGGAATTTTAAGTACTACCAAGGACACTGGATCATTACCCATCATCCTCTAGCAGAAAATAGCATTTCATTCCACCTACACTAAATAGACTGATGTAACTTGGGGTAAAGTCTCTTCAGAAGCAGTTTGTGGGATTTTTTTCCCCCCTCCGCATGTTGCCACTGTGCCATTAATTACAGGAGAGGTGGGTTATTTTCACAGTGTGTGGCATCATAATAAAATTGTCCATACCATGCAAGTGCAGAGCAAATGCTTGTATAAAAGCTTGCTCCCTTCATCAACGCAATTCATCACTTTAAGGGTTGCTTATACTCTCTTTAAATGCCAGGCAGCTCATTAAGTGTGCAATTAAGCCTCTATAAGGACCAACCATGCAAACTGCTTGCCATGTAAAATCCTTCTAGATCCAGGGCTTTTTCCAAACCGTCAGACGCCGTGCGTTTGTTCTAAATTTCTGCTCAAAGAAGCATGCTGAGAATTTGTTAATGAACACAGGACAAAACTTGTCTCGTCCTGGTATGAGAACAATTTGAAATTGTGAGCAGAATGAAATATGACGCATAAAGCGCATGAAATCTGGGAACATACAAGGACACAGATATTATAAATTGTTATATATTATTATTATTATTATTATTATTATTATTATTATTATTATTATGCACACACAAGTGAGTATGACTGACAACTGACTGGTTGTAAATCCTTGGGACAAAAGATATCAGAATAACAGAGAATAAGTTCACAGCTACAAGTCATTAAGCATGTAGGACAGGTGTTGCTTAATTAGGCGGATTAACACTAATTAAAAATAGTGGGGGGGAAAAAAAAAAAAAAACCGAATTCAAGTTTGCATCTCCGTTTCTGAATCTGGTATAAACAATCAGCAACTTCCATGTCTTTAGAAGAGCTTCTAACCTCTTCTGAGCGTCCTAGTCACAATTTTGTGACATATCTGGTAGAACCAGACACGGCCTTTTTCAGATCAGGTCTGGAGACTGAGAAGGCTACAAAATAATGAACTTCTTGCTTCTGATGAAATAAATAAATAAATACATAAATAAATAAATAGGTAGATCTGGCTATATCGATTGCTGTCACACAACTCACACACTTTTTTTTATTCTTGCAATTATTTGTAGATAAATTGTTAAACAGAATCCACAAGCCATGATGAGGAAGAAAAACTTCACGGCCGCTCGGACGTACATGTAAATTGACAGGAACTATTTACACGTAGATGTTCTTGGTAAAAAACTTCCATGAGCGTTTTGCTTCCCCAAAAAACTGTTCAAACCAAAAGGGCCACATGCACCCGACTCTAAACGTTAATGACACCCTTACAGCTTTGCCCAATACAGTAACAGGGCTTTAAAACCACAGCCAGTATGGAGCAGTAAAGCTGCAGGCCTGCTTTCTTTCTTCTCCTCTCGGGAGAAGTACAGACATGTCTGAGACGGAAAGCAGCTCTATAGCACAAACCCCCACGATCCGATCCAATGATTAACACAAACCCTGGAGAAACCCTGAAGGAATCAAACTGAATCCGAATAAACATCCATGAGTGTTGTGCTGCAGTGTAAAGTGCGGTGTGATCTTATTAAACCCGTGTAACTCACCCCGTTCTGATCGGGCCAGGTCAACCAGCCCAACTCTCCTCCGGATGCCATCATGTCCAGCAGCACCTCTGGAAGAATAAAGCCGAAATGAAAATTTAATAATAAATCCAGATTAATCAGGATCAGCAGGTAACAAGCTTATTTTAATTGTAGAGGAATGCACTGCGGCTAAATATTAATCAGCATTTAAACCCAGCTTCTTTAACTATACTGCGGCTGATATTTTTTATATGATACATTATAATAATAATAATAACTATTTTGGATCTGTGCGCTTTGATGTCTTACATCAATAGTTTACTCTATTTCCATTTTTATACAGTGACAATACATACAAACATTTTTTTCTCATTCAGGCTGCTGAATTCTAACCCTGGATAAAACTTTTTTTCAGTCTTAAATTAAGCTAACTAATAAGTAGGACTAGTAACCGAGTGCGCAGTGCTGACAGCGAGCTCAGATCCAGTTGGACTAAATTATGCTTCATGGCCGTAGCTCTAAGGTTTAAGCTTAGAAAAGAGCTTAATATTACTTGGCGTGGCACAGAGAGAGACTCCCAGCCATGTGAGTGAACCAGCAGTCACGCAAAAGTTTTTTTTTTTTAACCAATCCAAAAAGTTAACTCACCTTCTTTATTCTGAAGAGAAATAAATACGCAGTTCATAAATACATTGACAAATAAAATTCGCTTGATCCGCCGGTAATCCATTCTGTGTCCGGAGTCAGTACAGAGCTGTGAGAAACTCCACGCTGAGACTTGCTGCTTCTACCAGTTGCGCTTATCGGACCCTCATTGAGAAACACGGAGTGCCATAAACTCCGCCCCCTGGAATGTCGAGGACATTTTTATGGTAATGGGGTGTGGCTCCGAGAAAGTTCCCCGCCCACAATCTGTCAAACCTTAACCTAACCTGTAACCTGTAATTTGCACCTTTAGCTTCTGGCCAAGTTCAAGCTCTTATAACTGAACAAGAATAACTATGCAATATGCTTGAGATCTACAGGGGTTGGACAATGAAACTGAAACACCGGGTTTTAGACCACAATAATTTATTAGTATGGTGTAGGGCCTCCTTTTGCGGCCAATACAGCGTCAATTCGTCTTGAGAATGACATATACAAGTCCTGCACAGTGGTCAGAGGGACCCGAACATCCCTTTCAGAC
>JAOVVH010000024.1:7842236-7864854 GCA_028566435.1 Scorpiodoras heckelii | reverse complement strand
AGATATTCTGCATGGTATTTTTTCCCATTGAGGTCTGATGTGTTTTCAAAGTGTTCCTTTAATTTTTTTGAGCAGTGCATATACGCTTTAAATCAGATGGAACAAACAAATAAACAAATAAATAAATAAAATTTAAGGTTTTAAGAAAATGTCAAGCAAACACTCAAAAAGCTTAGATTATGAATGACCATTTAATGATCTGTAGAAGTGTTTCCCAACAATGTTTTTAATGTCCTCATAGAGGAACAGAAATACATACACTCACAACAATGAAAATAATTACAGACAAAATTAAGAGCTGTTTTGTTTTCATTTTGGTATTTTTTTTTTTGTTTTGCTTAGAAAAAAAATTAAGTGCCTTCATTGTTTTCACGAGCCATCAATTTGCAGTTATAAGGAAACTGCAACGAGACACATGGTTAAATTTCTGCATCGCTTTACTCTTAGTTCTGTTTCTTCTCACTGTTTTGTTTTATTTTACAAAAAAAAATAACCCTGAAAAAGGTGAAAATAAAATTACAACATACACAATAAATGAGTATTTACATCTTGGCTCAGAGAGACAGGCAGCAGAAGAAAAAGGCATGTGAGAACATATTTGTACAGTTGTTTTTTTGTTTGTTGTTGTTGGGTTTTTTTGTAAACATATTTCATTTTCTTAACAAATCAATCCTGATGACCTCCATTGAACAGGTCAACATTCAAAGACATATTTAATAAGAGGTCAAACATGATGCAGATTGATTTTTAAAAAAGGAATACACAAGTCACATATGTGACGACATTTTAAATGTAAAAATAATATTTAACACAAAATAAAAGACCACAAATATATGAAATGAGTAAAAGTGAGAGCAGAACTTCCAAAGGTCCAGTGACAAGTACAAAGTATTAAAAATAATTTGACATTTTTTTCCTTTAAAAAATTTGGCACTGAACTGATTAAAAAAAAAGCAATGTCATTTGAGCGATACTGAAGAAATTTACTTTATAGTCAATGGCAACTTCTGTTACAGATTCACAGGGCCTGCTCTGAAAGTATTTAAATATTTATAATATATACACAGTCCCACTTCACCCAAATTACCTCAAGTTTTGAATAGAAAGAGAATAATGTACATACAATCCCCTATTGAGGCATCAAGTGTAAACTCTACAACTCACAATTACTCTGTCCCTTCGGGAAATAAGAGCGTACACTGAGAGTTGTTTTATGTCATGGAATTACTGACTGGAAACTGGACAGTAGATGCAGTACATACAACAAATTTATCATACATTACTTTCCAACAATTATCAAAAAAAAATTTTTTAATGCCCCCTCACTCCAACGTAATTGTTTTCATTTTCAAACACAAATGGCTGGTGAAAGAAGTAACATGTCGATGTAAAATGCACCACATTAATATTCAAATCTGTACAAAGTCATATCTGATTTCCATTTTTTAATTTTCTTAACATAGTGCAATAATTGATCTGTTCCGTCTTCTTAAGAAGTTTTTAAAAATAATAAATCACAATCATTATTTCAATGAAATAAAAATCAACTGTTTCTCAGTCCAATGTCTTTAAAAGAGTTTATCTAGGTGTTTAAAAATCATAGACTTTTAAAACTTTTGAAAAAGCAACGAAAACAATAAAATGATCAGAAAATTGATCATTACAAAGCTCCATTTTCTAATGTGCACGCTTGACCTTCAGTTAAACGAATTACATAAATGAATAAAGGATTTGGAGAAAGAACCGTGAAACATGAGTGCATGAGTAAAGACTACAGAGGAGTAAATCCAGTGAGGCATTTTCCAGAATGCTGTTTAGCTGGTGTTGGTATAAATTCTTATTTAAGGAAATGGGCTCTTGCTGGAGTCTTACACAGATGCAATAACAATCATGAGATGCGGTGAGATGCTGGAAATGCTCTTGAGGAGGTCTGGAGCGAGGTGAGACAAGTGGCTCTCAGAAAACTCACAAGGAGGAAATATCTGTATAACATAGGCTGGCTACAGGAGAGAAGGAAAACAAACTTCTGATTAGTAAAGAAGCATGAATTAGGATTAGGTCAATATTTATAGAAATATTTGCTACTGAAAACTGTTTGTCATTGTAACAATTGTATTGTTTATGGGGAGCAAAAACGCCTAGCCGGCTGGCTTAGAATGTTTTTCTGAAATAGTGCAAACTGCTCTTCAGCTGTGTTTACCTGATTGGAGCCTGGGTTGGGAACATTGATAATCCCAGCAGCTTGTTTTGCCTGCAAGTATGTGATAAAGCACGTTTTGAGAGCATGAGTCTGAATGAGGACATCGTCTTGGTCCAAACCACAAGGTAACGCCAACAGGAGGCAGTAATCATCCTCAAGCTGTAAATCGAAACAGAAAATCTTATGGTCAGACTCCAGCCCTGGAGACCACAGCACTGCAGTGTTTAGCATTCTACTCCATTTAACTCATAACCTAATTACCAAGGCCTTACAGTGCTGGATTTTGGGTGCTGGAAGAAGAAATCTACAAATATAAATAGGCTTGCTGCCCTGATTTTGATAACCTAGTTCTAAAATGTTCCTCACCATGCAAATTTACAACTGCATAATCCAAAGCTGGACATATTTCAAACGTAACTACAGTTGTTAAAGATAACAGAGACACTTACAGTCATCCTCCTTGCAACTCCCTCAAGCTGGGATGCTTCTAAACGCATTCTCTGGGCAATGCGAAGAGGGGGACCTCCTTCTGAAGGAGGCAGTGAACGGTGAGCCAGGACATTATTACCAGAAACAAAGTGTAACTGGACTGCAGCACTATCATTCTTGAGAGCCAAGTGACCTTGCCATACAATAGGATACTTCTGCTCAGAGAAAAAGACAAAAAGCACAACAGTTATACATAAATATAAGTTTTTATTTTTTTAGACACATAATCAGCATCCAATGAACTCTCTGTGATCTGAATAACTACTGCTAATATAAATACCTACCTTCAACAGCTGAACCATGTCAACTAATGGGTGCCCAGCATTGTCAGGTTTTATATCTGGTCTTATATTGGACGGTGCTGAGGGAAGTAGTGAAATAAGCCCTGATGAAATACAATGAGGTCCCTTCTGTAGAGAGTGAGATAATTCTGATTTGGGTATAATGGTCGTTGGAGAGGTGTAAGCAGGAGAGGTGGTCTCGCCCTGGATCCGATGTACATGGGACATATCCATTGAGCCTGGATGCCTAACATGCGGTATGGCATGTGCTGTTTCCCTAAGTGGGCCTCCAGATGCAATATGGACAGCTTTAGATCTGTGCTCACCTTCCTGAGAACTCTGACAAGGAGAAGGATAAATACAATAATTTTTAAAATCTAATGGTTAAATTTGCTTACTAAAAATTTTAACACAGACTTTTAAACCTGATTTGTCTGGACATAAGAGAACAACTTAAACACTTTTCCTAGCATTTAGTTACAGATTTACTCAGATTACTCACTTGAGATGGTGCAATCCCGTAATTAGTCATGTTAATCCCAATTACTGAGGAACCAGGTAACTGGGAATGGAAGCCATGCATTTCTCTATAAAATTCAGGCAGGGACCCAGGACTGCCAGGATGTGTCCGCTGTACTCCCTGAGCAGAAATGACTGAGACAGGAGTATGACCAATTACTCTACTCTCGGAATGAGGAGAATGAGTAGACTGTGACATTTTCATCTCCAATGCCTTTGGTGAGTCTCTCTGAGTCAGAGGAGGATTCTTAACAGAGGGGGATTTTGAAGATGCTGAAGATATATGTGAGAGTGATGACAAGGAAGGAGGCTCTGGTGTTTGAGCCTTGTGAGCTTCAAGAACAGCTGGGTGCTCTGTTAATTGTTGGGGCCTAATTACACACAAGTCTCTGTTATAGTGATCGAGATGCCTCCCCCCATGATGTATCCCTTTGTATTCAGGCTGCATTACCATGACATCTGAGTGTATCTGGGCCACAGCTGTCCTACGTGGTCCTTGGTGGAAGTGTCGCACTTCATTTTCATGTGCCCCACTCATTTGGCCAGCGCTTGTATGTTGCTTCAACAGCCTATCTCTCATTATTGCAGGTTGGGGTGTAGTGGGGCATTGTGTAGGACCAGATGTTGGTGAGGAGATAGAATCTGTACGTATTCCATAGTTAATTCCAGTTAGAGGAGCATTCATTCTGACATTTCCTTGGGACATTTGACCAATTGTGACTGACTGTGTGGCATTTTGAGGGTGCATAATGACAGACTGCTCAGGATGATGTATGTTTGTTACATAGTTAGGCCCATTTGCCCCCAAGCCTACTGGGGTACTAGGTGGGCAAACTTTAGAGAATGGAGAGGCCAATGTCCTTGGACAGTGTAACTCATGTTTTGGATGACAGACCAATCTATCATTAGGAGCAGTTGGACTTGAAATGTGATTTCCTGGCAAAGGGGAGGGGTGTGAACTTAAAACTGGGCTGTGATTGAAAGACTGTGATTGTTTAACATCAGCTTTCATTGAAACAGTTTCTACAACAGATGCTTTTTTAATATGTTGGTGTAACATAGACTGATTGTACCTCAAGACTTGATGACTGGGACTTGAGTGTTGGTATGTTCTCAAAGGAGCACCCTGTAAACCAATATGAGAAGATGATTCAGATTTGTCGGAAACGGGACCTTCCTTTTTTACGGAGGAAATGACAGCCTGGGCATTGAACCCCTGGTTGCTTAATATAGCACCTGTGTGTCCTTGAGCTGTGGGGGCCTGGGATGCTTTAGGAGTAGATGGCTGAGGTTGAAGCTGCTCTTGTTTAACATGAGATTTTGAAACAGATTGCTGAAATTCAATGTCAACTGCACTCGCTGGTGGTATTTGGCTAATTTTAGCAACAATACGCTGGGGACCCTCTGTCTTTTGCCCTGAATAACTCAGTACCATCACACCCTCTGAGGTGTTTACCCTCAAACCAGGACCCGAACCGCCTGTGTTATTAGTTGTACTATCAGGAGATTGTCCCTCATCAGAATTTGAGAGTCCTTGGTACCTACTGTTGTCATTCATTCCAAAACAATACTTGTGCTTGGGCTGAGACAGTCCAGAGCTGCGGTTGCTCAGAGATATACGAGGGGTATTTTCAAAATCAAAAGGCATAGGAATTCGACTAATGACAGAGGTAGCAGTAGAAGAGATAACTGTGTTGGCCATTTTTTCCTTGAAGATATTCAGAGTTTCAGTGGGTTGTGGAAGAGGTTGTTGTGGAGGCACCATCTGAGGTGTAATTGGTGTTATAGGACTGGGTCTATCCTCAAGGACTGAGGATTTTATAACAGGTAAACTCTCATTCTGGGACATTCTGGGGTCAGGTAATGATGTTGTGAGTAGTGTGCTTGACACAGAACTGCTGTTTAAAGCAGATACGTATTTCGGCTCCATAAGAATCTTCCTTAAGGTGCTAGAACTAGGATCAATATCAGAAGCTTTCGTATCAGGGGGGATTGCAGTATTTGCAGAGTGACTGCCTACTACCACAGTTGGTGCTGATGCAACTACAGCAACTTTGTGTATAGGAGTGATCACTTTTTCTTCTGTCCTGGTCACCCAGTCTGGAGTTGTGTGAGGTACCTTAGCTGAACGAGATGGTGTTACATTTAGGCAGGTTGATGGTGGGGTAAACGCAGGTGCTACTGGTTCTAATGATGGTTCTGGTGACCTTAAATAAGAAGGACTATTAGTTCCAGAATGGAAGGCTGATTCTTGAGGTTCAGGCTGGTCTACAGCAGGTTGTTCTGCCTCCTTTGGAGTGTTTAGGGTCACCACTGATGCAACGTCATGTTTACATGCAGCAGCCACAGTGACTACAGTAGCTGCTGCAGCTGAAGTGGCTGTTTTAGGATTTGCAGTTTGCATGTCTTCAGGAATTGACTCGGGTAATTTAACTGCTGCCAATTCAGCGTCTAATACTGCATGTGATATCACATCTGATTTTTTGTTGGTAGAAACCTTTCGACCTTTGGATTTCTTCGGTGTTTTTAGTCGAGGTCTTCCTCCCTTCTTGGGTACCTCTGATGGTGGACATTCAATAACAACTGTTGGTTGAGATGATTTGGAATCTGGAGTCAAACTACTACTTGGCTCAAAATGCTTTACATTCTTTATTACCAAGTCTGTCTCTGGTTCTACAACCTCACTTGAAGTGGGTAAGACGAGAGATTCTGATGTTGGATGGAGTGATGTGTATGTGGGAGGAGTGTGAAATCCATCTGTATCAGCAGAAATATTCTCAGCAGTAATTGAATCAATTGCAGCAGCAAGCTCGGTTTCACTTGCAGGATTGGCAGGCTTTTCTACTTCAGTTTGATCTGACTCTGCTGCAACAGGCGTTAAGACAACAGGAGGTTGACAAGATGATTCCTTGCAGGTTGTTGATTGCTCAACTGCTAGATTAGAAATATTTTCCACCGCTCTCTCTAATTCCATCTGACGGGCAAGAAACACTTCCTCTGGCTCAACAGCAGGCTCCACATCTGAGAGAACTTCTTCCCTCTCATCTGGGCTGAGATCATCTACATCTTTGAAGCCTTTTGCAGTTCTAGACTCTTCTTTAACAGATAATTCTGTTTTCGTTTTCTCTGAAGGATCTTGACACTGTTGATTGCTCTCATCCCCAGAATACAGTGCATCTTTAACTGCATCCCCACTGAGATCAATGACAAGTTTTTTAAGATTAACAGACTTATCAATAGGAACTGGTTTGGTATTGCGTGTCAGTCTTGGCACCTTGAGCTTCACACTTTTTTCAGGCATCTGTGGTTTGTCCACCAGATCTGTTTCTGACTTTTTAGCCACTTTTTCCAAGGAAAGAGTCTCATCTTTTGCTTTAACTTGAGATTTCAAACTTTCAGAGTTCTCAACCTCTGGTGGTTTGTCTGTTTTAGCTGGTTTTCTGTTCTGTCCAGCTCTAACTAATGGCTGAACCTTTTGCGAGCGAGGAGAACGCCATCCCTCTGCAATTTTAGTAATTTCACCACCTTTTCCAGACTCTTTCATGTAGGTGTCATCTCCTTCAGGTGTTTTTGTCTGCTCCCCTTTCATTGGAGACACATCATCCACTCTTTTACGTGTTTTTGGTGGACGGCCTCTCCTTGCGTTGGTTGGTGGCGTCAATACATCCTGCTGTACAGATTCTTTATCAGCACGCTTGCGCATGGAACGTGAAGATTCAGCAAAATCTTTGCCTTGCTGTTGACATGCCTCATCCTCAAGAGGTGTGGCATAGACAGAACGAACATTCCGACGCTGTCGTGTTCTGCCATGGGGCATGCTTGGGTCATTGATCTGCTCCAAATCTGCTGCATAAACAGGTGATTTGGAAGAGTTTTTGGAGTCAGATAAGATTTTTGCTGCCTCTCCTCTTGGTGATGATGTCCTTTTCATCTTTTCTCGGTCAATCCGTTCGCTCTTTCGTATTGCTGGTTTCTCAATGCCAGCTGGTAGAGATGGCAGCATAGGTAATAATGCTGATGGCTTTGCTTTTGCTTTTTTATTTTTAGTTTGTTTCTGTGCTGATTGTTTTGGTTCAAACTCAGGTTCAGAGGCCACTAACTGCATGTCCAGAGGTGACTCCACTTTCTGGTCAGAATTACAATCAAGAGATTCTGTTTCCTCTTCAGCCAGCTCTACCTTAAGAGGCACTTGCACATCTTTAATATTAGCTGGAATAGGAGACGGACACTCCACAGGATCAGACTCCACCTCCAAGTTACTTAAGCATGCATCAGGTGTTGGAGGTTTTATATCAACATTCTGCTCCTCAGCTAACGTGTTCACGGCAATTTCTTTGTGTTCATAATTGTCCTTTTTAGACTCTACTTCGGTGTTGTCCACCTTTGTCAAAGGTGGCGTGCTTACTGTAAGAGCTGCTTTAATGTCATTCACTGGGCTGGACAGCTGATGGGATACTATTTGAGAATCTTCAAATTTCTCATCTGTAACTGGTAACAAAGTTGACTCAGTAACAAGACAGTCTTGCTTATTCTGGTGAAAATATGTCTCTGTGGAGCTAAGGAGAGATTCTGATGACAAAGGGCTTACTGCTTTTACACCAGTCCCAACATCAGGTTCTTTAGGAGACTGAACTTTTTCTTGATCTGGTGCAGTATTTTTCTCAACGGTCTCAGCTTCAGTGGTTTTTTCAGCAGTATGTAACTCTTGGTCTTTGTCTTTTTTTTGCTGTAGCTCCAAAAAACGGTTATGGAACAGCACAATGGGCTCATGCACAAGATCTTCTCCTACAGTCTCAGCCTTTTCTACAGTGATTGTAGCCTTCTCTCTACTGACTCCAATCTCAGGATCATTGTCTTTGCATTCAAGATGTCGAAGACGTCTTGCGTCCTGCTCAAAGATAGAGCTGTGCAGAAAACGAGAGGAAAATAATTCTCCACTTTCTTGTTCTTGTCGCTTTGGGTCTTCTTTTTTGTCATCAAGCTTTCCTTCAGAGTCAGACCGGATTTTCTTTTTTTTCATATACCAGGATGGAATGGGTCTTGGTGTGGGCACAACTTTCTCTTTGTCTGTGCAATTTCGAAAGCTTGTGAACCGTGAGTCATAGCCAAGGAAAGACCAATTATCTTCCCTTGATGAAGAGAGAGACTTAGCCCGCTCGAGCAAGGCTTTTGTATCTGGTGTTATTGTTTTATCCAGGGCAAATTCATAGAACTTGTTTTTTTCCAAGGAACCCGGGAGCTTAAAGTCCAAAGCTTTTCCGTCACATTCTCTTTTGTGGGAAGCATCCAGCTTTGGTGACATATGTGTGTAGTCATCATCAGCAGCATCATCATCATCATCAGAGTCAGACCGAACTTCTCCAGGCTCCAGTTCATGTACAAAGCGCTTTCTAATGCTCTCACGTTTCACAATGGTGCTGGGAAAGCTCATTTCTTTCCGTGGGTCCTGTTTCATTTTACTCTCCCAGTCCAGACCCTCATTACCAATCAGTGATTTCTTAGCCTTGAATAAGTCTGTGTCTGTGACAGTGTTGTGATTATTGCATTTAAATCCACCCCAGTGTGAGCTGTTTTCTGGTTTAGGTTTGACTTTTGCTTTATCAACGTTCAAATGTAATGAATCAGCAGGCAAATCCTCATCAATTACGGAAGAGGTAACATTGGTTTCAGAATCATTATTTAGTTGCCTGGAACCCTGATAATTGCACTCTTTATTAGTGCTAAATTGATAATCAAATGCTTCTGACTTCTTTCGCTTGAGAGGAGGTGAAACATCAGTAACATCCACAGGGAGTTTACCTAACAAATGGACAAGACTTTGATGATCAAAGTCTTCTACATCAGTGCTAAGCATATTTTCAGTTTTATCTGTATTGTCACAGTCTTGTAGTTGCTGCTGGAGACGACGGCTTTGTTCCATTTGTTTTCTACAGCTTTGTGAGTGGTCCAGGTCAAAGAGTAACCTTTCTTCAGTATTCAGCGCATCTGATTTTTGCAATGCAGAGAGTCTTTTAAGGTCAGTTAGGTGCTGTTCCACTTCTAAGTCTCTGTCATCAGACACCTTAAGACTGATGCACTGCTGATCATTTGCTCCACAACCATGCATCCTCTGATCATTTACAGGATTTGTTCCTTCCTCTGCCAGTTCCCTAAGTTGCAGGTCTATATTGTGACCAAGGTTTTTGCTCATTTCTGAGTCAGGTCCTTCACTTGTGGAACTTAAAGTAACCAGACACTCTTTCTTATCAATTCTGCTCTCTTGCTTGGGCATCTCAAGTTGAGAAAGTTTCTTGTCTTCCTCTAACCCCTTTGAGAAATGAATACTGCCCAGCCACTTCAGTCCAAATCGCCCTTCATTTTCATCCTGGGATACTCTTCTCAAGCGATTAGCTCTTGTTGTTTCTTCTTCAAAACGCCTCTTTCGAGCAGCTAAGCGATCAGCATCAGAATTGCTTTTTTCAAATATAGGTTCAGCTTTAAGGTATTTTCTGCCTTTGGTTTTGCCTTCTTTGTCTATAGGCTCTACTTGGCTAGACAAACATTTATCTTTTGGAATTTTTACATGTTTAAGGACCTCTCTACTTTGAATTTCTATACGATGCAGCATAGTCTTGTGATCAGCCAAAGGTGGTGTAGTTGGAGAACTGGCATGATCACAGGCAGACTTTACTCTTTGTTTCTCAGCAATGGCGTGGTCAATAAACTTGCCTTCCTTTTCTTTGACACGTGTTAAGTGAACAACACAAGGTGGAAGATCTAGTCTTCCTTTTCCAGATTCTTTTTCTTTGGCCAGTGTTTTACCAGAATTACGCTGGGCTGTATCAGGGCTAGCCTCCCTGTCAGGTTCAAGGTCTGTCTCAGATGATGGAACATTAGGAGATAAAAGTTTTAACTTCCTTAATTTGTGCTTCTCAGTTCTGTCCTTTTCTCCTTTATCCTTATGTCCAGCTCGCCATTCTTTTTCTCCCCCATTTCCACGATCTGCTTCAAAGAGTGGCCTTTCCTTCTCAAGTTTATCATTTTTACAGTACCGCTCCAAACGAATTCTGTCTGGCTTTTCAAAGCGTGGTGGAGAAAGTGAGCTGCAACTGCCACTTCTCTCAGATGAGCGACTATAAATGAGATGTTCAGAGTCACTAAGGAGGCGTTCAGATAGAACAGGGGAAGCAGTTGGGCTAGAAGGACGACGTGGATGAGATGGACTCTGGTTGTGTTCAGCTGTCCGTCGGCTATGATCACGTTCTCTGTCTGCTTCAAAGCGTTCTCTGTCTCTATTGCGTTCTCGCTGCATGTAGCTGTATTTTCTTATGTCTTGCTCATAGGGGTCTCGGTATTCTCTGAATTCACATGCTTCATCATAATATCTTGGGTCATAGTAGTCCGTTGTGTAGGGATCCCATTCGGTGTAAAATTCTCGACTTCTGGCAGAATATTTGCGTCGCAGCTCTTCTGCGTAGGTTCCAGGAGTTCGTACGGTTTCATAGCAAGCCCGTTCAGTGGAGAATTCATGAAAGAGTGGTCTCCGTTCATCTCTGCAAAAGAGGAAAAGCGTGCTGTTAAATCCTTTTCTAGTGATAATGACCTAACATAAAAGTTTTATTAAAAACCCAATGAGTTAATGATTAAAAAAAAAACGAGCTTACTAACCGACGGTCAGAAATGATATCATAAAAATCTCTGATGTCCTGTCCTGATGCCTGCATTGAACGGTAAAAAGCCATCTGACTCTCATGGTTGGCAAAGTCAACCTAAAATAAAATATATATATATTTACAACTCGTGACAAAAAAACCCACAAGAACACTAAGACAAATGTACAACACAGTATCAAATTTAGTAAAAGCTAACTGTATATACATGTACTAGCCAAATTTGTCTATGCACCTTAATTTTGTTACCCCCAAACTTCCAACCCTTGGTTTCCTTTACTGCAGCCTGTGCACATTCAATATTGTTATAAAGGACAAGTGCCATTCCCTTCACTCTGTCAAAGACAACCTAGTGGAGCCAGAAAAGCAATAATGAGCAATGTGAATCATTTGGGAAAACTATAAAGAGATGAAACTAAATTATTCTTAGGAAGAATGAGTACCTTAACAACATGTCCATAACGGCAAAAATGTCTTGTAAGGTACTGTTCTGTAATGGTGGAAGCCAGTCCATCCAACCATACGCATGTGGTAGGCATACTTTTTCCAAATCCTAACTGTAAATCAAAGAAATACAATACAAAGAAAACAATAATTGTCATTCAGTTTTAGATGTCACAATGCAAGCACTAAGATAAGGCATAAGGTCATGATATAATATATTCTCAGGGCCAGGTGGTAACCTGGCAGTACAGCTGTACAGCTGTATAAACTTAGGAATGCTTCTGTAGTATCCAATCAAATAATCTCTACAGTTCTACAATGACCAATGATTAATTTCTCTTACAGACACTTGAAGGGATAAAAACTGTTTTACGATCAACCAAAACAGTAACACACCCATGCTAGATTAGTGACTTAAACTTGACCAAGAAATCAACAATTACAGGGGTTAATGTACAATTCTAGCATGTAAATTTTAAGTAAGAGATAGAGAGAGAGACAGAAAGAGGGGGGGGGGCAGAAAGCTAGAGAGAAAGATAAGTGACTTAGTAACTTGAGCCATCAGAAAATTAGGCACATATGACAGATCTTAAAAAAACATAATACTTGAGTTTCTCAATGTAATGCTCTAATAATGTTACTCAGTAGAAGGGATGTCTTACTGGCTTACTCATTTTTGGTATTTACAATAATGTATTATAAAGGTTTTCTAGCTCAAGACAAAATCTTTTGAAATTTGGGACTGATTCGATGACCTTAGATTTATGAATGTGGAATTTCCCTAGTACAATTAGTAACTTGGTTATTTCCAGGATTCTTTTGTTAACAATAAGGTACACACTTTAATCCTCACCTTTAACCTATTACTCCCAAGGTACTCGCCATCCATTTTCTTTATTGCTTTGCAGACACTGGCGATGTCACAGTACTGCAGAAAGGCATACTGTGGGGCACCATTTACCTTCTTTATATCAATATCCTGCAGAGGATGGATGAGGTAAACATGTTTCATATAACAGGTTGACTGTTATTTGGCAAAAGAAATGTTTCCTATTACTTAAATTCAACTTACAACAATGTCACCAAATCGCTGAAAGATGTTAAGCAGGTCATGGTAACTTGTAGTCTTCTCTAAATTTCCAATGAACAGTGTTCGCGTAGCTTTGGGATGAAATTCATCTATCCGTTCATCAAGTGGCCGGAACTCATTCTCACTTTCGGTTTCTACAAGCCAAAAACACGGACATATAGTTAGCACAAATGTTGCAATCTATTACACATGATAAAGTTGTATTCATTCTGTGAAATGATTTAAAGAGCAATATTACATTGTGTATAAAATATGTCAGTTGACCTATATGTCAGTCATATACGAGATCTGTCCGGAGAATAATAAGAATGAAACTCCCGTGCTCCCTAGGGCTTCTGCATGGGGATGATGGTTCAAGGTCAGTTAGAGTGGGATCTCAGATAAACAGTAGGACCAGTTCAGTTGCATTCTTGCCTTGTCTGGGCCCAGACGTTTATTTCTGTGAAACCCTGCTGAAATGCCTCATCACTGGAATAATGCATGTGAGTTTGGAGCAATTGGTAAACATGCATCAGAAACTCTTGAAATATTGAAGAAAGGTTATGGACAAGCTACCCTATCACCTGATCGTTTACCAAGAGAGTCCAATTCCCTAAACAAAGTGATCACAGGAGATGAATCATGGGTGTTAGAGTACAATCCTGAGACAAAAAGACGAAGTGCTGAACGGCACACAACAACATTACCTCACTCAAAGAAAGCTCGCATGAGCAAATAAAAAATCAAGTCACTGTTCATCGTCATTTTTGATTCTCAAGGGATCATCCATAGCGAATTCGTACCAGAAGGCCAAACGGTAAATGAAACAGTTGACCTTGGAGTTTTGGAGCGTTTGAGGGATTTGCGTGTGCGCCATCAGATCACCTCTTCATGGATCCTCCATAATGACAACACACCGAGTCACATTTCACTGGCTGTGAGAGAATTTTTGGCTGAAAAAACATTCCAGTCCTTCTACACACACCCCTATAGCCCCGACTTGGCTCTGTGTGATTTCTTCTTGTTCCCCAAAATAAAAACACATCCCATGAGTAAGCCCTACTCAGCATGGGTATTTCATTCTCATCACTTTCTGGACAGACCTTTTATAACCGGTCCATCTGCGAAATCAAATTTATATAGTATTGCGTATGAAATAGTTTAATAAGACACTCTGGTTTCTTCCTACAAATATTATATTTACAGTGAGTGAAATATCTCCTACTTAACAGAATAACCTAAGACAAAATAATGTTTGTCTGTATCCTTTTTAACATTCTCTATTAAAAAGGTATCCAAAATTATCCTTAAAAAAATACTAACTCACCAGGGCCAGTCCAAGCAGTAACATCAATTTGCATCCCAAAAAAGAGTTTCCCCTTTGATGCACCAAGAGCTTTTTCTTGGTCCTCTTGCTGACGAAAAAACACAAGTCCATATCTTTCTTCAGAGGCACCATGAATCTGAACTGATGTCACTTTTCCATGCTTCTTAAATTCATGGAAAAGACCATCTTTCAGACTTGTATCTGAAATTTGACAAAAAGGTGTCATCAATTGTCACAAACATGGTCACCACTGGCATCACGATCATAGAATAATCCCAGAAGTTTACCTGTTGAACGCACGGGGAGGTTCTGCACTTTGATACCGAAACTCTTGCGGGGTTCATCTTTATCCAGTGGAAGCAGAGGTTGAGAAGAAGGAG
The DNA here is from genome assembly GCA_028566435.1 of Scorpiodoras heckelii. Taxonomy (NCBI): domain Eukaryota; kingdom Metazoa; phylum Chordata; class Actinopteri; order Siluriformes; family Doradidae; genus Scorpiodoras; species Scorpiodoras heckelii. The sequence goes on along the minus strand of JAOVVH010000024.1, from coordinate 7,850,496 downwards.
CTGGTACAGCGGCTGACTGAACAGATCGAGCTCGGGACTCATCACTGGAGCTGCTACTGGATTCACTATTTATAAAGCACAAAAACCCTGTAAACATTCACTGTCAACATTCAACATTTTAACTTTATTTTTCAACCTAAGTCTTAAATCCGTGATACAACAGAACTTGAGGGGACCTAAAGCAACACAGCACGTGAATCAAGAAAAGTTAGAACAACATGAAAAACTATAGCAGTTACAATCATTTTGTATTAATTAATTACAACACATTTTCATTAATTAATTCTTTTTTTTATTCATCTTCAGCAATCGCTTTATCTTGGTCAAGGTCATGGTGGACCCAGAGCCTCTGGGTGCAAGCTACAAATACAACCTGGAAGGAAATTGCTGGGCATCATGCACACATGTACACATTCATTCCTTGGGGCAATTTAGAATAGACAGTGCACCTACTGACATGTTTTTGGGAAGTGAAAGAAAATCTATGAGAAGACAGTGAGAACATGCAAAACTCCACACAAACAGTAACACAATCCCAGGATCAAACCAGTGACCCTGGAGCTGTAAGGTGGCAATGCTATCATTGTCGTAAAAAACAAATGAAGTGCTTTATACAAATACCGCATGCAACTATTCATCATACTATAACCCTTACCAGTGAGAACTACTAACTACTCCTAGAGTACTAGTGGGTAAAATATTTTAACTTGTCATATTATAATATAAAAACGAATATGTTTCTTTTTATACACTATAATCACTTGGTCCACTGTTGCTTTCACTTTGACTTGCAAGTTTGCTCGCTCAGTCAGAAGTTGTCAGATTGAATGTGAAAAAAATGTTTCACACTAAGCTGAAGTGTCATGACTCTTGAAAGTGCGAATTACAGAAAACAAAAAAGGGAGTTGTGCTCTATTCTTTCTGTAATTAATTACTAAAAAGAGAGCATGCTATTACCTAAATTAGGGTCACACTGGCTGCTCTTTTCTCTTTGCTCCACAATCATATTCTCTAACTGCCCACATGACAGATTTTGTATGAAGACTTCTAGAGATTTATCACTTGAAATATGCTAACTTGATATTATAATGTTTTATGGAAGCAGCTTGATATTTTTTAAACCAGACTAGTAAAATCCGTGAAACACCACTTTAATAGTTTAACAAGGCATGTTGGGTTAATCCAGTTTTACTACAATTAATGGCAAAGCAACATATACATTTTTAGAATACTGATTTGGTACTATTTAGATATAAATCTACATCATTTTGTCAATATTTTGTCAAATACTTTGTCAAATACTTGTCAAAAAAATTGTGATTTAAATTAATTATTTTAATCTGAACATTGTAAGGTTAGCTGAATATCAGACTTGATTATTACTGCTACTGAAGTTTTTTCCCCCCAAAAAATGCAGTGTGTTGTCATATGCATCATTAGGTTTGGTAAATTTCCCAGTCACCTAAGGCCATGGTTCTCAAAGAGTGGTCTGGGAGCCCCAAGAAATCTGTGAAGCACTTCCTGTATCACCTTCTAGTGTCAGTCTTTAAAATAACACATTGGTTGGAATAACATTTTTTCCTGAAACACATGTTTGTCAGCTTTTTCACCATAATATAGTGCACTGATGCACACTGTCGTTAGTAATTCTAATATTTTACTTTACTTTTATTAACAGTGTTGCTGTAAACTAATGCTTGAACTGGCGTGTAGCAGCATTCATATTCACCCAGAGTCTTTTTACAGCCACAGTGCTGTCGTAAGTTCGAGGTTTTGCCAGAATTCTTGTAGTCACGGTACAACCTTGAAATGCTCATATGTGAAAATCCAAACTTTGCCTCTACCTCCGAAATGCTATGACTCATTTCACGAGCCCCAACTATTAAACCTCGTTGAAAATCACAAAATATCGTGATAACTTGCCATTCTCATGGCGGGAACAGCTCAAGAAGCTTCCACAGATGTCTATTGCTTTATATATGCACTGGTGGACGCAACCAAGGACGTGCATAGGTAGTGTTGCTATGTATTTTGTACCAGTTTTGCTGGTACTTCAGTGTATATTGTGTGAATTTCACAATGCCATTGGCAATATGTGGAGCCCACCTTACAGACTGTGGAAATCCTGCTGAGTGTTTAATTCATTTCTATGATGTGGCTACAGCAAGGAGCGAAGGGAGCAACAGATACTGCTGCAGAATCCACTGGGAAGAAAAAGGTCAGCTTCTTTGCTGCACTGAAGCAGCAAGAACCCAAACATCCAGAAGACTCAGATGATCAGACCCATGGAAGAGAAAGAGCAAGTGCCCTCACTGCACTGGGATGCAGATTAAAGGATATGGCCGTGGGCAGAGGCCAAATACAAGACCTGTTAGAAATGCAATACAACAATTAAGGACAGAGCTCAAGGGAGCCTAGCACAGCCACTGTGCATACAGAGACAGACCGTAAATTGCTAATTACTCTGAACTAAAGGACTACTTTAGCAGGAAGCATTGGTAGCTTGTTATCAGAGCAGTCAAGATTGATGTCTACAGCAGGAGCACAGCAGTAAGACTGAACGCGTTGCAGACTGGTGTTAAAGCAGGATCCTCCACCCAACACAGAGGGACAATTGCCTAATCCGTAAGTGAGTGACTGGGCTATTCTACCATGAAAGAGCACACTGAAGCTCTGACTGTCACAACTGCAAGTGACAAGCCAGACAGAGCTCCTGAACTCACATGTGGAAGCTCTAGCAGTGAAAGTAAACTACAAGAAGAGTAATTTGACACCTACTCAGACTGTGTAGTTCATACACATGGAGCTTGATTCACAAACTTTGCAGTATGTTTTGCCAAAAATGGTGGTAAGCCTGGGAATGTTGAACTTCAAACCATTTACGTGTTGGCTGAATGCTGAACTGTCTGCCATATTCAAAACGTGTCAGTCATGACAAAGCATGCGTGCATGCCCTGAGGCATTGGTTCATTACTGGCTCTGCAAAAAGAGAACACGACTTATCATCTGCACATCAGCATACTTGAAAGACAGTTAAGGGGCTAGTGCTGCAAGATTTTCAGGAACTCCTAAAACGGTCAAATGTACTGGTGGAGCAACATCACTTACGAGAGGAGATAAAATTGGATGGATTGTTGAGGTGGTGAACAAGCTCTGGTTCACGCCTGAAACCTTCTTCTACCAGGTTGATACAAACAATGCACTCCATGCCAGGAACTGGCAAATCTGCAAGAACGTCATTCCACTAATTTGGAACATCTTCATCAATAATGGAAGACAATCTGTATGTGAACAGACAACTCACTGCCCAATGTTATTCATGAGCATGGCAGTGACAGTGGGTTCAGAATCAGGACAGGAGATGTTGGTTAAATAAGTAGACATATCTACACCCATATGCCTTCCCATTGTGGTTACCGTTCTGGATGACACTTCAACACACTGAGTAGGGTTGCTGATAGCCCTGTTCTAGTCAAACTGACCATGGATCTGTCTGTTGATGTCACTAGCAGGTACTGTGTGCCGGCTACCCTTCAGACCAGTCGTACTGTTATAGATGAATGGGTCACTATGGCACAGCTGACCACTAATCTTAGTAATGGGAACCCAGCATAGTAGAATGTTCACAAGGGATCAGACACACTCCTGTGAATGCTCTGTCTATGATGGTTAAATGCAGGCAAGTAGAGAGTTTTTCAGAGTCAACTAGAAGCATCTTGTTTTGAATCTTCCATAAAAATGTATGCAAAAGTGTTGTCTGTGCACAGAGGACAATTTATCACCAATGTACACATCAAAACTCTTCTTAAAGGTTCAGAACAATATGAGTAATTGAGTGGATTCTCATCCTCAATACCATAAAAACCAGTACCAACACCATCATCTTCAACAGGAACCAGCGTCAGCATGGTAAGTTATCAGCACTATATACATGCTGTCTGTTGTTATCTGGCCAAATGCACCATGTTACAACACCTTGTAGATAGAACAGAACGTGACTTATCTAACCATTATTCTATGACTTGTGTGGACGAACACCAGGACACCTGGGACACTCAGGTTAACAAGAACTGCCGGAGGAGTGACAATTATGTTATTCACACTAGGCTTGCGAGATCATCTGAAAAATACCACTGTACGTTTGTGCCCTGTACCTATCAAAATGGACAATAGTTTACCTGTGGTTTGGAGAAGTAAGTATAAGCAGCAGCAACACTGAGGATGGAAGTCTATAAGTATTTGGACATAAAGCTGGGTCCATATGGACAGTGACATAATTTTTGTAATTTTGCCTCTGTAAACCATAACAATGGATTTGAAATGAAGCACTCAAGATGTGACTGAAGTGCATACTTTCAGCTTTAATTCAAGGGGTATACCAAAAATATTGCCTATGGTTTTGAAAGGATGCTCTATTGACTAGGGGTCAGGTAACCGACTCGGCCATTTAAGTACACTCTATATTTTTTTTGCCTCAAGAAGAGCTTGGGTTGCTTTTGCTGTAGGTCTTGGGTCATTATTAAGTATTTAACTGTATCAGTATTTAACTGAATCTGAGCAGAAAGTATAGCTCTATACACTTCAAAATTCATCCTGTTACTTTCATCAGCAGTCACAAAATCAATAACCACCAGTGGCCCAGTTCCACTGGCAGGCATATATGCCCATGCCATACTACATCCTCCACCATGTTTGACAGATAATTTGGTATGCTTTGGATCACGAGCCCTTTCTTTCCTTCTCCATACTCTTCTCCTCCCATCATTCTTGTTTCAGAACTGGGCAGGCGTTTTATATGTCGTTACATGTTACGTTCTACACATTGTGAAGAGGTTTCACCAAGAAACGAATACTGCGCTCATCAATTTTAGTTGTCTTCCATGGCCAGACCATTTATCTCCTTAATTTGTCATGAAATAATAAGGAAACAAACCACCCCTGGCCATGAAACTGCTTATCAGTCAATTATCCAGTTACTTTTGAGCCTGTTAGAATGGACGGCCTGTGTAAAAAAAAAACTGCTGTAATTTCTAAAGGTTAGTGCAATATTTTTGTTAAACCTTTTGAAACACTTCAAGCACATCTTAATTGTTTTATTTTGAATCAATTATGGTGGTGTAGAGAGGCAAAATTACAAAAAGGTGTGTGGTTCAAAAGGCCATTCGCAAATTTACTGAAGCTAGTACTGTTTCCCCAAACATACCGAACCAAATGAAGCGCCGTGTCTTATCATTAATAATTAACTGAATACAGCCTTTCCTGGATATTCTGCTATGTATTTCATTTTTGTCATCTCTGTTACATCTCTGCACTGCCCAGCAACACGCTCACACACTCTGTCTCTGTGTCCCTCATCCGGAAGCAATGCAGTCGGAGGCTGGGCTGTGGGAGTGGGCAGCAATCCAGCAGTAGCAAGAAATTTCCAGTTCTGGCTGGATCTCACGGGGGTGGGGGGACTTCACACCCATGCTGCACAAACGGGCAGCAAAAAAAACATACACTAGTCACTTATAATCTTACATCTAACAGTTCCTGGCCATATATAATGGTGGTGACAGAATTTTGCATCTTAGCAAAAGGGACAAATATTAGAGGGGGAAAAAGACTGATTGAGACATGCATCGCGATTCTTTTGTGAGGTGACTCGTGTATTGCTACACTGACTCCGAAATAGATTTTTTTATTAAAATATTAAGGTGAAATGTTGCCATTCCTCTATATACCTACAGGTGGCATGCTCTAAACTATCCACACATTGGCAGGCAGCACAGCATCCTGTGCTGTAGGAGCGAATTATTTGCTAATAGAGATGTCCCGATCAAGCTTTTTTTGTTCCCGATCCGATCCGAGTCATTAATTTTGTTCCTGATCCGACACCGAGTCTCAAACCAATACTTCTATTTTCTAGATATTGTCTCGATAAGAACTAGACAATACTGTTCACACAATGTACACTTCAAGTACATTACAGTTATTAAAATTAATCCACTGTATATATTTAACAACCAAATAGCTCTGCAGTGCTTTAGGAAAAAATGCCTGCATCCAAGCTATTGCTTAATGTTTGTTTATTTTTTCTTTTACTTTATTACCTGTATTTTCTACCACAGCGATAGGCTGGTCATCCAAAGCAATGAATTCAATGACCCTCTGTGTAATCTTTGTGGCCATGTCGCTGTTGAGAAAATTTCTCTCTTCTTTTAAATGTTTCTGATAGCGTATGTTGCTTAGGCGCAGCCTTTGCCCGAGTTGCCTGAATAAACTCGCTGTATTCGGCGGAGTGTTTTTTTTTAATTGATTTAAGCATTGAGATGCTACAGAAAAACAACTGATTCATGTGAGGGCAGGACGGTGGCGCAGTGGGTAGTGCTGCCTCCTCGCCGCTAGAAGGGCCTGGGTTTGATTCCCCAGTCAGGAGGCCAGGGTCCTTTCTGTATGTAGTTTGCATGTCCTCCCCGTGTCTGCATAGGTTTCCTCTGGGAGCTCTCGTTTTCTCCCACAGTCCAAAGACATGCAGTCAAGCAAACTGGAGATACTAAACTGCCCCTAGGTGTGAATGTGTCTGTCTGTCTGTCTGTCTGCCCTGTCATGGACTAGTGACATGTCCAGGGGTGTTTCCCTGCCTTCCACCCACTGAGTGCTGGGATAGGCTCTGGCACTCCATTTGACCCAGAAGTAGAATAAGCAGATTAGATAATATAATTATTAGAAAAAGAGTGAATGATTCATGAGTTATTCAGACATGTGCATAGTGTAATAATAGTCAAGAAAAGGCAATATTACACATGAAATAGTGGACATAAATTTTTAACACTGGAAAGGAATCTTACCCCTTTCAAATTTAGTAGACCAAGCAGAATGTGCCCATTATCAACAAAAATTAAACTTAAATTTAATTTCAGTGTTGAATCAAGGCTGAGAATTATCAATATATATTAGATATGTAGGAACTGTAATGTGCCACTTGGAAATCTGTGAATCAGTCTTTGCTTAATTAGCCTATATTTGTGCTGCATGATAAATGAGACCTGTGACAACCGCCATAGATATTGTCCCCGAAAAGATGTCAAACATGACCCATTTAAAATCCTCTAATGTAAGGCTAGAGTAAAGCAGTGACAAATGGACCTACCAAAACAAAAAATAAAATAAACTAATAATCTTCTAAAAGATAATTCAGGCCAGCGGCTGAAAAGTACACTATATTGCCAAAAGTATTCGCTCATCTGCCTTCACATGCATATGAACTTGATTGACATCCCATTCTTAATCCATGGGGTTTAATATGATGTCGGCCCGCCCTTTGCAGCTATAACAACTTCAACTCTTCTGGGAAGGCTTTCCACAAGGTTTAGGAGTGTGTTTATGGGAATTTTTTATCATTCTTCAAGAAGCGCATTTGTGAGGTCAGACACTGATGTTTGACGAGAAGGCCTGGCTCACAGTCTCCACTCTAATTCATCCCAAAGGTGTTCTATCAGGTTGAGGTCAGGACTCTGTGAAGGGCAGTCAAGTTCTTCCACACCAAACTCGCTCATCCATGACTTTATGGACCTTGATTTATGCACTGGTATCCAGTCATGTTGGAACAAGTAGGGGTCATCCCAAACTGTTCCCACAAAATTAGGAGCATGAAATTGTCTAAAATCTCTTGGTATACTGAAGCATTTTGAGTTCCTTTGACTGGAACTAAGGGGCCATGCCCAAATCCTGACAAACAACCCCACACCATAATCCCCCCTGCACCAAACTTTATACTTGGCACAATGCAGTCAGACAAGTACCGTTCTCCTGGCAACTGCCAAACCCAGACTCGTCCATCAGATTGCCAGAAGGAGGAGTGTGATTCATCACTCCAGTGAACACGTCTCCACTGCTCTAAAGTCCAGTGGTGGCGTGCTTTACACCACTGCACAGGACACTTTGCATTGTGCTTGGTGACGTAAGGCTTGGATGCAGCTGCTCAGCCATGGAGCTCATTCCATGAAGCTCTCTACACTCTGTGCTTGAGCTAATCTGAAGGCCACGTGAAAGTTTGGAGGTCTGCAGCATCTGACTCTGCAGAAAGTTGGTGACCTCTGCGCACTATGTGCCTCAGCGTCCGCTGACCCCACTCTATCCTTTTACATGGTCTATCACTTCGTTGCTGAGTTGTTGTCATTCCCAATCACTTCCACTTTGTCATACCACTGACAGTTGACTGTGGAATATTTAGTAGTGAGGAAATTTCACGACTGGACTTGTTGCACAGGTGGCATCC
>JAOVVH010000024.1:7818803-7834721 GCA_028566435.1 Scorpiodoras heckelii | reverse complement strand
GTCAACCTACTATGTAGGATTATAAACCTTTTTAATAATAGCCTTTTAGTACCACTACTACTACTACTACTACTACTACTAATAATAATAATAATAATAAAAATAATAATAACCTTTTCATAGCAATAAAATGTTGGTCAAAACAAGATTAGTCCCATTGAATATAAGATTTAGTTGGTTATGCTGATTGTTTAGGGGCTTGAGGAATTTAATGGAATAAGCTGATAAAGTAGAAAAGGGTGAAAATGCCTTTTAAAAAAATATTGTGTTAACTGTGTTAAATACTGTGTTAGTTACTGCAAACAAAATTTCACAATGTACACTGGTTTGTAAATATTTAAAAACCTAATGCAAAACCTATTTTAAAACTTGAAATTTTATTTGATTTCTGTTTTAATATTTGTATTTGGTAATCGGACCGGACTTGCGGTGTAACCTGACTCTGAGCGGCCCTTGCGGCACAAAGTCCACTCTTGTAATTAAACAAAAAAAAAAAAACAATAAAAACAAACCAAAAAAAAAAACTAAATTAGAAACTTAAGCGATGCATTGTGCCAATTAACACTCCACATCTCTTTTGTCCTCTTCTCCATTCATATCCGTATACATTTCAGAGTAATCATTTACCTAGCCATTTTCATTTTTTCTAATTTCCATTTTTTTCAATTTATAAGGGGGAGAGCAAAGGGCAAAGAGCCAGGGAGAGTCACAGAGACGGGGCAGCAAAATGTGATGCCAATAGCTATCAAAAACAGCCTGTTAGTGGGAAAAGGAAAGAAAGACACAGGATTAAACTAGCAGTTAGAGAACGGCTAAAATACACAGGGCAGAACATACCAACCTTTTCAGACAGTGGTAACTCGACCTACAATTCCAAATACAATTTAAGGAGACAGAACTTTGTGAGCAAAAAAAGTTAAAAATGTAGAATGTTTTAAAAATGGTAGGGAAAAAAATGAAGGAATAATCCTTATCTTGAGGCTGGGTCAATCCAGCAGGGATATTCCAAAAAACTTGAGCGTGTCAGGAAATGTCTATTGAGGCAAAAAAGTATGAGGCCTTAAGAAAGAATAATAAATCCACTTTGACTCTGTAAAAAATGACTGAATATCTTGATTTTTGTGCCTCTTTGGATTGGGACTTTTTCAAAATATAAATATGTAACATAAATATATTCTCACTCCATAAGGCGACAGTTTTTTTCTTATTTATGCACCAAAAAAAACTAATACATGTCCTTGATTCTTTGACTTTGACTCCGGAAAGTACATCCTCAATTTGGGAACAAGCAGGAAAAAAATAATTGTAAAAAAATTCATTGTAATCCAAGTCCTTTTCTCAAAAAATGTTTACTAATCCCAAGGTAACATTCTTTCAGATGCCTAGCAATAATCCACTGCCAGGTGACTCAAAAAAAAAAATCCTTGTTTTGATTGACTTCTGGTGCAGTCAGCATGTATCCATGTAAAAGTCATTCGTAGTTCTAGATCCAGCACTGGAGAGGTAATCCAAATCTGAAATCCATGGTGAAAGTGATTAACTTCACCCAGTGCAAAACCATACCTCCATCTTCAGATTAATTTCACGATCCAAAAATGCATTATGTTCCATCTTTAGTTGGTTGGACCGTATACTCCTTTATATCCAATATACTGCTCTTTATTCTTGGGAGATTATCAGAAAAAAAAAAAAAGCAGAAATAAAATGAAAATGGTCTAAAAATGAATAATAAATAAAGATGTTTGCTCACTGTTTCTGTCAGTTTCTGCCACGATGGCCAATGACAGAAGTCTCCCGTGTAATTACAGGCAGAATTCTAATAAAACACACGATTCCAAAGGAAAAAATGAAAAGGGTACCTCTGTAGCAATGAAATATCCTTGTGCTTGTCTGCATTAATCCAGTGTGAATCCGTTGAACGCCATCCAGTGAGTCCAGCAAATAATTTATGAACCACTTGTTATCTTTTTTTTCTTTAATCCAATTACCAATAATATGTCACAACTGAGTAAAACGACATTCTATGTTGTGTCATAATAAAATAGAAAATAAGATATTAATCCATTGTGGACAGTACTGTACTCCAGGTCAGGGCAATCGCAGGTAAGGGCAGTGGACTTTCCTTTTGCTTGTAGAAGTCCCAGGATATCATGATATCCAAGACATGCCCTTGAATCTGTTCTCTATAAAATCCAACTCAGAGCCTTGTGATTCAGAGAGAATACTTTCCATGCTATACTCTAAGTACTATATACTTAGCATGACTGAGTAATCATCTTTAACGTGTTTCAAGCTAAGAGCAGCGGAGCTTTATAATTACTACATGCTCTCCAAAATAATCATTTAATTCTCTTGTCTTGACCTCAAAATGCTTGGAAGAGAAATACAAGCTGTATAAGAAATGTGTGGTTCCCTAGGCTTCAGAGAAACTATGTCCACTTACCCGTCTAGTCTGCGTTCATATCGTCCCTCTCTGCTGTGGAGTGACGCAGGGGGCACATAAACTGTAGCCCCCGCCCCCCTTGTGAACCCCGAAACATCGCGCCCGCGCGTTGCTATAGACAGGCTATCATCCAGACCTCGTGCAGCACTTGGGATAGTCCCTGGCTCATTGTAATCAGTCCGCAGGTCTCTGTCCCCCATTTTGTTGATAGTATTGTGAGCCTTTTGCGCACTTTTGATGTCCACAAAGTCCACGAAGGCGGCCACGCCACCCTCAGATCCACGCTTTGGAAGGACCTTGACACTCTCCACTCGTCCATATCTATTAAAGGACAAGCAAAATTGCATTACATTTTTGCATAGGCTATACATTACATATTGAATACATCGTTCTACTTTACTTTACTTTTTGGACCAATGATTGACTACAAGTTGTCATACCATAACCGTTTCATGATATTTCTGCCAAGAAATGTATAACATTTTTCAAAAGATTAGATACTGGTAAAAATATTGGTCATTTGCCATTTCTGGTCATCCAAAATGAGTACTGGATTACATGAACATGCATGCAGTAGTACTTAATGAAAACTAATAGCAACTGAACCTGTATTACAAACCATTTTCAGAAATGCTTTCATGCAGTCTAAGATAGAAAGCAGTAAACTACCCTCTTGCACATTCAAACATCCTCCTAGATATTCTACAATCAACTGTGAGTGGTAATATTGAAACATTGGAAGCATTTAGGAACCACAGCAAGTGTACATGTACAAGTTGCACAGCAGGGTCAATGAGTGCTCAGGTGTACAGTGCATAATAGTCACCAACGCTCTGCTGAACGCTCTGCTAAAGTTCCAAACCTCCTCTGAAATTAACATCAGCACAAAAGTTGTGCACCGGATGCTTCATGGCATGGGTTTCCATGAACAAGCAGCTGCATGCAAACCTTACATCACCATGCACAATGCCAAGCGTCGGATGGAGTGGTGTAAAGCACGTAGCCACTGGACTCTGGAGCAGTGGAAACATGTTCTGTGGAGTTACGAATCACGCTTCTCTGTCTGGCAGTATAATGGATGAGTCTGGGTTTGGCGAATGCCAGGAGAACGTTACCTGCCTGACTGCATTATACCAATTGTAAAGTAAAGGAAACCTAAATTGACACAGCAATAACAAGAGAAACTCCATACAGACCATGCTGTATCACATTAGGGATCCATACGATGTTTGGCACCAATGCTATGTGAAAACTAATAATCGTTTAATAACACACTTATGTTCACACGTACTAAACTAACGTAGAATATGGCGTTGTATGCATCAGTGCAATGTTTGTGCCGGTCCCAAGCCTGGGTAAATAGAGAGGGTTGTGTCAGGAAGGGCATTCAGCGTAATGACTGTGCCAAACCAAATATGTGGATCAAAAGTCATATTTACATACCGGATCGGTCGAGAACTGGGTTAACAACATCCACCTCTAGTACTGTTGGTCAGTAGGGTACTGGTAGAAACTATGCTACTGTTGGGCCAAGGAAGAGAAGGAGGAAAGAGGGAAAGAATGTTATACAAAGGAGAGAGAGGTGGAAGGGTAAGAAGGTGGAGGTGAGAGTAGGAACTACGACTGGTAAAGGCAGAGAGATAGCTGATATGATAGAGAGGACAAGGGTTGATATACTATGTGTGCAAGAGACCAAGTGGAAGGGGAGTAAGGCTAGGAGCATTGGGGTGAGTCTAAACTTTCTATAATGGTGTAGATGGGAGGAGAAATGGTGTAGGTGTAATCTTGAAAGAAGAATACATCAGTAATGTAGTGGAGGTGAAATGAGTGTCTGACAGAGTGATGAGTATGAAGCTGGAAATTGATGGAGTGCTGTTGAATGTCATCAGTGCATATGTCAAACAAGTGGATTGTAAGATACAAGAGAAAGAAGATTTCTGGAGTGAGTTAGAAGAAGTGGTGGAGGGGTATCCAATGAAGAGAAACTTTGATTGGAGCTGACTTCAAATAGGTATATGCTGGTGAAGGGAATAGAGGTGATTAGGAGAGGGTAGATATGGTGTTAAGGGCAGGAATAAGGAAGGATAGATGGTGGTAGATATTGCTAAAAAAAGGATGGAAGTGGCTGTAGTGAACACACATTTTAAAAAGAAGGAGGACATATAAGAGTGGGGGAAGGTGCACACAGGTGGACAATATCCTATGTAGGAGATGCAACCTGAAAGAATTTGGAGACTGTAAGGTGGCGGGCAGGACAGAGTGCAGTTAGACAGCACTGGATAGTGGTCTGTAGGATGGTTTTGGAGGTGAAGAGGAGGAAGAGAGTGATGGTGGAGCCAAGGATCAGGTGGTGGAGGTTAAAGGAAGAAGACTGTGGTGTGAAATTCAGAGAAGAAGTGAGACAGGGGCTGGGTGGTGGTGAAGGGGAGCTAGACAACTAGGTAATGAGTGCAAAAGTGGTGAGGAAATTAGCTTGGAAGGTACTTGGCGTTACATCTGGTCAGAAAAAGGATGAAAAAGAGACTTGGTGGTGGAATGAGGACGTGCAGGAAAGGTTAAGAAGGAAGAGATCGACCTAAAAGAACTGGGATCTCCAGAGATGAAGAGAATAGACAGGAGTGCAAGGTGCTGTGTAAGGCAAAGAGAGATGTGGCGAAGGCTAAGGAAAAGGTGTATAGCAAGCTGTATGAGATAGTGGGCACTAAGGAAGGTGAAAGGAACTTGTACCGATTGGCCAGACAGAGAAACAAGAGCTGGGAAGGACATACAGCAGGTTACAATGATAAAGGGTGTACATGGGAATGTGCTGACAAATGAGGAGAGTGTACTGAGAAGGTGGAAAGAGTACTTTGAGGAGCTGATGAATGAAGAAAATGAGAGAAAGAGAAGGTTGGATGACGTGGAGATAGTGAGCAAGGGAGTGCCTCAGATTAGCAAGGCGGAAGTGAGGGCAGCTATAAAGAGAATGAAGAGTGGAAAGCCAGTTGGCACAGACAACATACCAGTGGAGGCATGGAAATGTTTAGGAGAGATGGTAGTGGAGTTTTAAGCAGATTGTTTAACAAAATCTTGGATTGTGAGAGGATGACTGAGGAGTGGATCTGGATCTGAATGGTTCTGATTTTTAAGAATAAGGGTGATGTGCAGAGCTGCAGCAGCATTAAGTTGATCAGCCACAGCATGAAGATCTGGGGAAGAGTAGTGGAAGCTAGGTTGAGAAAAGAAGTGAGGATTTTTGAGCAGCAATGTGGTTTCATGCCAGCAAAGTGCATGAAAGACACAACGTTTGCCTTGAGAATGTTGATGGAGAAGTATAGGAAAGGCCAAAAGGTGTTGGATTTAGAGAAAGCTTATGATAGGGTGCCGAGAGAGGAGCTGTGGTATTGTATATAGAAATAGGGGCTGGCAAAGAAGTACGTGAGGTCGGTGCAAGATATGTATGAGGACAGTGTGACAGAGGTGAGATGTGCAGTAGGAATGACAGGACAGGTTTAAAGTGTAAGGGGGCCTGCATCAAGGGTCAGCTCTGAGTCCTTTCTTGTTTGCAATGGTCATGGACTGGCTGACGGATGAGGTTAGACAGGGGTCTCCATGGAATATGATGGTCACAGATGACACTGTGATCGGTGGCGAAAGCAGGGAAAGGTTGATGGAGGTATTCCTTGGAGCGAAGGGGAATGAAAGTTAGCAGGAGTAAAATGGAGTGCATGTGTGTGAATAAGAGGGAGGGGGAGAGAGGTGGAAGTTGCAAGGAGTTGAGGTGATGAAAGTGGATGACTTTAAATACTTGGGGTCAAGCGTACAAAGTAATGGACAATGTGTTTGAGAGGTGAAGAAGAGAGTGCAGGCAGGGTGGCATGGATGTCGTAGAGTGGCAGGACTGATCTGTGATAGAAGGGTATCTGCTTCACAGACCAGAAAGACTACAGTCCTGCCCACTTATTGGCCCACAAGATCAAGGCTTGTGAATTCACAGGTCAAAGTTCACATAGATGTAAGCAGCATCAAAGCCAAAGTAACTGCTAGCAGAATCAAATGCATCTTTTACACGCCACGTCCTTGGCCCTTCAGTCAATTGCATAGTTTGCAGGTGTCTCTTACAGTTGCAAGGGGTCACACATTGTAAATGCTATGGCTAAACCATAGATGTTGGAATCCCTGTGTGTACATAGCTGTAGTAATCATACATCTCCTGACCATCACACCCATACTGCTGCACACAAAGTTTGAAGCGCACAATTGTCTGGCATGTGTTGTAGATCTCCCTTCACTGGAACTAAATGGTACAAACCTGTTCCAGCATAACAATGCCCCTGTGCACAAAGCAAGCTCCATGAAGACATCGTTTACTAAGGCTGGAATGGAAGAACTTGAGCGGCCTGCAGACAGCCCTGACCTCAACCCCACAGCCATACTCCAAAATCTACTGCAAAGCCTTACCTGAAGAATTAAAGTTTTTACAAAAGCAAAGCGCGAACTAAATATGGAACGATATGTTCAAAAAGCACATAAAACATGCATAATACAATATATCGTAAAAGACGAGCTCTGAACTGCACACTGAACTTTGCAATCTTCTCGAGGACCATGAACACAAAGTAAATATTAATATTAGGGATGCTGTTCAGTGCAAGACTGGGTTATTAGATTAGACATGCAGGAGCTTTGTTTTTCCTCCTTTGCCTCTGCAGATCTTTGCAGAAATGTAATATCTGTACCGCTTCAGTAATTTATTAAGAAAATGACTTGTGATAGTGAATGTGGTTCAGGTTGTGTTATAAAAAAAAAAAAGGTTATAAGACACCATGGACATCCGTGATCCAAAGCAGAAGTGTTACGGCTTGCAGTCTGAAGTTTATCAAAGATCCTTGTAAACCTACCCACACAAAGCATTAACAGTATTTAACCTTGCAGATGGACATCACAGACCTGTTCTTTGAAACGAGACACAGGTTTTCAGTTCCTGGTGCTGGAGTAACCCACGTCCTGCTCTAAACCCATGCATGCTAGAGCAGGTGAAACACGGGACAGGGACCAAACCTGTGCATCAAAACATGATCAACTTGGCTGCACTTCTGACAACCGTGCATGCTCGACTGGGTCCTGTGGTCAGGTCAATGAATGTTAATCTGGTGCATATTTGAATAAACAAATAAATATAGTAGTTAATGTACAGGCACAGTTCTGTGTACGGATGATCATTATAATCCAGATCGCGCCGAGTCAGTGTGCAGATCTTTACACTTTGGCAGAATAACAACGGTTGCACGTTGTTAAGCCAAATCCTGAGCACTAAGTTTGTTATTACTAGTTGGTTAAACACTTAACCTGGTCTGGGTCCATGCTGCCAAGGCTAAAGCTGACCTAGCATAGCATGCTAAACATGCATTTTACTGTTGCTGCACGCATTGCTGACTTTACCCCCATTTGATTTGACACGTGAACTGCGAGGCAAAAAAGCACCAAAACGTTAGAAAGCAAGCTAATCTAAAGAAAAAAAAAATGTGCGTATATGTTCTCTGACACTCTCCTGGGATATGCATAAAAAAAAACCTCAGCTTGTTAGCTCAAAGAGTGTGTTTGGAGACAATGTTATTGGTTTCTGTAACAGCTATTCATTTAGACATGGCGATTTGCGATTTGCTACTGCTGCTGACATTTTTTTTTCTTCTTCTTCTTCTTCTTCTTCTTGCTCAAGGTGCTAATTAGCTAGCTAACAGACGTTTACGGTGCTTAGGATCAAACTCGCCGGCTCTTAAGTTTGTGATGGATTTAAGTTTCTTAACACTAGTTTGACCAAACAGAGCAGTAATATAACTAGAGTAGGTGTATACAGAGTTGCACAACACATTTCAGGCTTTGAAGCATTCTGTGCATGCTGTGTGTATCTGCTGGGGCTTTTCTTCTCCCCCCCTGATATATAACCCCACAATGCATTAGAAGATGCAGGGCATTTCATTTCGCATATGCACAAATGAAACATATAAATAAATAAATAAATAAATCCCACCGTTTGAAGTGCTCGATGATTTTCTCCTCGCGTACATTTTCAGGTAAATTCCCCACCCATAAGTGTCTGGTTTCCCGGACCATACTGCGTGGTTTTGTGTCCCCCGATCATGCAGATGACTTTTCCGGGAGTAAATCCGAGCCGAAGTGTGTGCTGCGTGGATGAGTTTGCAGAAGATGATGTTCAGAGCGTCTCCCTTCTCCTCCGCCTCGACAACACTACTACTGCTCTTGGAAACTGAAGCTTTCGTGTGTGTGAGTGTGTGTGTGTGTGTGTGTGTGTGTGTGTGTTCACCGTGCTGTTCTGTGCTGCGCTGCTCGTCAACAAAAATGTTGCAGATAACAGGCTTAATAATGACCTCTTAATCTTAGTACCCGACTAGTAAATTATGCATCAAATATATTTCCAGTGTAATATTTCCAAAAATGTTTATCCTTATAGACAGGTTTATTTGGGGGCTGTATATGCATTCATGTATTGAATTTCGTAACAGGGCAGAAACAGACTGTGCATGTGTCTATGGGCAGAAACAAAGCAACAAAAAAAAAAATAAAAACCGAAATGTCTTGCAACCAATGTGATTTAAAAGTAGTTTAGCGTCTGTGAACGTAACAGTCTAACATGATTATTGAACAAATGTCATATTTTTTATAATCTTCCAGATTTCCTGTACGGAGCCATTTAACCTAGAGTATCAGGCTATTTTTGGCCGTTTTGACTACTTTTGCGTTTGCCTTTATATACCACATTTATGCAATTGTACCTTGCCAGTGTTTGGTTTGGTATCGGGTTGTTGTTTTGGTTTTTTTCCCCAGCACCTGGAACATGATGGAGGTGCATGCTTTGAAGCACTCACCGATTTGTTTGCACAGTCATTGTGCATTGATAATACAATAAAAACGCTTTATGTTAGACAAAGGTACATGACTATATCAGTATTTTGGGCTTACTCTGTGCTACAGCCTGTAAACAAAAGAGTACATCTAAAAGTAGTTTGTCTTTAAGGACATATTGCAAATCAGCCAAGAGTTAAAAATAAATTTTTTTTTTTTAAAAACTCTCAGATGTAAAACATTTCCAACAGACAAGGGATAATGCACACTTTGCTTCCTGCCTGTATAAATCCAATGCTTTCACATGAACTGAACCTGCACTGAGGCTAGAACATGCAGCTGACATTTTCAACCTGTGCACAAAATTTCCTGGACAAACATTTGCCTCATACAGGTTAGTCAAATAATCTCTGTCTCAAATCAAACATGGAGCCAATCTGTTCTGGGTAAATATAACATCTGACACAATGCACCAGCTTTTATCATCAGTCTGCCCCTGTAGTGCTGACAGCTCACTCTGAAATATGTTCACTAATAAGCAGCCCTTGTTCTCTGTCTGCAATGAGACCCGGTGTCCTGAAATCGATGTTACTACTGACATAAAGAATGCATTTTTGCATTTCAGTATTTTTTAATTTGCTGGCATATTTTACCCAGCAGTTTCAGCTATCAGAGCACAACCCGTGACCGACTGACAGCACATGCTGTCGAACCAAGCAGCATCTCTGAATCAATCCCACAACCCCGAAAAGGCAATGAGCCGAAACGCGCATGCGTCAAAATGCGGCAAATCCAAAGACTGCAGTGGATGCATTGCGCATGCGCAAAGCACGCCTACATCCAGAGCTGTGACAAAGAGCAATTAGCGTTCTGCAGTATAGAGCGGCGGAAATTTCTGGAAAACATGTGCGGGATTTGAAAATGTGCCGTTCGATAGAGAGAGAAAGCAAGCCGTAGACACAAGTAGCTGCAGACTGCACGACTATATTGAGGATTATATGGATTTACAAAAGTCCTAGAAAGAAGAGAAATAAAGCAATAGTCTACTTTATTGAACACGGTGCTTTTTTGGGGGGATTGGAAAACGTCTTTTTGGTCTACTTTGGAAATACAGATTTGTCTACTTCTGTGAAGTAGCTAACTAGAGGACATATAATCCAAAGAAAATGGTCTGGATTGCATTGCTGTTAACCCTAACACTCCCTTACATTCGGACTAACCTCGGATTGAAACATGTTTTATTTATGGATTAGGTTTATCAATGCCAAAAGTTTCAAGAGTGTCGGAATGGCAGCAGATTTTTAAGTCAATAACAGCTTACATGTTATTATTCTAACGTGGATTTGGCTTGAACCTTAAACACCGGTCCGCCATTGTTACATTTAATCCTTGCCTTTTCTTCTTTTAATTAAAGTATCTTCATAAGTTAGTTAGTTAGTTAAGATGGTAGGGCGTGTGTGGATTCTGCAGATTGTGTTCCTACAGTGTTGTGCATGCTTGTTTCGGTGTAGTCGGATCATTACTGGAGTGGCTCATGGTCCGAGAATATTGAGCAATCCCGGTTGTCTGAAACACGACGCCATTTTGAACGTGGTCTCTCTCACGCGTTGTCTCACGACAGCGCAACAATTCGCTTCAGAGAGCAGCGGCCATTTTGTGTTTACAAAAAATATATAATCTTCTAACAGTTAGTGTGTTTTTGCACTGATATTCAAGATAACAGATATTAGCTACGTCCTTGATTATATGCCGCTTGAAACGCACAATTACTTGTTTCCTATGATAAATGCTGTTAGATAAGTCACCAGCCACACATGGTTACCCTCTGGGGCATGTTACCTTTTAAGGAAAAATTATCAAGACTAAAAATCAAAATGTGTTGAAATTTTCCTCTCCGCTTCTATTTTTAGTTCATTAACTAAGCGAGTCTGGGTGTTCTTCCCACCATATTTGTCCACCGTGTTATCAAGCTTGTTTAAACAAAACACCACAGCCATTACTTTTTTTCTAAAGTACTTTATAAAAGGAACATGTGACTGGATTCTTTGGCTCTTGCCTTTACTTCAGTAGCTGTAGCTCAATATGATTCATCTGTGGATATAATACAATGTGAAATGTGTGTTCACCTATTTCTAAATAAAGTTTTTTTTAATAATATCAAATTTCTTGCCATGTTGTAATATAAAAAAACTAAATGTTCTACGCTGTGAAACACTTGGGCCTAAGACTGATTTTTTCCATTTTCTTTAAAACACCCCAATGATGTGACTTCAAGCTGATGGTTTTCTTAGAGCTGCGTATTTTGTAGATTCTGTTTGCAGTTTCTCAAATAAATATCAAACGATTCATTATTTTTAAATGCAAATCTGAAATATAGATGTCCCGCATTCATGCATTTTACAAAGCGTAAATGATGTTCTCTTGACCTGCTGCTGTTGCATTTAGCAGCTTTGTGTCTGGCCTGGCTTGACTGCACTAAAAAAAAACGTGTTTTCCTGAAACCATTCTCTCTTGGTCTAATCTCTTCTGAAAAGTCTTTTTTCGGTCTTCCCGTTTAGCATTTTATCCCTCAGTCATATTTCTTTTGTCTTCTCTGGTCTTCATTTTTCATCACAAAACGTCTGGGAACATCTGCAGCATCCTGCATGAATAGATACACAAGGTGTTTTAATATTTGCACGTCTTCGTACATGCATAGGCTGTTGAGGTTCATTCCCACTCACTTTAGAGGTGCTGTTCAGTAGTTCCTGGGCTGGTAGGAGACAGGCAGCTTCTCCAATGAAGCACAGTAGGATGTGAAGCACATCTGCCCACCTTCCTACAGTAAGCATCAATAATAGGAGGCCACCCAGGCGCACCATCACTGTGTTCAGAAGAGCTTGTCCGCTAGGCTGCCGATTCTGCTCCTCTGAAATAAAGTAGTGTAGATTTGTTGTTTGTTTTTTTACAACTGAAACAGGCATCCCAGTACGAGGCCCAGTCAGCCTATCTGGTGAAATGTTAACAAGGGTACGATAAATAAAGGAAACTAGGGGTGATTCCATAGACAGATATTTTGTGTACATTTTAAAAACAGACTGAAAGTGTTATGAATGTGAGCATGCTATTAGTTACTCATTCATCTTGTGTAACTACATTATCCTGCTCAGAGTTGAGTGGACCTGGAATCTGTCTTGGGAACACTTGGGCACACCCTGGGTCACAGAGCAACATACACACACACACACTTTCACACTCATTCGCACCTAGGGGCAATTTAGCATGGTCAGTCCACCTACTGGCATGCTGTTGGAAACTGAAGAACCCAGGGACCATTCAAAGATTGACACAGACTGTAGCCAAGCTCACAATCAAACTGGATACCCTAGGTCTGTGAGGCAGTAGCACTACCCACTGTGCCGCTATGCTACCCAAGTACTTAATATTGCAAATCGATACATATCTTTTTTTTTTAACATAACTCTTCTAGCTAATTAGTACTTCAACCCATTGTAAAGGAGATACTGTATATAGTTCCATAGTAATTGACTGTACAATTTGACAGATAAATCACTTTAACTACATTGTGCTTAGTGAAAGGAGCATATGCATTTCTTGAAATTTGCTTCCTATGTGTTGCAAGTTGCTATTTGTGCTGATTATGCGCATAGACGTTGTTAGATGTGATGAATGTAATACATTGCATGCCAAATAAAATTTAAGCCCTTAGCTAGTTATGATTTGTCTCACCATGCATATAGATGACAAGAAGAGTGTAGCAGATTGTGAGTGGTGTCCAGAACCTCAAGGCCTCAGTGGTTGACAGAAAGTGCTGGTTGATGTTTGATATGGCAGCAAATCCAGCCACGCAAAATGTTAGGATCAAGGCACTGCAAAGAAAAGGCAGTATGGATGTGCCAGATGTCAGAAGGCCAATACAGACTCCACAGTACCGCTGGGTGCTGTGTATTGGGTACATCGTCATAACATGGTGCCATAATCTGGAGCACTGCCTGGCCAAATACCAGCTCAGTGCTGCAGCCAGGAGGAAACTTAGCCAAGCTTGTGGTGCCCCCTCATGGAGAAAATAAAGGGCGCAGTTAAAGGCACAGCCCAAAGAGAACTGGCACTGGACCAGCTGCTGTAACAAAGTATCACTCAGTGGATCCTAGAGCAGAAGAGAAAAGATGCTGTTTTTGATCTAATATACAATAAAGTTTTGATATTTTCAGCAGAGGAGTAAATAATTTTTTATCTTACTGATGAGGCTGTGAAGCGTGATGAAATTGCTCGAAGAGAGAACTCGAGGACCACTAGTGATGCAACTCTAGAACCCACAAAGGCTAGAGTCAAGGTCAGGATCCAGAACTGGATTCTGTCTGTTAGACCACCGACATAATTGCGTTTGTTTTTAATGTCATCTTTGCTGTCTCCTGTACTTTGGAAGCAAGAAAAGACTTATTAGAACAAGAATGAAATACAGTGTTACCTCCATATCCACATGTGCATATACTGATGTTTATATGTAACCATCTATCTGTATACTAATGTGCATAGTTTGTTCTCCAAATAAAAAACACTAAAAGATGATCACATGGTCAAGTGAGCATCACATTCAACATTCTTTTCCAAGTTAAATGATCTTAACTACAATATGCTTTTGGGAAATTGGGCCCAGATTTTGTTTGCTGCAGAAAATGCAGTGGTAATAGTAAAGTAAAGACTCTTACCTCTGTGCTTCAACGAATAAATGAACCCTTAAAAGGTTGGAAAGCACTGAGATCCCACATGCGCCTACAACTCCTGTCATTAATACCATCAGAAACAGAAGTCAGTAACAGCACCAGATGCAAGCATACAATCCAAACATGCAAATGAGTAATTTTTGTTAGTGAAGCCCTGAAACGTTATTTAAAAAAATAAGATTAAATCTGATTATATTGCAAAACATTTGCTTTTAGCACAGTATCGTTATATCGACATTTCAAGAAATAATAAGCAAAACAAGCCGCAATGTTATTGCTGATTTTTTTATTTAATATCTAGCAAATATCTAGCAAAAAAATTTTCTTAAAAAAAAAAGCCATGAATCTACTCAAAAAAGCAGGAGGATGGCCTTTAAACATTACATTTACAGCATTCCCATTTACACAGCTGAGCAGTTGAGGGTTAAGGGCCTTGCTCAGGGGCCCAGTAGTGGTAGCTTGGCTGTGGTGGGATTTGAACTCCCCAACTTTGGGGCAGTAGTCCAACATCTTAACCACTGAGCTACACTACCCCATATGCATTGCAAGATGCCACCCCTGTGCTGATGAGTATTTTTATTTATTTATTTATTTATTTGGTATTTTGAGTATTTATGTAGCTTCACTGGAACTAATTGCAACTGAATTTTTTTTCAAATGGCACGAAAATAGAGATTTTGGTTCTGGACATCATAGGTCAGCTTGCCAAAAAAGGACCAAAAGAAATCACATTATTGGCATCATAGAGACTAAAATCCAGTAATCTATGAAATAACAGGTCTCCCTCTAGTATGAAATGCTTAAATATATAACGCCCAATTTAAGCTTTTTTTTAAATATTTATACTGATATGCTGAATAATCTTTGATTGGCTTATTCAAACACAAGTTCTTTATTCTCAGCAAGAAATGAGTCCAGATTTCTAAGTCCTTAATAATGTTTTTCAACCTGTATTAGTCAGTCACTTTAAAAGTTATTATTCAGTGTAAAAAAAAACCCAAAAGGCACAAATCAAAGATTAAACAAAGTTAATTCAAAGCCTCTCACCTTGTAAAATACAGTCTAGAGGATTTGTATCAGGTATAAACCAAGTGGGTAAACTTGGTACAAGCCAGGAAATGAAGGACAACATCTCACTTTACCCTGTCTGTACAAAAATCAGTTTACAAGTTTATTATGAGTCTCTGCAGTTAAATTCAAACTTAAAAGAAATGGCTTTATATTTTTACTTACCTTCTAGCTATTTTGTGGTGTTGCTTAAAAATTCACTCCAGTTTAAAACCATTATCTGTAGCCGGTGTGCTACCTGTAGGTCAGATAGCACTGTCTCAAAGGTCATTTTTCAGTTCTCCATCCCTTATGTAATCATCAAGCCCTCCCAATGAAAGGAATTTAAAGCCATTTATCTGTGCTAGTCATAACATTTGTAAATGATTGTGGGAATGAGCAAAGACAATCAATATGCCAAATGTTTATCTTTCTACTGGCCCTGAAACAAAGACCTGACACAATTATCAGTTTAGTTGCAAAGGTAAATTATTAAAACACTGAATTAAAGCATTAAACACAATTCCATTTCCTGGAATTCAAAATGTACATGAGAAGTCAATCTGGGGTTCACTCAGTGCATGTAAGTCAGCCTTGCAGTATCTGAGTTTTGCTATTTCAACCTCAAGCAACATACAAAAGCTTCAATCACTGGGTAACAACCAAACATACCATCCATTCACAGTTTGTATTTATATTTAGTTTATATACATATACACCGATCACACATAACATTATGACCCCCTCCTTTTCAATGCACTCACTGTCTATTTTATCAGCTCCGCTTACCATATAGCTGCACTTTGTAGTTCTACAATTACAGACTGTAGTCCATCTGTTTCTCTACATACTTTGTTAGTC
>JAOVVH010000024.1:7805971-7817692 GCA_028566435.1 Scorpiodoras heckelii | reverse complement strand
TACAGGATGCTGGTGACTGGACATTTTTGGTTGGTGGATTATTTTCAGTCCAGCAGTGACACTGAGGTGTTTAAAAATCTGCCATAACATTAAAACCACCTGTTGTGTAGATCCCCCATAGTGCCACCAAATTAGCTCTGGGGCACAGATTCCAAGATATTATCATCAGGCCCTTTAAGTCCTGTAAGTTGTGAGCTGTGGCCTCCAAGGATCTGTTTGTCTAGAACATTCAACTGATGTTCAATCCGACTGAAATCTGGGGAATTTGGAGGACAAGTTAACACCTTGAACACTTTGTCATGTTCCTCAAACCATTCCTGACCATTTTTTGCAGTGTGACAGGGTGCATCATCCTGCTGAAAGAGGCTATTAGGGAATACCATTGCCATGAAGTAATGTAAAAAAAAATGTGATTCATCAGTCCAGGCCACCTTTTTCCATTGCTCCATGGTCTAGTTCTGATGCTCATATGCCATTGTAGTTGCTTTCAGTGGTGTACATGGGTCAGCATAGGCACTCTGACTGGTCTGCCGCTATGCAGCCCCATACACACCAAGCTTTGATACATTGTGATATACCTTTCTATCATAACTAGCATTAACTTTTTCAGCAATCTGTTCTACAGCTGCTTTTCTGTGAGATCAGACCAGACAGGCTAGCCTTCAATCCTCATGCACATCATCGAACCTTGGGTGCCCATGACACTATCAATAGTTCACCAGTTGTCCTTCTTTGGACCACTTTTGGTAGGGACTAACCACTGCATACCTGGAACACCCCTCAAGACCTGCCATCTTGGAGATGCTCTGAACCCGTCGTTTAGCCATCACAATCTGGCCCTTATCAAAGTTATTCAGATCCTTATGGTTGCCCATTTGTCCTGCTTCCAACACATGAGCTTTGAATAATTGATTGCTCATTTAATGCCTAATATAGCCCACCCCTTGACGAGTGCCCCTGTAATGAGATAATCGGCGTTAATCATGTCACCTGTCAGTGGTGCTTATACCACCGCGTAGTCGAATGCTCGAATCTGATTGGTCAGTAGGTGTGCATTATTATTTTTACATAACAGCCCGGCTCTGAAAGAAGTTCCGGCTGCAACGATAAGTTATTATTAATGAGCTCATTACATTTGTAGGGCAGATGATCCGCATAATCTCAGACTAATGATAAATAGGGTGAAAAGATGTGTTGTTTAACAAAGTTAAAAAAAAAAATCGTTATGTGTTTTCTTTGTTGGGTGTCATTTATTTAACATTTTAGTTGTTGTGCAGTTGTACGAAAAGAGACGCACATCCGGCGTACATAATTTTTTGCAAGAAAAGCATCACGAAATGCTGACTGGGATGTTTTTTCCCTTGCGTTGCATAATACGCGTAATTGCCTCGTGAACATGTTTGTATTATGTAAACAAAAAACTGACTGTGGGCGGCACGGTGGCTCGGTGGGTAGCGCTGTCGCCTCACAGCAAGAAGGTCCCGGGTTCGATCCCCGGATGGAGTGGTCCGGGTCCTTGCTGTGTGGAGTCTGCATGTCCTCCCTGTGTCTGATGGGTTTACTCCGGGCACTCCGGTTTCCTCCTACAGTCCAAAGACATGTTAGGTTAATTGGTGTCTCTAAAGGCGGGGCACGGTGGTGTAGTGGTTAGCACTGTCGCCTCACAGCTAGACGACCCGGGTTCGATTCCCGGTCCGGGCCGTTCTGTGTGGAGTTTGCATGTTCTCCCCGTGCTTGTGTGGGTTTCCTCCAGGTCCCACAGACCAAGACAGGTTGATGGGTCACTCTAAATTGCCCGTAGGTGTGAATGTGTGTGTGTGTGTTGGCCATGCGATGGACTGGCCATGGTGTACCCTGCCCTCGCCCGATGATGCTGGGATTGGCTCCAGCTCCCCCGTGACCCCGACTAGCGCGATAAAGCGGAAGATAATGAATGAATGAATGAATGAATGAATGGTGTCTCTAAAGTGCCCCTAGTGTGTGAGTGTGTATGAGTGTGTGATGATGGATTGGCACCCTGTCTAGGGTTGATCCTGTCTTGCGCCCTGTGTTGCCGGCTAGGATTAAGTGCTGGGCCCTTGAGTAAGGCCCTCGACCCTGACTTGTGTAAATGACATAAATGCAAGTGGCTCTGGACAGGGCTGTCTGCCACATGCCAATTGTGTCAATGGAAAAAAAATCGTCTTTCTTCATAAACCCAGATCTCTTTTAGATGTGTAGACAGATGTGAAGTGAAATGAAATGACTGTGCTTGCACACAGAGGAATTTGTCCTCCACATTTAACCCATCCGAATGAATGAATGAATGAATGAAAAGCTAACTGTTCAAACCCCTGCCAAGATGGCAGAATGATCCCATAATACGGCACGACGTGACGTCGTTTAAACGTCAGGGACGGACGGACGCAGCTCCTGCCGGCAGGTGGTGATAGCGCGCAGGACTCCGATCTCTCCCCCCACCGAGCGGCTACTCCGGCTGCCGAAAAAGAAAATGTGCTTTCGCACGTAGATGAGTAACAGGGAACCCCCTGAAGCTAGTGACTAGCTAGCAAAGTGTGGGAACATGGAGGATGAGGAGATCGCAGAAAGCTGGGAAGAAGCTGCCGACAGCGGGGTAAATATGAGACGATTACAGGGCGGTCAGGGCTGTTTGACTGGGAGCTGCCTGCTGGGACGATCTTTAGGGCGTGATGTCGGAAGGGAAAGAAAGTTAGCCAGGAGCTAGGCCGCGGGGGAAATGCCTCTGTACTGATGACGGTTTTAAACATGTACTTAAGAGAATGAGAGTTATTGTTTTTTTTTAATCATGTTTAAGTGTGATAGTGTGTCGCGAAACACACACAGTGGTGGTTTAATGAATAGTTTTATCCTCGTGTTAGCTCTTTAGTGAAGTGTGGCAGGACGAGTGGCAGTGTGTCCCAGAGTTCTGCTAGCAGCTTAGCGACTTCTCCATGATCGGGTTTGTATCTGAAGTGCAACAGAATGGAGGCAGTTCATTTCTTCAGTCAATGGGCTTTAGATCAGTGACAAATCCTTTGAGAAAGCGACCAGTTTTAAATATTATATTATATTATATCCGGATTATTATAACAGTAGTTTATAAGAAACCAAGGTAGTGTCAGGGAATTAGGTTTAGCAGTTGGACTACTGACCAGAAGCTGGGCCCTTGAGTAAGGCCCTCGACCCTGACTTGTGTAAATGACATAAATGCAAGTTGCTCTGGACAGTGCTGTCTGCCACATGCCAATCGTGTCAATGGAAAAAAAAATCGTCTTTCTTCATAAACCCAGATCTCTTTTAGATGTATAGACAGATGTGAAGTCAAATGAAATGACTGTGCTTGCACACAGAGGAATTTGTCCTCCACATTTAACCCATCCGTGCATTTACACTCACTGGTGAAGTGAGCACAGACTAGCCCAGGTTGGTGGCTCGTCCAGGGAGCACTTGGGGGTTAGGTGCTTTGCTCAACGGCACTTCAGTCGTGTCTTGCCAGTTGTTGCGGGGATCGAACCTGTAACCTTCCGATCACAAGGCTGGTTCCTTAACCACAAGTCCACGGATGCCCCCTAGACAGATGTGTAGACAGATGTGGAATTGGACGTATCAGGTGTTATCCTGCAGAAATGTAGGTTCAACAACCCAAAAAAGTTGGGAAAAATAACCGTAGATTTTAGCAGAACGAGTTTTCATTTGTTCGTAGCTGCCTTCAAACTTGTGCGGCGCGTGGCTCAGTGGGTAGCGCTGTCGCCTCACAGCAAGAAAGTCCAGGGTTCGATCCGTAGGTGGGGTTTAGTCTGGGTCCTTTCTGTGTGGAGTCTGTAACCTACGTCCTCCCCGCGTGTGTGTGGGTTTACTCCGGGTACTCCGGTTTCCTCCAACAGTCCAAAGACATGCAAGTTAGGTGGATCGGACATACAAAAATTGCCCCATGACTGTGTTTGAAAGTTGAACTTTTTTTTGTACTGATGAAACACTTGTGTATCGATGTAACCTTGTGTTTGTCCTGTATAGCCACCAATGCTGAAATGATGTTATGAACAAACAAACAAACCTTTAACCTTGCTTCAAGGGAATGGGATGTACTTCGGTACCGCAACTATAGAAATCCAACCATGCGTCCAAAGAAACTGGGTAGAAATGACAAACCAGTCATACCAGACCACCTACACAAGATGTCGCATTGGCCATTCGCAACTAACACGTAAACATCTACATACAGGAGAAGAAGCAGCAGCTTCCGTGGATGTAACACAACAATAACAGTCAAACATATATTGATATTGATATTGATCGTAAAGACAAAGTTAAAATAAAGGACTTATTTGCTCAAGTTCCACTGGGAAGAATAATAAACTGTTTATTACACACAGGACTGAGACACTTATTATGGCATTTGTGCTAGTTGTTTTATAAAGTATGCCAACGATATAGCCTTATTTGTGCTGAGGTGGCAATAAATCAAACAAGAAACCGCAAGTATAGCGCACACAAGTAGTCGTAGTTTCTACTACTTGTTACATCAGCACGCGTTATTGTTGGACACAACTTTGTAGTGTAGTTTTTGTCATTTATGTTTCGAGACGGTCAAAGCATAGACCTGGGCCACAGTTTAGTTTATAAAGTTGAAGGCGGTAAAGTTGGTGACAGTTGATCTATCCAAATATTGTATATATTAAGGTCACTGTATGTGAACTAGGCGTGCTTGTTCAGCACCTAAATCTCTGAACTGAAATTCATCCCCGCTGTTAATTTAGCTGCTGTAGTGTGCATGTATAAATAACTCAGTGAAACTGCGATACTTGACACTGTAGCACAGAGGCTCCTTGTGCAAGCGAATACAACCCTTAATGTTTTGAAAGTCTACTCTCTTGCCTGTACTTCGCTGAAAGCATTTATGCAACTTCAACATTCTAATTTCAGGAAATGGAGAGACGGTTGGAGGAGAAACTACGCATCAGTCAAAAAGAGAGGTCAGTCACGTGTTAAAACGTCAAGTTCCGACTACGTTTCCGTCCTTCCCGAGTAACTCTTGCTTTCCCTGCAGACTCTCAAGCGGGAGTTCGGGTCGCTCACCGATAAAGACCATCGTGATCCAAGACGACTCCCTTCCAGCCGCACCGCCTCCACAGATCCGCATTTTAAAGCGACCCACCAGCAACGGATCCTTGGGGCCGTCTGTGACGCAGAGCCGACCTTCGCCACAAGTCAAGTCTTTAGCTCAGAGGGAGGCAGAATATGCCGAAGCCAGGAAACGGATCCTTGGCAGTGCTGATGACACACCTCAGGAGAGACCCACGTCAGAGAGGTGATTAAAGATTTGACCACGCACAATGAACTTATTTAAATGTATAATGCTCTGGGCAAGTCAGTTGGATGTTAATGAAATAAAGAAGGGGGAAAAAAAAGACAATATCTGCTTATAACAATTTGACCACTCAAATTTATGGTTTCCTAAAGTTGGTTTCTTGCAGGAGTGAAAACAGTCCATCTGAAGATGTCCTAACCTTTCTAGCCAAGTCTGATTTCCTGACATAGTGAATGTCAGGCTTTGATCAAGTTTTTAGATAGAGCTACGTGCCATAGAAAAATATTAGTAAGTCTAATCAAAGAGTCGGTATTTTGATACCTCCTGCCAAAATGTCCATGATGCTCCTGTACTACAGTCAGAATGGCATTGCAAACTTCTCCTTTTTAACTTTTAGGGGTAACTTTAAAAGGCTGCAGCTTTTGTTTGAGTTGCATAAAGATCAGTACAGGACAGTCTGTAGTTTTCAGAAGCGTGTATCAGTAGAAAATGTGAATGTTTTCCCAGGCCACGGAATTGAGATCTTTTGTGAAAGTGAATTATGCTGTGGTCAGCTTATCTCGGAAGTGAGAAATTGAATGGGAATGATGTCACACTTGACCTTCATATTTTGAGCTATAAAGTGAAGGGAAAAACATGGACACCCCTATGCCTGTGTTTTGTTAGCAAAATACTAGAAGTGACGTGATGTATTCTGAAGTACCAGAAAAACTGGTATACCAGTTAATACTTGGTAGGTCCCCCCTTGGATCTTGGAGGGAATGTTACACAGTCCTCACGCTGATGTTTGCTGAGGCCCCAGCATTGAATTCCGATGTTACTTGATGCAGTGTTGCACATCTATCACGTGAAAAGATTCTTGCCAGCCGCCGCCGGTCACGTTCACCCAGAGTCTTATTACGGCCACACTGCCAGAATTCTTGTAGTCACGGTGCACCCTTGAAATGCTCATACATCAAAATCCAAACTTTGCTTCTACCTCTGAAATGCTATGACCCATCTCACGAGCTCCAACTATTAAACCGTGTTGAAAATTGCAAAATCGTGATAACTTGCCATTCTCGTGGCAGAAACAACTCTAGAAGCTTCCATAGATGTATGTTGCTTTATATACTCACTGGTGGAGTCAAACACTATGACGTGCATAGGTGGTGTTGCTATGTATTTTGCATAGGCTCCAGTACCAGTTTTTCTGGTACTTCAGTCTACAAACCCTATTTCTAAAAATGCAGGACAAACCTGAAATCTGTCTTTTTTTCTTTTCTTTTTTTTTAGTGTGTTGCAGGCACCAATTTCTATATTTGTTTCTATTTAACAAATCATTGAAAACACAGAAAATATTTACTTTGTCATTTTGTCTGTTAAATAAAGCTTCAAGTGAATTACCAAATGACAGATTTCAGTTTTTATGGCATTTTTAGAAAGTGTCCGAACTTCTTTGGAAATGGATTTTGTATAATGTTCCTCATCTGTGCACATGTTGACTAAAGCAAATACTTATATATATATATAGAGTATACTTTAATTAACCGTAAATTACTTTTACTGTTGATGCTCTTAGCAGCCATGATGATTTAATATCATGTGCTGAACTCGGGGTTGAGGAGACTTTCCTGACGTTCTGACTAGTAATTCCAAGTCGAGGGGGTGTTTTCTTTGGTTTTTCCTTGTCAGAGGTCAGAAACAAGAAGTTACGAGAACGCAGCATGGTCATGTTTGAGTTGATTTGCAGTTTATATGACTATTTGTTTCCTGGAACGTCCACGCAGCAGCAGCACGTTCACGTGGGTCCTGCCGAATCACCACACGGCAACACCGCGTGTCCGTTCCAGGAATTAAATCGTCACACCTCATACATTGCAAGTTAATCCATGTAGTGTGTTGTGCTTAAATGCATTTTTATGTCTATGTTTAGGTCACCACGTGCAGGAAGCCATACACCTTCAGAGGACACAAGATCAAACAACCACGTAGTTCGACAGCCAGCAGGTCCAGATGGTACACAAGGTTTTCGCCAGCGCAGATAGGAATAATAAAGGCCCGGGAGAAAAGGAGAGCTCTTGGTCCGTCTCCTAACAAACGGTTCACATTTGGATCATTTTTAAAACAATATTTAGGATGTGGGTTGCTTATGAAATGAGAAGAAATCTTCACCCTCACCCATCAGGGCTCCTGAGCCAGTGTGGAATGTAAAAGGAGAGGAAATATAATGTGGAAGAGCAAAATTTACACTGTGATGAGGACTTCTTCCAAACACTGCTCACTGTGATCCCCCTCCTCTCCTTTCCTTTCCTCTCCTCTCCTCCTGTCCCAAAAATAAACAATCAGTTTCCGTCAACACCTTTACTTACTGTGACTGGTGACCCGTCTGCCAGTGGACAGCTTTTGACCTCGAAGCAGTCTGGAGATCAGTTATGACCTCTCTTCGAGGAAGACGTCTGGAGCAGAGTGTGATGCCACATTATGATGAGGCTATGCTGGAAGTGTTGTAAGATGTTGCACAGGTCACCAGCTCTCAGCAATAATATTAAGAATATTTCTCCATCACTTTTCTTTTAGTTTCTTTTCCAGACTTCTCGTCCCAAGCTTTTGTATTAGTTATTTTTGGTTGATTTTATTTTAACTTAGTCAGCTAAATGCCATACATTTTTAATGGGGAAGGGAATGGTGAGGGTTCTGTGGAAACATGTCTCTTAAGTTTTGTTTACAATTGTTATTAATAATATTATTATCATTATTATTATTATTTTAATCCAGCATCTTCCCTTGACTGTCCCGGTTTCTACATAAAGAAAATGAAGAATTAAAAAAAAAAAAAAAAGCAGAGGAAAAAATTATTTTCTTCCCTTTTTATATTGTTTGGGAAGGTAGGAATATATAACGGTATCAGTTGCAAATGAACAGAAATGTAAACGCTTGTGGTGCTGGAGAGAATCAAAGGGAGATGTGCAGAGGGGAAGGAATTGCTGGTTCCTTCTTTTTTTTTTTTTTTGTATCAGCTGATACTTTTATCAGTGTATTTGCTGAAGTAGGAACTCAGGTCACTGACTGAATCGAATATCTGTTAATTCGTTTTTAATTTAATAGCGGTGCGTGTGGCTCATCTGCCAAAACGTCACCTTAAACTGGTATACTGGATATCCTAAGAGAAATATTTAACTTTATTTTTTAAGAAAGAAAATTAGACATTGTAAACCGTTAGCGGTTCATCAAGTGTTAGTGCTGTATTTCATCAGACCGTAAGCACCGTACTACCATGCTGCATCTCCCTCCGTTTCTCTCTCTTTGGTTTCTTAGTTGTCACAAACACCATCCCTCCTTAATGTGCTGTTCATTAAAATCTTGGTTTGGGGAAAATGACCTCGTGCAGGAATATACCCTTTAATCTTTACAAATGTCAGATATGTTATACTGTATAAAGTCAACCAGAACGATTCACCATGAGAAGTGTGTGATCGTGGACACCTACTTGTAGATACTTGATTACAAAATGGCCATTTTAATAAAGACTTTTTAAAGTAATCTACTTCAAAGCTTTAAATTTGTATATTTCAGAAATGCTACTATTCACATTTGCAAATATAAATAAAGATTAGGAAGAAGAACTACTTTAAAGTGCTTTAATCACATTAAAAATGAGTTCTGGGTGTACATAAATTATTTATGATAACTGTGCCATATAAACTGAAGTACCAGAAAAACTGGTATAGTTAATACTTGGTAGGTCGCCCACAGGATCTTGGAGGGAACGTTGCACAGTCACCATGCTGATGTTTGTTGAGGCCCCAGTATTGAATTCTGATGTTACTTGAGGCAGTGTTGCACACCTGTCGTGTGAAACGATTCTTGCCAGCCGACGCTGGTCACTTTCACCCAGAGTCTTTTTACGGCAACGCTGCTGCCGTAAGTTTGAGGTTTTGCCGGAATTCTTGTAATCACGGTACACACTTGAAATGCTCATATGTGAAAATCCAGACTTTACTTCTACCTCTGAAATGCTATGACTCCAACTATTAAACCACATTGAAAATTGCAAAATCATGATAACTTGCCATGCTCATGGCGGAAACGGCTCTAGAAGCTTCCATAATAATGAGTATAGTTCCTGTAACTGTACTGGGAGTCAGGGTTGTGCACATGACGCAGTTTGTCACTGGATTCAGTTCTTCACCTAATCACAAATGTTCTTCATGTATAAATATTTGCAGCACTAAAAGTTTTAAAACATAGTCAGTCATTTTGGTCATTTGATTGCTAGTGCAAGATGCCGTGTGTATTGAATTGGAAGTTACTGGAGAATGCCAGCTTGTCCAGAATGGTTGGATGTTGTGGTCCATGGCATTTGTGTTTTATTAACAGGTACCAAAAACATTTTGTTACAACTTCACTGATTCCAGATCTATACATTAGGAGGTAGTAGTCGATCAGTGGCACTTGTAGTCATGACAAGTAACGATTAGTTATTTTATCATTAGCGTTCAAGGAGGCATATGCTAACTAACCCTGATGACAGAACACTGTGACGGGTAAAGCGGCTGATTCAGCGGTGGCCATGATGGAGTTTCTGCTAACTGGGCATCCAAACGCTTGTACTGCTTTTTCGATTCCCGCTTTCCACGGAGGGTACGGACGCAGTTCGGAACAAATGCGTCAACAGAAACCTGAAGATGGAAAAAAATCACAGCTGAGAGTAATACATTAATTAACATCCCATAAATTAACAATAATGTACAGTTGCTGGTAAAAGCCGCTTTGGTTTTGGGCAGGTTGATTATCCTATTTCTTTCTTTCCCATCACTTTTTTTTTTTTTTGTTACCTCCAGCAGGTAGCATATGAAGAAGTTGAGCGCAGCAAGTGCCACCAGCAGCAGGTTGTAGTTCATGTCAGTTATGTTATACAGACGTAGTCCAATGTGAAAAAAGGTATTGGGGACCAGAACCACCCAAATCATTACTGCAAACAGGACCAGCAGCACGAAAAGAAAAACGACTGCAAGGAACAACAGAAAAGTTCAAACAATTGAGAAAAGTTATACAATGGGTAGGAAATAGTTTGAGGAATTCATTATAAGCCTGTTTTACACTGTGCGATCAGTGGTTTTTTTAGATTTTTACTCGTCAGACAGACCCAATCAAATCATGAATGCATACCATACTGTGAAAATGCATTCTCCTTGTCACATTAAATGCTGAAGACCCTCTTAAAGACAGACCTTCGATTAAAGAAAATTACTGTCATGAATCAGCGTGAATCTAAACTCCTTCTAAACTACAAAAAAATGGGCTTTGCGTAAACAGAAATGTTCTTCAAAGTGAGCCTAAGGAAATAAGATTTTTAGCCACACACTTGGAGGAAAGCAGTCCCACCCACATTCTGCATACACGAGCTCACAGACACTTATGTTTGGCGAGTGTCACTCTAATGGACATCGGACAGAATGTATGCTGCCCTTCCTACTCTGGGACTCGGCGCTCTCGACTCCCAGCATAGGCAGCTGTAGCATCACCCAGACTCGAACCAGCGCTCTCCAGACGACAGGGAGAACGCTTTGCCATTGCGCCACTCGGGAGCCACATGCTGACATTTTAACCAAATTTGACAGATACAACTTTGTTATTGGACATCTTTGTTCACAATCAGCCTTCGCTGAGCATGTTGTATAATAGTTCCAAGAGCACCTAATTTCCTCACACTCATTTTGTCTGAGAGGAAAATCAGACCAGAAATCATACAGTGTAATGCTGGCTTTAGAGGACATGTACTCAATAGGCTCAGATGCCAAAATGTTCATTTTATATTACCATTTTTGTAAAGTGGTTTCTTGTACGGGTAGCCTTTTGTCACAACTACACACATGATGACGTACTGGAACCCTGAGAGAGCAAACACACTTGTGTTTTCCATGTTTGGCAAATTTTCTGCTCCTGTCAAAGTGGAATTAAGAGGAATGTACCTACAGAAGGACAACAAAGGAACACCGTAAATCTATGAATTAAAAACTAATAACAACTATAGAACTTTTTCTCAGACTCACCATTCCTGTGATCTGGTGATGAGCAGAGCAGCCACTTGGCCCAGGATGAGCAGCATTGTGTGGAGAAGTAAAGAAGAAAGAACAGGCAGAGCTAGAAGGCTGGCGGGGGGTCGCTGGGGGTGAAGCTTATCACTGGGGCCTCCTCGACCCATTACTATAGCAAGCACGGTCACTAAGGCCATGTCAAAGAAGAGGAACTGCAGATCGCCCAAGTTTGTTTTCACCTAAGCCAGAAAAGTAACAAAACTTATAAATAATCAGACAAGATACATCAAATTCATCCAAAAAAAAAACAAAACTCCAGCAGCACTGCTGTGTCTGATCCACTCACACCAGTACAACACACACTAACACATCACCACCACATCAGTGTCACTG
>JAOVVH010000024.1:7740551-7753139 GCA_028566435.1 Scorpiodoras heckelii | reverse complement strand
GGTAATTTGTAAAGCTGCTTTGAGACAATGCTCCATTGTAAAAAGTGCTATAGAAATAAATTTGACTTTGACTTTGAATGAATGAATGAATGAGTGTCTGCAACACACTCAAAAAAAGCTGCGACAGATGCATGTTTACCACTGTTTCACATGACCTTTTTAAATGATACTTTTTAATCATTTGGGAATTGAAGATACTAATTGTTGCAGTTTTGCCAGTGGAGTCTTTTCCCATTCTTGCTGTGTGCAAGACATGAGCTGCTCAACAGTACCTTGGAAAAGTTGATGGCATATTTTTCTCCAAAATACCAATATAAGCCTCTGCATCTATGGTAACTTCACGTATATATGCAGATCACCCATGCCATCACAGATGCTGGATTTTGCCTTTTCCTTGGTAACAGTCTGGACGGTCTTTTTCACCTATGGCACATAAAATCTGAAGTCTGTTTTTCCCAAAAGCAAGCCGAGACGTGAACTCATCTGACCACAGTACATGTTTACACTGACTTTTGGTCCGTCTCAGATGACTTCAGGCCCAGAGAAATCGGCGGTGTTTGTGCACAAAATTAATATATGGCTTTCTCTTTGCATAATACAGTTTCAGTTTGCATTTCTTGATGCAGCGTCAGAGTGTGTTAAGTGACGATGATTTTCCAAAGTACTCCCGAGCCCATGTGGCTATGTCCACTACTTCCCCTGACTCCCTGTTTCTTTTCATGATATGAATTGTAGATGGTGAAATGCCTAAATACTTTGCAGTCTTGCACTGAGAAACATTGTATTTGAACTGACTGACAATTTTCTCATGAAGTTTGGCACACAGTGGTGAACTGCGACCCATCCTTGCTTGCAAAGACTAAGCCTTTGGTGGTTGCAACTTTTATACTCAATTTTGACATCCTCACCTGTTACCAGTTAAACTGCTCATTGTTTAAGCTTCCAGAACAGTGTTACTTATATAACCTTTATTGGGTGCTACAAGACAGCTATCGGCTGTGTTTAGAATGATAAATCAAACAACGTCATTCAAACTATTCTGTACGCTGTAGGCACTTTTGAAATAAATGTGATGAAACAGCTATGAACTGTGGGTGATGTATTTTAACTTTTTGTTTTGGTTGTTGTTTAAATTCGCGTGCACAGTGCTCTGTCTGATCTCTCGTGTTGAATGTTACAATCGCCGAGCTCGTTAGCTATCTCAAATATTGCTAAAGATCGAAAGATACAATGGAGAAAGAAGACGTTGTAGCTCGTTTTGGGTTGCTATATTTTTGTATGTTTAATGAGCGACAGAGACGCATAACACACACACACAAACCCCTCCCCTTCCAGTTCGGCGGTGGGTCTCTGGGGTAAAATCGAATAAGCCAATCACATAGCAGCAGCACAACAGAACTTCCAGGGGAAGTGATATACCCATGTACCCTAGCTCCCTACACCCTGTGCAGTACCCTTGTAAGTGAACACAGTTGCTCCCTATGGAATGGAATCTGACTTAACATGGTGACGTATCCTTCAAAGTCTACTTCGCAGTGCACTAACCATCGATTGGATGTACCCTAAGAGACAGAATGTGTCTCCTTCCTGAACATTACGGTGACTGTGTGTTCACATGGTGTTTAAACTTGCATATGAATTAAACAGATGAACGTAGTACTCTCAGGCGTTCGGAAATTGCTCCCAAGGATGTGCCAGACTTGTGGAGGTCCACAGTTCTTTTTGTGATGTCTTGGCTGATTTGTTTTAATTTTCCCATGATGTCAAACAAAGAGGCAAGTAGGCCTACAGTTAACTATGTCAGATAATGCCAATTAATTATGTCAATTAACCTGTCAGGAGCTTCTAAAGCCATGACATTGTTTTCTGGAATTTTCCAAGCTATTTAAAGGCATAGGCAACTTGGTGTATGTAAACTTCTGACCCACTGGAATTTATGTGTAGTGAATTATAATAAGTGAAATTATATTTGTATACATTTGTTGGGACAAGTGCTTGTGTCATGTACAAAGTAGATAGCTATGAGCTACAACTATAGTTTTTTTTTTTTTTAACATGAAATGTGTGGAGGGGTAAATATGAGTTTAATTACTTCAACCTTAGTGTATATACACTTCTGAGTTCAACTGTACATATTAAGGGTTCAGATGATATCGGTATCACCCCAGCAACAGGCCTAGGTACAGTTTAGTTCCCTTTGTTTCTGAGACTGCATGGCATTTTCACTGGGATGCATGTATTTACATTATTATTGTCTGTAATTCTGAATGTTTTAAAGCTGCCTGAAAAGATGTTTATGCTGAGAGTGTTTCATCTTGGTTACATTATAGAAACTGCTTGTTCCGAGCTCTGGCAGATCAGCTGGAGGGACACTCGCAAGGTCACTTGCGTCTACGTCAGGAAACCGTTCAGTACATGAGGTCTCACCGACAGGACTTTGAACCTTTCGTTGAGGATGATGTACCATTCAATAAGCATGGTGAGAAACGGGGGGTGAAAAATAATTCTACTGGGAAGTGTTGGAACACTTGAACTGGTTTTGTGAATTCATCCACTGTTCTGTGTTAGCCTGTTATTCTGTACTTGTGCCTCACCTTACTTGAGATCACACATTACTGGACATAATGAATTTTGGTGATAAAAATATGACACTAAATTGCCTGTAAATTGATAGACAATTAGCCATCTCATTTAAATACCAGCATGACAGGCCTCCAATGAGTATAATTACAGACAACGTTTAACTCCCGCTTGAGTTATTACCCTTCTGAAATCTTTTTTCTAATTAACAAATGACATACGCTGTCACTTGCAACTACAGTGTACTCTGTATATTTATCCCACCCTGCTGAGAAATGTCAGTAATGTCATACCAGTTGCAAACTGCATTAGAAGTGCTTAAAACAATGTCTTAAAAACAAAAACTCAACTTTATTTTTTTAAACAGAGTGTGTTCTGGTAAATACCATAAATGTACAGTCAAGTTCATAAATATTAGGACAGAGATGCATATTTGCCTCTGAACAAACAATACCACAATGGATTTGAAGTTAAGCGATCAAGACACCTGTTTAGGAATCACAGCCAATTTTTACAAGGGCTCATGGTCCAGAGCACATCATCTGTCAAACATGATGGACACAGGGTTATGTCATGGACATATATGGCTGCCAATGGAACTGTGTCACTGGTGTTTTGTGACAAAGTAGCAGGATGAATTGTGAATTTTATGAAGCTATACTTTCTGTTCAGATTCCATGAAATAGGGCTAAACTAATAGGACAGTGCTTCACAGTACAGATGAATAATGACTAAAAACATACTGCAAAAGCAACCCAGGAGCTTCTTAATGCAAATAAATGGCAGAGTCAGTCACCTAACCTCAACCTAAATGAGCATCTCAAGGGATGTCCATGGGTTCCAGACATCAGGCAGTCATGGACTGCAAAGGATTTACTTCCAGAATTAAAGCCGAAAGTCTGCAGTTCAGTCACATCTTGATTGCTTCATTTCAAATGAATTGTGGTGTCGTGGTGGTGTACAGAGGCAAATGTGTCCCAAAAAAACAAAACAAAATTGTGTTCTGTCCAAATACTTATGGACCTAACTGTGGAAATATTCTTTCTCAACCTCTAGTGTCAGACCTTGCAGAGCCAGGCACCTTTGCAGGGAACGATGCTATAGTGGCCTTTGCTCGCAGTCAGCAGGTGAAAGTGGTTATCCATCAGCTGAATGCTCCATTGTGGGAGGTGATGTACAGCTGTTTGACTCTTATTTGACTCCTCTTACCTGACTCTTCTTTAGACTCTTATTGTCCGAATGAATTTGATGCAAACTGTAAGGTTGTGAAAAGTACAAGCAAAGGTAACGTGATGCACTCCTTTAGATCAACGGATCAGAGAAGCCATTATGTCAGGAGCTTCATATAGCGTACCGTTACGGTGACCATTACGACAGCGTCCGGCATGTTGCAGACAACTCTGACAGCCCTGCCCGTCTGCGTATAGAGGTTTGTAAATTAGTTTATCATCCTTTACACCACAGGTTCCCAACCTCTTTCCTGAAGTGCTCTTTGTCCTGCACAATGTAAGCTCTAGAAGGTCTTTTAATTAGCTGATT
This sequence comes from Scorpiodoras heckelii, assembly GCA_028566435.1. NCBI lineage: Eukaryota > Metazoa > Chordata > Actinopteri > Siluriformes > Doradidae > Scorpiodoras > Scorpiodoras heckelii. Next base: position 7,749,020 of record JAOVVH010000024.1, on the reverse strand, counting down.
AGTTTAATCGGTTGCAAGGAAAACCATAAAATGTGCAGGGTACTCCAGGACCAGGGTTGGGAACCTGTATTTTATTCATCAACTAAATAAATCGAGCATTACAAAGAAACATTCTAGTGTGTATTACAGACAGTACAGAGTATAGACTAATCTTACATATAATGTTTTTCTTCCTTTGTGGTAGAATCTGACTAAATCAAGACCGTTTGATGATGGCAAGAAGGGCAAACAGAGAGCCCCCTCCACCAGCCACTCTCCCTTTGATGAGGAAAATGTTATCGTTAATTCTCTGTACTGCACCAGCCCAGACAGTAAGTGGCTCACACTTTTTTCATACTTTTCTTTTGTCCTGGTGGGAGCACTTCTCTCCCCTCACTGTTTCTGTTTGGTTGGTCTCTCTCAGGTCAAGAAATAAATCTGTGCCAATCAAGTGCCGCCTCGCAGACGTGCTATGCAGAATGGCTTGAATCTGAGCTATTGTGCCAATTATCACCCTGTGACTTTGGAACTACAGAACACCACGAGGATCAAAGTGAACATAGTGACAGCGCGTGTCCGCCGAAAAGCGACACCACACACAAATCCAAGGTTAATGCCAGTTATATTTGTTATAAGAAATATGTGGATTTATAGTTTGGAATACAGATCTGTATTATCTGGCATTCCCTCTTTTCGGTTTCTAGCTGTCTAGTAAACAAAGGAAAGAGCAACAGCGTCTAGAGAAGAAGAAGCGGCAGGAGGAAAGACACAGAAAGAAAGTTCTTCAAAGCAGAGATTCACATAACCAGAATCAGACTGATCCGGTTACGCTTGTGCCAGCTCTTATCACTCTAAGCATCTAAACTTGTCTTGGAAAAACTATTCTAAAAGGTGACTCTGCTGCTTTTTATTCAGTTATCCAAGTACGGCAAGACATGGGTAATTTCTACACTGTGTACATGTGGAGAAGTGCATGGAAATGTGTTCTGGTCTAAATGCTGCCATCTTAACGACAATAAGAGAACGTTTTCTCTTTGGGGTAGAACCAGCACGATATGTTCTATGGTTGCCTTAGCTAAAGTGTCATATTGTCACTTTTTTTTTTTTAGCTTATTCTGTTATTTGGAACCAAAGAACAATCCAAACTGTAACTGGGCAGTATAGAAATAACATAACGTTATGGTTGATGGTAAATTATAAGAACTTGATATTTCCTTTGACTTATAAGGAATTTGTTTCTGCTCCTGATAAATCCTGCCAGTCTTCATTGAAATTAATGGGGTTCTTATTTTGTTTACATTTTTCCGTACACTTGCAGAAGATTGGCCATCTTTATCTTTTGAAACATAATTACACATTGCGTAATAATCATACATTCAGTATTTCATGTGAGGAAATAATTCATTGCACATTCATAACCAGAAAAATGGTTCTGTACTTACAGTGAATATTCAAGTGTTCTTGTTACACAAATGAATGTGCATTACTATTTTATATGGAAGTGGAAATTTATTTATTTAAAATCAACAATAAAGTTTGGGGAGACTTGTACAGTATAAGACACTGTGTATATAATTAAATATTTATAGGCATGTATTTTGTAATGCAACACACTTGCATTGCACCTATGCTGATTCTTCTAACACACCACATTAAGACAGCATACAAGCATGCTGAGTAGTTTGGCAAACAGTAGGCTTTAATGCAAAGAAAGTGCTAAATTCTGAGTCATTTTATTTACATGTATATTAAACTTTAAAGCAACTCTTCATAATATGGACATTATGCCAACTGACCATAGAATGCATCTGTAATAAACCATGAAAAGCATCAGTATCTCTGATAATCCATAAGGAGGCAGTAGAGGACTTCTGCTCCACATCCCATACTGGAAATGTGCAAAGCAAAAAAAAAAAAAAAAAAAAGCACAGCCTTGTACACATCCTTAAAGGATAAGATGCAAGAGTAAGATATAAAAAGCAAGTCTTTATGTACATACCTAAGCAGACATGTGTGGGTGGTGGATTGTGCCTCAGATATTTTCTGGAAACTGATTAAGGCCCTTCTTGTCCACAAACGCAGGAACTCAAAATCTGTTCCTTATTTTAATCAACCTTACAGTCTCATTCAAAGATAATTATGGTGGCCTAAATGACTGGTTTTTAACCCTGATCCTGCAGTACACATCCTGCACTGTTTATGTTTTCTCCGCTCAAGTACACCCATGTCAACACAGGAACGCATGTTAATTACTAGATTAGTTGAACCAGGAAAACCACCACCACATGTAAGGCAGGGGTACATTAGGAACACATAAGAACCACTAAGACAAATGGCCCTAATCATGCACCTTAACAATACACAACTTACAATACTCATTTTAATTTTAGGCAGTGGTTTAGGTGTGCAACTTTAGCTAAGTGTGTGTCCCAAGTTAACTAACATATTTAGTAAAGTATTATAACTAAACTATTCCATTGTTCCCATTTCAAAGATAAAATCTATGGGGCAATAAAATGATATTTCGTTCAATTTCATTACTGATATGTTTACACAGTAGACAACTACATGCTTTTGGACACAGCTACATGTCATTGGACACTTTATGGTTTCACCACCGCTTTAAGTGTGTTTATATTACCGGTTTTTCATTCTTCTTTGTCTTTAAGATGCATGCACAGGGTGTTTGCAGAGTTAAATAAGTTCATTCTGTCTATTCAGTGCAGTTTGTCGAGCGCTTTAGAGCACCTCACTGTGGGCAACAAGTGCTATAACTGCATGAGTTATAACCTTTACTCTTCCCCTTTTTCCATCTGTGGTAAGGTTTTCAGCTCTTCTTCCATCTGTCTGGCAGGACTACAAGTTGTGACTCCAAGTAAATGCAGCTGTAGGAAAAGTTTATTAGAAAAACAGGATGCTCAACAGGCTTTACAACTGCATGCTAGCACAATTTACGCACAGTTATGTTCAATATTTAAAAAAAATAGTATAAGATGTGGGAAAAAAACCATCGTATTTAAAAATGTCACGCTACCAACCTGAGCTGAAGTGAGCCGTACAGCAGAGGCCTTCTCCCCGAGCTGATTTGTAAACAGGGGAGACACAGACACGGGTATTGTGGGGTATATGGCTAAGTGTTGTCGAGAGGAGATGGGGTGGCAGATACAAAGTAGAACGCTGCCTAGAGGATTGTACAGACTCGCCTTCCCATGTCACCCAGTAACCACGTAAACCTTCAGCACCTCCTTTCCACTTGACCAGCACCGAGTCATTTCCCACTGTACTGAGATGCAGATCTGCTAGAGCTGGCAACACTGAAAAAAGACAGCAAATTAAGCTTTTCTCATTCTTTGCTGAAAAAAGAAATGAAGGAAAAATCTTGGCGAGAACAATAACGTTTCGGATGGTTTCAAATAATAATATAAACTGAAATGGATTTACTTCACAATATAACTTTCAGTATTAACACACTAATACATGCCTTCTTGAGTGCATGCTTTGACAGACATGGCTTTCTCTTTGCCAGAGCCATAACTGGCGCTCACGGTGACCAGGTACTGTGTCCCAGGCTGCAGGTTAGTCAGTACTGTCGAGCTCTGCCTGTTATTAACCGTGAGCACATGGAGTTTCCCTGTTGGAAGGGTGGAGTACTCTACTTGGTAAGTCTGTACAGATTCAGGCTGCAGCGGCCCCCAGCTCACTCTCACACTGGTCATGGTTGAATCGGAGACCGTCACTTGTGCCGGGCTCTGGATCTCTGCATCAGAGGATGTGAGGGGAGGAGAGATGTTTAGAGAGAGAGGAGATATGGAATGTAAACAGATTTTATGCAGCCACTGCTTATCAGTGTATGTAAACTTCTTTAACCCATCATTTCACTTCAAGTATGAAAACACCCTGTTTTTTTTTTTGTTTTCTTTTTTTAACTGAAATTACACAACCAGTCAAAAGTTTGGACACACCGTCTTCATTTTTCTATTTTAACAGTATTCCTGGTGAAGCTTTGTACACTCTTGGCCTGTTCTCAAACTGCTTCCTGAGGACGTTATAGCCAGGAAGCTTTTCTTAAATAGGAAGAGCACCTTTTGTTGTCTACTGCTTGTAAATTCTAAACAAAATGTCATTTTAAATAAAAACTACTAAAAGTACAATTGGTTTCACCAATAAATTTATATATGACCCTTAACTTGACTATTTACATTTGTCTTGGAAACAAATTCAAAGCCTTTATCAAAATGTATAATAATAATAATAATGATAATAATAATAATAATGTGAAATTTATATAGCGCCTTTCACACAAACCCAAGGCCACTTTACAATAAGAAACGATAAACAAACAAGAAACAGAGAAGAAACAACAATAATCCAGACAAAGATTAATCAGGAGTGGTGGTACACAGTGAGAGGAAGTAATGAGAGATAGGTTTTAAGTGGTGGTACAAAGTGAGAGGAATTAATGAGAGATAGGTTTTAAGCTGGGTTTTAAAAGTAGAGACAGAGGAACAGGAGTGAATAGGTGAAGGAAGGGAGTTGCAGAGAGAGGGTTGAAGAAGACCTGTATCAGAGGACCTTAATTTGAGAGATGGGATGTAGGAATGGAGCAACTCTGCAAGGTATGAGGGTGCAAGACCATGAAGCGCTTTAAAAGTCATATTCCCCCATCCCTCGTTTGCTTAGATTTCCTTAAAGTTGAACAATGGTCATATGAAAATCAAAGTTCGCAGCATTTCAGACAGCGTAAACTTCACAAATGCACCTCTTGCTGTTCTTACCTGGCTGTGTGGTGAAGATGGTTTGCAGGCTGTTAAAGCCTCCCAAGTTGGATTGTGGGATTAGCGTGACATTGTATGTGGTGTCCGGGCGTAGGTTTCTCAGCCTGGCAGAGCTGGAGTTGCCAGGGCTGATGATTCTCTGATAGTGGCCTCCTGCTGTGCTTTGGTCAGTACCACTGCCTCCCACAGGCTCTTTTGGATTTCCTGTGTGAACAGGACCAAATCGGATGTCATAGTACCCGGTATCTGGAAGCACAGGCCTCCAGTGTAACTCTGCACTAGTCGAGGTGATGTCTTGGACCCGCAGCCTCTTAGCACGAATGATTTCTGGGTAATCAGAGAACAGTAACAAGAGAACAGAATTTAACAAGGAGTAAGCCAGGAGGAATGTCTCTCAAAATAGAAAGCTCAGTCAGACGATGCTACTGTGACAAATAGCACCGTCATGAGGGTGAGAGAGTGTATCTAACTCTATTAGGGCAGCATGCCATGCCATATTTGATATTCCTAACCTGGTCTGTATTCTGTGCTTATGGTCTATGTATGATGTATCTGTAAGAGTCTAAAACAGGACACTTACATGGCACTCAATCAGCAAAGAGGATTACATACTATTTATACCTGGAGGTACTGGGAAGGCTCCCATGGGAGATAGAAAGGCAGTACAATTTTTTTTATAATTAGACCTTCTCTCCCATTACAGTGTATATTGCTCTGTCCCCTTGCCTTATAGACTAGTGTCGCTGTCTCAAGTTATTTGTGTCCCTGAGTTGTCTGGCCAAGGAGCCTAAATTTCTCCAGCATGCAATGGTGGAGGCTAGAAGACCACATGTCCACACCCATATTTTCTGCCTGTTCTTTACTTATTCTTTTTTTTCCCCAGATCTATTTTTAGATGCTAAGCAACAATAAGCATCTTTAAAATTCACTCATTCTAATTTTCTATTTTACAAAGTAAGATGCTGATTAATTAGATCGTTGTCAAATCTCTGCCTAATTCCCTGTACAGATGTTCAGATTGCAGTAAATCAATTTTTCTTACACTGTTTTCCCCTCGTTGTTCCAATAAGCTCTTACCGATGATCGCATTCCTCAAGTCCTCAGTGATGATATTCATGTCTTCGATATCCACGAAGTACAGGTGATCCTCAGCAGGTGGACTCACAACATTCCGTAGTACCTGGTAGTTCCCTCGGCCAGTGGACACAACCAGCACAGAGACACCCTCATCCCGCAGCTCAGCCATGATTTGCTGCACGTCTCCAGGCTCCACACCATCAGTAAGCCACACTAGCACTCTCGGCAGTCCTTCCCTGGCTCCTCCTGGGATGCCTTGCTTCAACACCTCCTCCTTGCTGATCAGAAGAGCTTCCACTGTATTGGTGTCTCCTCCAAGTTTCTGAGTCCACTGCAGTGCTTTCTGAAGGTCCTCCTGCTTGCTATGAGCATCGAAGCCAAACTCCAGGTGAGGCACAGTGCCAACCTGCAGCAGTGCCACCCTCACCTGCTCATGGCCCAGAGAAAAAGGTTCCACAAGCTCTGACAGGAACTTTAGCATGTGCAAAAACTCAAACGTTGACACGCTGCCTGAAGAATCCAGCAGGAACAAGACATCACCTTCACAGCAGTTCAAAGCTGTGGGTGTAAAAGAAAGATCAGAGGTTTATGATAATGTTTAGTAAAGACGTTTCAGGAATTAGCAATTGATTTAGAAGATCAGGTTTAATCAAAATGTCCAAAAAGCATCAAATGGGACAAAACAAAACAATTTACGAAATGTATTTACATTGATGGCATTTGGCAAACATCCTTATGTGGAGTGTCTTACATTTATCTTATTTATACAACCAAGCAGTTGAGGGTTATGGGTGTTTGCACAAGGACCAAACAGTGGCAGCTTGGTGGTGCTGGGATTTAAACCTTCCGATCAGTCATCCTATCTGAACCATAAGTCAAATTGTTAATAACACTAGCATGTGCAGAGTGGCATAAATTAGAGTATAAAAGATCCAGGAAATTGCGATGTAAATCCAACCATTTATATTCAGCCATTACTTTTATCCCAAGGGAAACCACAGTTAATCAAGCCAAAGCACAAAATAAAATGGTTCCACATAAGGAACAAGCAACAAATGGTCTATATTCTCAGTGTCATCGTTTCTCCCCTCCCACTGTACTTTCCAGGGTTTTCCTCCCTGCTCCCACACACTCTTTGACACACACGCAACTGTATGCTACTGCACAAAATCTTCATTCCTTTGCTTCCCTGTGTTTTTGGAACAACATAGTCACACACTTATTAAAGCTTCAGTGAAGGCAATAAAAAATGAATAAAACCCAAAACCCCTCCAAAAAAGTAGGGAAAAAATCCACACAAAAAATTAGCCCGTAAAAAAGTGACATAAAAAGAGTTCGATTTATAAGACTGCAGGCTTTGCTCAAAATATTTAGACATAGAGTCAGAAAAGCAGTAATGATCCACTAGCAGTTATGGATTTCCTGGCAGAGAAAAGCTCTTTAAATTAGAGATGAGAAATAAACATAAACAGATGGTGAGTGGTAGCAGCAGGACTACTGGATACCACAAGGGTTGGGAGGGGTGAAGGGGGCAGAATGAGGGAGAAAAGGATAGTAAAGGGGGAGGTAAGGATTGTGAGTCTCATAAGAATGAAAGGAAGGAATGCACTTTCTACTCCAGAGACCACAGTGGTGAGAAAGAATGAGTGCTGTGTGTGTGTGTGTGTGTGTGTGTGTGAGCGAGATACATCATAGTAGAAGAGTGAACCCATGCCCAATAAGATAATTCACTAAGCAATCAAATGATCTAATAATGCCCGCAGGCGGGGCAGCTATGAGTATTTGGACTTGCACATAAACAGGCATTTTCTGATGCCCACTTTGTGACCTACAGAATTTTGAACAAAGCCTCATTTTAGAGCCACAATACAATCGTTCAATAGCTTGCGAAACACTTGACTGCACATGGGCATAGTCAGTCTAACCAGTGACTCTTGAAGAATTCCCAAAAGCATTCAGCCAGAAATGAGAGCATCAATGTGAAATGTCCTCATAATCCAAGCACAAGTGACTACTGCGTGGGTTATCTGAAGATAAGAAGTAAGATCATCTCCAAGCACACTAATACTCCATGACACAGTGGCTACAAAACCTGAGCAAAATGCATGAACACACACACACACACACACAAATACATTTAGTTAGCCACTTAAGCATCTAATATTTTGGTTAATTAAATAATTCCTGTGCACCAAGACATGAACTCAGAGGATTACTCCTATGATTGAGACAGCGGTGTAAAACCTGTTGTATGAACAATGATAAACAATTTACCAACAGTTGTTTCAACCACAACTAATATACACTGCAGGCCAAAAGAATGGAAGAAATATTTTACTTTTTTTCCCCCACAATTGTGGTCAATTAGCCAGATCACAATTCCATTGATAGCTTGCCAATGTGTACTATAGAAAATCATCTGGCTGGCCCTTCTGTGGGATTAAATTAAATACTCAAAAAAATTTGACAAAATCATACCACACTTACAGTTAAAACCTAAAACTCCAGGACAGGATCTTACATACTACCTGACAATTCACAGATTATCATTTCATATCATTTCTCTCTCTCTCACTCATTATCTTAACCGCTTATTCCTGTTTTCAGGGTCACGGGAGAGCCGGTGCCTAGCCGGCGG
>JAOVVH010000024.1:7662807-7674600 GCA_028566435.1 Scorpiodoras heckelii | reverse complement strand
ATTTCACAACTTTTTCCACCTTTAATGTGACCTATAACCTGTACAATGCAATTGAAAAACAAACAGAAACCTTTACAAATTAAAGGTGGAAAAAGTTGTGAAATTGTTTGTCTTGTTGTAATTTTTTTTACATCACAAAAACCTGGCATTTAAACAGGGGTGTGTAGACTTTTTATATCCACTGTATGCGTATATAACCTATTTAAAAGCAAGTCTAGCTCAGATAGATGCTTGGATAGTATCTTCATTTGTAAGCTGCTTTAAGTAAATGTAAAAATTACTAGTTCACTGCGTCACAGCATTTGCCTGCTGTACGGCTTTTAGCAGCATCAGATACCAGATGCTACAATTATTTTCTTCCTACTTAAATTGAAATATTCTGTTATGCCTTACAGCTCTTAGCATTTCTTTGTGCTTGCTTTGCATACAGTGTTTCTCTTATTGAATATGCAAGCACACTTCCTTTATGAACAACTCATTATTTCTCTGTGCTGTATTTTTATAGGACTCGTTCAGACTGCTGCTTTGGAGGAATGATGCTCTCTCACTGACAACACCATTACTAACTGTCCATCATGAACAGTGAAGAGGAGTTTTATGATGCAGAGACAGGTAGGAATGGTGGCTCATACTAAACATTTTAGTTACGGTGTAAATATTTCTTCTCTTATAATCGTTTTTTTTCCTCTTTTGCCACTCTGACAGGTTTGGAATCAGATGACTCTTGTGAAGTCAGCTTCACAGATGCTCCTGCTTTTGAGAGCAAACAGGCATCTAATGGCTGTGTGCAATCAGAGAATGGAGTTTGGAAACGAAGGTATGTCGCAAACTATCAGGAAGTCAACATTTAAAAAAAAGGGATGTGTTTCTATTACATACGTGACTTTCCGTTTCCTGTGCAGGACAACCCTCCCTGCCCCCATGTTCTCCAGACATGACTTCAGTATTTGGGGCTTCCTCAAGAAATGCATTGGCATGGTAAATGAAATAAACCTCCTGAATAATGTAGATCATGTCATTTTAGTGAGTAGCACTATATCTAAGATATGATAACAGCGATACGTCACGGAGATGATGATGGTCTTGTAATGTTTTTGTCTGTGCAGGAGCTGTCTAAGATAACGATGCCTGTGGTTTTTAACGAGCCACTGAGCTTTCTTCAGAGACTTACAGAATACATGGAACACACATACCTCATTCATAAAGCTTGCACATTATCTGATTCTGTAGAGCGTATGCAGGTAAGCCTTTTGCCTCTAATTTCTTTCTCTTATTTAAATTACCTTGAGATGCTTCATAATGTTGTTATTGAGCTCTTGGGTTTTGTTCATTAGCTCGTTGCTGCATTCGCTGTGTCTGCTGTGGCATCACAGTGGGACAGAACTGGAAAACCTTTTAATCCTTTACTGGGAGAGACCTATGAGCTGATAAGGTTAGGCAGTCCCAAACCTACCGTCTATTTAAAAGTCTAACTGAACCTTAATATCAGCCATTGATTTGTGTGGGGTTTTTTTTGTGGTTTTAGGGAAGATGAGGGATACCGGTTGATCTCTGAACAGGTTAGCCACCATCCCCCAATTAGTGCTTTTCACACTGAATCACTTATCCAGGACTTTCAGTTCCATGGCTCAATCTATCCCAAACTGAAGTTCTGGGGCAAAAGTGTAGAAGCAGAACCCAAAGGAACTATGACACTAGAGCTGTGCAAGTAAGTAGCCTATAGGTATAATGAACAGCCCTTATGTATAATGTTGCATAACGCAGTATTTTTGACATACATATGCTTTCCACAGGCACAAAGAGGCATACACTTGGACAAACCCAGTGTGCTGTGTGCATAATGTTATCATAGGCAAATTGTGGATTGAACAATATGGAACAGTAGAAATCATTAACCACAGGTAATGCACACTGTCCATCCGTAAGAGATGGCTGAAGAGCAAACTGTTATATTTGAAAAACAGTATTTTACTGTTTTATTACAGTATAAACATATATTTTTTTATATTAGTGTTGCTATAATATGCAGACACCTTTTCGTTTTAGACTACTGAACAGATTTAGTTGTGTTCTTTTGACTGTCTGTGGGAAAATATTCACTTGTTCTGTCTCTTTTTGGCTGAAGCACTGGAGATAAGTGTGTACTCAATTTTAAGCCTTGCGGTATGTTTGGCAAAGAACTTCACCGCGTTGAAGGTCATATCCAGGACAAGAGGTGAGATGACACTACTATGAAATGTCAGGTTCACAGGATTATATTACCATCACACTGTGTCTGGGTTTCTGCTTTTCATACAACACCTGTAAAAGGTTATTACATGTGCAGATAAGCCTAAACATTATGACCACTCACAGATAAAGCAAATAACAGCGATTCTGTTATAACAACAACTCGTGTCAAAGTCTAGGGTATATTAGATGAACAAGCAGATAGTTGGTTCTCATAGTTTACATGTTGGATGGGGGAAAATGGCCAGACGTAAAGACCTGAGCGACTTTGACAAGGGCCAAATCGGTATTTCCAGGCAACTCGGTTGGAGCATCTACACAACGATAAATCTTGTGGGGTGCTTCCAGCCAGCAGTGGTGAGAACCTATGGACATTGGTCTGAGGAGCGTCAAACCATGAACCAGTGACGGCATACTGGGTGCCCAAGGCTCATCTATGCACAAGGACAACAAAGAATATCCCATCTGGTCCAAATCAATAGAAGGGCTACTGTGGCACAAGTCAGAGAAAATTTTTGTGATGTTTACTAAAGGAATCTCTCACAATGTACAGTGCATTGCACCCTGCTGCATATGGGGCTGCGTAGCCACAGACCAGTCAGTGTGCCCAAGCCAACCATCAAAATCAAATAGACTGTGCACCTGAGCATCAGAAATGGACCTTCGAGCGAAGGAGGAAGGTGGCCTTGTCACCCTGCCCCATTGTTCAGGAACGGTTTGAGGAACACAATGAAGAGTTCAAGGTGCTGCCTTGTCCTCCAAATTCTCCAGATCTCTGTCCAATAAAAGGATTTGCTGCTAACCTCTTGGTTTCAGATACCCAAGGGTACCTTCTGAGGTCTTGTATAGTCCTTTCCTTGGGTCAGCACTGGCAAGTGGAGGACCAGCATCATGTTAAACAGTTGGTCATAATGATTTGGCCCATCTGTGTAAACTAACAGTATCTTGTGAATCTTTGTCAAGACATTATATATTTGCTTGTGTTTCATCATAGGTCTTTATAATTGTTAATCAAATTTTATGCACATTTATTACAACACAGTAAGAAGAAGCTGTGCATTATCTATGGGAAGTGGACTGAGTGCCTGTACACTATAGATCCAAAGGTCTATGAAGCAAATAAGAAAGCAGAAAAGAAGAGTGGAGATTTTAAGAAACACAAGCAGGTAAAGATAATTGTTTATGCATTTAATAATGATGCATATTATTACTAAAATGCATGATGTAATGTGTTGTTGATGACTGCATGTCAAGATTCTCAAATATGTGACATGAATTTCAACATGTTTTTGTCATGTATTTTTATTGTGTTGGTATGCATTATGAATCCTCAGGGAACCTAAACATTTATATCACAGTTTTATTATTGGGCAAACAATCTACAGTTAAAGTGTATATAATTAATAATGTATTTTAGTATTTACATATAGTATTTATGTCCATATTTTTTTTTCTTACATATTTGTAAATATAGCAGTTTTTATTAGTCAGAAGTGTAATATACTAACCACTGCATACAGGGAACACCCCACAAGACTTGCTGTTTTGGAGTTGCTCTTATTCTTACACTTGTCCATTTTTCCTGTTTCCAAAACAGAACTGACTGTTCACTTGCTGCCTAATATATCTCACCCCTTTACAGTTGCTAGTGTAACGAGATAATCAGTGTTATTCACTGCACCTGTCAATGGTTTTAATGTTATGGCTGATCGGTATAGTTTAAAATGGGCAGGGTATTAACGGCAGTGTGTTTTTGCTTTAAGGAACTGAATACCGGTAGTAGTGCTGATGATGCAGATGAAATGCCAGATGTCCATGAGACAATCTTTATGATCCCCGGCAGTACATTACTGTGGAGGATAACCCCGCGACCTGCACACTCAGATCGGGTAACTTCATCTCATTCTTTCCCTCTGTATTTGCAGAGATGTTCAGCTTTTATTATTTCTGGAAGGCATGTAGTGTGTATACACAAGTATACATTAATATACATAAACATTATGTCTAAAGGGAATTCGGCTTGAACGTGAGCTCCTTAAATGTGTGATTTGTTTACAGAATCTCTACGATATTCTTTTATTGTAAGAGGTTGAGATTTTAATTTGATTATACTGTAACTCTTTAACACATTTGGAGAAGAAACCCAATTTTTAACACTTTTATGTTTTGCTTTTGCATAATATTTTATACTGACAATGTTGGTTCAATTTCCCCAATTCTAATGAATTGTTTTATTAATACACTTTGTAATTTGCTAACATGTCTCCTCTGCAATTTTATCTAGATGTATAATTTCACCAGCTTTGCCATGATGCTCAATGAACTGGCTCCTGGCATGGAGGGAGTCATAGCACCTACAGACTGCCGCCTGCGACCAGACATGAGAGCAATGGAAAATGGAGACATAGGTAAATATAGTTCTGTTAACTTATTTTTTTTATTTTATTTTACTCATAGTCATGCCATTGGCATGGAGATTTGATTCCTGGTTTGTCCATTCTCATGTCTCAGACACTGCGAGTCAAGAGAAGGAGAGGCTGGAGGAAAAGCAGAGAGCTGCACGTAGAGAACGTGCAAAAAATGAGGAGGAGTGGTCCACCAGGTAATGCCTTAATCCCTCATTAGTATACCTATACACATTCAGTGCTCCTTGAATTGAACATAGTTAATATATGGGTGTTGCCTTTTCCAGATGGTTCCAGCAGGGCACAAATCCTTATACACGAACCTTAGACTGGATCTACACAGGTGGCTACTTTGACAGGAAATACTCTAACCTCCCTGATATCTACTGATTGACTGGGAAAAGAGCAAGGGGTTGGATATACCTCTGGTCTCTCCATCACCCGGTCCTTATCATTATCTACTCACAAAAAGCTTTTATTTTGTTTTGTTTGGTTTCGGAATGTGAGACACAGATGACTGGTATGCTGAACTGGGTTACCTCTCCTTCCCACATAACCAAATCTTTATACTGGAAATCCGAAACCCGGATCTCAATATGACTGAATTAATTTAATTTTTGTAGGAAATGCAGTATAGTTTTTTTTTTTCCATGTAATTTACTTTTTGGTAAAGCAATGGGTAAGGATGAGTACATGTATGGTGAATAATGCACAAATTGTTGCCCACCTTATCATATATCATGCTTCTTATACTCAGGTGTTTTATGGGTACATGATATTAATGATGGCAGTACTGCATTAACAGCAATGGAGATTTATGAGACTCTTTTAGCTCTTTATGATCAGACTAATGCAACTATTTTATCATTACCATGATAGCAAATACCTTGTCCAGAAATGTGATTTCTGTAAGTGTAAGCAACACATTGGGATTTCCAGTACAACATTTAGGGCATCTTCACTTAATTTAGTAGATTCAGTAGCTGAGTGAATATCTCCATAAATAAGAAGTCCCATTAGGATCATTCAGGCAGAACTTCTATTTGTCTCCATTGATGCGCAGGAGTTTACTAAAAGTTGCGTGCTCATTCCTCACATGCATGCTTTATGACTAGTCAAATATAAAAGCTGCTTATTGACCATGTTCATAAATGAAGAGTTTTAATGGTATAGAAACTAATTAAGACCTTTCAACAGTAGTGAAGTCTAGTGCATCCTTATATTGAGATTTTAAGTTGATTATGGTTGCCAAAGTGACTTTCCTTTTGTGGAAACTAAAGCCATAAAACTCATCAGGACTACATGTGTGTGTTTAGACAGCCTCACACACTTATGCACAGGTGTCATTTAAAGGAAATGGGTGCTATATCTGTTTTCAGCACTAGTTACTAAAGAATGATTCACCTTAACATACAATCAAAACATATAAAGTACTCAACTGCTGCTTAGTAGAGACTGAACAAAACTTTTTTTTATTACTAATATGTATGCGTGTTCCTGGAAGGGTAAATGGTGCACTACCACAAGATGTTTCTCTCAAATGATACTGTCTTTATCGTACACTGTGCATCTCTCCCTCATTGATTGTCTTGCACACACACACACACACACACACATGCACACAGATGAAATAATCTATGCAAACATTCATCAGAATGTAAATTGTGTCTTCAGAAGATGTAATGTGACATCCTTTTGCAACTGTATTCAGAATGTTCGCTATATTCCACTGTCCAACTTTGCAAGCAAAGGGCTAGTGTTTTTGTCCCATCCAGTGACTGTATATGAACAGTCTTGGTTCCACCCAGTTTATGTCACACACTGTCACTTTTTAGCTGGAGTTATTTTTTTCTTGTGTACAACACTGGCCCTTTGTAAAGATTGAACTTCACTGAGTGTTTGCTTAGATTTGTAAACAGTTTTTGGCTGTGTCTGGCAATATTTATTTGGCCCAAACGTTCACTGATATATGTTTTGCTGGATTCAACTGCATTTGACCAGAACAATTAGTTGCTTACCAAAGTGTGCACATGTAGCAACTTATCCATGTTCCATATAGTTACAGTATCCTTACCCAAACCTACGTGAAAGAAGTAGGTCATTCAGTATATAATGGCAGGTTTCAAAATGAACCATTTGTATTCCATCATTTATTCTTGTACGTTACTGTAATTTATGTGACCGGTAAATAATTCTATCAAATTGTATAAATATAATTCTATACCTTTCTTATTTATCAACCTTAAAGTAACAGTCATTATGGCCACCGATATAATGTGAAATTCAGAAAGTGTTAAAATGTGAATTTCAGAAGGTCAATGTTAATATGAATCTGTGCCAGGTCTCAGTGCAGCTACATAAAGCAAACATTGTCGATATGGTAAGTGAAGCAGCTGGAACTTGCTATTACTAATAATCAACACTGTATGGGAAAACACAGTAGTTGGTTAATAGATTATTAACCTATGTGGGTTCCACTGCATCACACACAGAACATATCAAATGACCTCTGTAGGCTTTATATAATTGCACTTAATTTAGATTTTCTTATTTTGTACAGATCATATCAGTTGTCATTTGCAGCACTTAGGTTATCTACCACGATGTAAATCTGGTCCTTAAATTATCAATATTCAATGTAAAATGGCATAGACAAATAAAAAAATTTCCAGTGAATACAATTGTGTACATTTGCTTTATTGACAGCACTGATATTGAATAGTTTGGACACTTTGTAATGCAAACATTTTCATAATAATTAAGACAAAAAGAAAATCACATCTAGTGTGTCAGGTTTCATAAAGGTTTCTTTACCATTATAAGAAGCATCAAATAATTCCCGTTTTAACTTTGCCTCATAAGTGAAGTTGCAGAAAACTGAAAACTTGTAATAGGACAAATAAGGATAAATAGTTATAAATAATTAATATAGAACTAATAAGAAATTGGGATTTGTAGCTCAGAAAAAAAATATTACACATCTAATAAAAAAGATGCACAAAATACAACGTTAGACAACAAAGATGAAGAAGGATTCACATTTCGCATTAAGTGCATGATACTTTTATATTTCATTTGTGAAACTATGAAAACTAATCCCCACTTCAGTGCTGTACACGTGGGATTCACCGACAGAGAGGCTTTTCTTTATTATTCACGCAGACATCATGACGGTGCACGTTTCGGTCAACCAACCTTGTTTGAGCTTTGAAAGACATTCGAAACAGCCAATCAGAGCTAAGACGGACCGGTCGTCTGACCAATCATGTAGAACGCACCGCGCATTTCAGTGCTTGTAAGGTTTGTCGTTCCCTTTCCTGTCCCTGTGTAATTGTGTAGCGTTTCAGTCGAAACAAACGTAAGTAACTATGTAACATCAAATACTAACAATTTCGTGTGTGAGAGATGATTTTCTCGAAGTGAAATGTAGGTATGAAGTTTGCCGGAAAATATCACTTGGATAGGATAACTGGATAGCACTTAAATAGTTGGCTAGCTAACCTAGCCATTTTACTGGTAGCATGGGTTGTTTAGCTAGCGTTAGCTAGCTAGGTTATATGTAAGCAAATTACACGCTCTGTATACTTACTAGACAGTCGCGATTATTTTTTATTATTGTTGATTTTATTGTTTTTTTGCTGGCAGCTGGTTACCTAGCAGATAATGAATGTATTAGGTTAGTTAGCTAATGTGACGCGGATGTATTTGCTAGTCACGCTAACGTTAACGTCTCACTGTCTCATTTAATCTGGACGCAGAAGCGCTTGTACACGACACACTTCCGCATTTTTTAAAATCCTTTCCTTTTTCCAGATAATAAAACATCAAAATAATACATTACACCTGCCTGTCGTGTGTTTAAAACCCGTTTTGTCTTCTGCCGAAACTGCAAATGAGTTAATCGGTTAAATAGTACAGGATTTACACAATGCAGTAGGTTATTATTAGCTCTGTGAGGCGGGTTACGTCGCTAATACATGATCAGTATTTCGCAAGATGACCTCATTGACTTATTTGCATGTTAACACTATAGTCATGGTCATTTGCTTATCAAAGTGTGTTACATGACTAAGGAAGGTTTTCTGAAAGCTGGTTTGCAGAATAGAGTACAATTTCTAATAGCTTGTTTAGCGGTTATTTCTTATAGACAGAGGTTATCTTTGGCCATTGCAGTACAGATTAGGTAACATGTTTACAGGTTAACTAACTAACTACTATAATCAGAAGGTCAGGGGTTCAAATCCCAGCACCACCAATCTGCCACTGTTGGGCCCCTGAGCAAGGCCCTTAACCTGAAACTGCTCAGCTGTATAAATGACATAACTGTACGTCACTGTGGATAAGGGTGTCTGCCAAATGCCATAAATGTATAATTTCTGTGAAGACCACAGACAGAAAGAAGCGGTAGGAAGTAGGGATGTCCCAGTCAAGTTTTTTTTTGTTCCCGATCCGATACCGAGTCATTCATTTTGTTCCCGATCTGATCAGAGTCATTCATTTTGTTCCCGGTCCGATCCGAGTCATTCATTTTGTTCCTGATCCGATCCAAGTCATTCATTTTGTTCCTGATCCGATCCGAGTCATTCATTTTGTTCCTGATCCGATCCGAGTCATTCATTTTGTTTCTGATCTGATCCGAGTCATTCATTTTGTTCCTGATACGTTCCGAGTCAATCATTTTGTTCCCGATCCGATACCGAGTCTCAAACCGATACTTCTATTTTCTAGATATTGTCTAGATCAGAACTAGATAATACTGTTCACACAGGGAACACTTCAAGTACATTACAGTTATTAAAATTAAAGAAATAAGAATGGAGGAAACTGATGCAGATAAAGCACCTCGCTTTTCTGACTTGTAAATATAGCCAAGAAGGCGGTTTGAAATTACGAACAAATAAAAGTATATAGGTGGGACAAACTTTGGTGATCAGCGAATGATTATTGAGAAAATTAGTGCTCAGTGATTGGCCACTGGGAACATACACTTGGCTTGTTCAGCCACAACTCAATCAGGCTTGATATCCTAGTGGCCAGTGAGCTAAAATTTGCAACTCTAGCAACAGCAAATAATTTCCCAACAGTGCGTGACGTATTTAGGTTTGGAAGGATACGGATTTAACGTGGTATTTATAGAGCCAAATTTAGCTATGTATCTAGATTTCTGTTTCACGCCTCAGCCGCAAGGGGCAGGTAGAGCAACCAGGATAACAATCCATCTTAGGACTCACTAGAAAGGTGTTTACCATCTTTCCAGTGAGTCCTAACTATTATACAGACAGCCTTGTAGAAGCTGGAGAAGATCCACGGTGACACTCAGGGAGCAGCAGAATTAACATCTTGGAAAAGCACTCTTCTAAGTACTGCGCATAAACGCACTCCTTGTAGCCCGGCTTGTCGCTTTGGCAAGGTAGTGAAAATTAGTGTAATCTAAATATATTGATGCAAAAAAGATCATGCACTAAATTTACCGGTTTGAGCAAGTGTTTTATTGCTATTGATGTTTTTATATATACTAACAGAGATTATAAACAACTATAAGAATTGCCTAACAATAAGAAAGTCAGCCTTTAGCATATTAGTTTTAGCATCGAGCAACATCTAAATTTTATATACATATTTCAGTAAAGAGAATTAGTTATTGATTAGTTAATTAGTGTCTTAGCAGGACATATTTAGAGGTCCTTTGTGCCTAAAATTGACAGTCCATGCGCTAATTAATGAAGCAGCACAGATATTGAGGTTAGTACAGGCTTGCTGTATAATGCAGTGATTGAAATTAGCTCTTTTTATATAGTCTGTTATGTGTCGCATAGTTGATCCTGCTCTTTTAGTCCTCATTCTGTCTTTACATGAAGGTGATTAGTAATCTTTCTGCCGTTTCGCTGCAGATGTCTTCTGGGGCCTTATTTCCGAGTTTGGTGTCCGGGTCACGTGGCTCATCCAGCAAATACCTGGTGGAGTTTCGTGCTGGAAAAATGAGCCTGAAAGGAAGCGTCGTGACCCCTGACAAACGCAAAGGTCAAGTCTACATTCAGCAGACTGACGACTCGCTTATTCACTTCTGCTGGAAGGACAGGACATCTGGAAACGTGGAAGATGTAAGTACTGAGCTGTGAACAGTGCAGTTTTTGAATAGATGTGCTAATAGATAATGTATGAAACAGAAATGATACATTGCTTCATCATACTGTGAACTCCACTGATCATACATTTAACGTGTGAAGTGTTCAGTCATGTTAATGCCACAACTCTTTAAAATACTGTACAAGCTTATCTGAGGGACTTATTGTTGGTGTGAATGTTAACTGAATGCAAATATTATGGCTTGTCAGAACGCACATTAGATATAATATTTCATGCGGTATTTATACTTTTAAAGGACTTGATTATTTTCCCGGACGACTGCGAATTCAAGAGAGTCAGTCAGTGCACGACGGGCCGTGTCTACGTGCTGAAGTTTAAAGCAGGTTCCAAGCGGCTCTTCTTCTGGATGCAGGTGTATGATCCGCAGATTTGGTGCTCGTTTGACTTTTTCTTTATACCAGTGTTCTGTAAGGAGATGAGAAAGCTAAATAAAAGTACAATTCTGTTTTTTGTAGGAACCTAAATCGGATAAAGATGACGAGTACTGCAGAAAAGTAAATGAGTACTTGAACAATCCACCCATGCCTGGAGCTCTTGGTGGTGGAGGCAGCAGTCATGAGCTTTCTGCTCTAGGAGGTATTTACTCAAAGCCACACAGTTCTGAATATTGAAATGCAGTATGTGCTGGTTGTCTCTGAATCACTTAGAGCATGGCTATTCAGTTAATGATGTGGGCTTGGAGTACATTTTTACAGACGCTTTGATTTAATTTTTATTAGAAACAAGAAAAAGTTTTGTACCGCTATGTCCTGCTACATCAGTAAACTTAGTAGATGAAGAAGCAGAAAAAGAATATATGCTATGGCTTCTCAGACACTAATTATAATCAAACATGGCTAGATCATTTGAGTCTGACTTCACTGCTGTTATTCATTTGCCACAATGGCTAACAAATGCAGTGATGTATGCAAAGGCGTTGTCAAATATATAATCGTGAAATGTACAGGGGTTGGACAATGAAACTGAAACACCTGTCATTTTAGTGTGGGAGGTTTCATGGCTAAATTGGACC
>JAOVVH010000024.1:7587220-7597526 GCA_028566435.1 Scorpiodoras heckelii | reverse complement strand
ATAGATAGATAGATAGATAGATAGATAGATAGATAGATAGATAGATAGATAGATAGATAGATAGATAGATAGACCTGATCCTGTGCTGTCCTTAATAGTTATGATGTTTTTATTATTAATTATTAATTTACATAATCCAATGATAAAGCTCATTAACTCGTGTCTGTGTGTGCGTGAGAGAGAGTCGGCCTGGTGAACATCGAATTACTGCATGCTAAAGCTGTTGCAGCTAAATCTATTCCAACCATTTTTAATTTGTGAACACTGATGGAGTTTAAGAACATTGAGTTTAAAGGTTTAAGGTTAATGGTTTAAACAATTGGCATGCCATTTTGCTTCTGGCTCTAGGAATCTTGAACTTTTATCCCTTGATTTGCAATAAATATGATGACTATGGACCTGTGAACAGACAGAAGGGAATATTAGAACCATGAAAGCCATGAGAAACTTTAGCTGCTTCCCAGAAAGCAGAGTGTAACATTAGTGAACATTAGTCCATGACATCAAATAGAAAAGAAAAAGAGACAAGTAGAAATTAGAGGAATGGTTTATAGTATTAAAGCCCTCTGCTGTCTGCAAGGTGAATTTTAATTGCGATGAAAACACCCACAAGGTTTCCACGTCTTGCTAGGCAACCACAGATCCACTGTTGAAACTACAAATGGCTTATTAGTTTCCTTTTAAGGAAAAGGTGGTGGTACTGAGCAGATCCATTTCAGCTGGGGACAAAACTAATGTCAACAGAAGCCTGAAATGAAGAAACTTACAAGATGCACTACATGACATGCACCTTTGAATTCATAAATATGATTGATCAGAAGGCGCAGATTAATCTTCTAGCTCTGAGAATAGTGCCGGCTGTATTTTACATCACAGGTTTATATTTATGTGCTCATTGTAATGTTATTATTATTTAGTAATAAGTAAATCACAGGGACTTGTACAGTGACTTCTAATGTGGTGAACCTTTCTGTTAGAAGGCATTTATTCTAACATTTATGGAAGGAGACTCTTTTGTAAGAGCTTTGTAACAGTCTGGGGTAAAGATCAAGACTAAGGACTGAAACTTCCATCCTTAGTCCTTCAGGACTTCAGTAACTAATGACTACAGACACTGGAAGTTGTGCTTTGTTGTTTCTCTGCAACAGGCTGTCCTAATCTGTCTTATCAAGAAATGCAGTTTTTGTCATTTTCATCACTTAATAAATTTAAGTAAGTGATACAGCTGCAGTTTTTGTGTTAAAAAAAGAGACAGGAATTAAAATGAGATTTAGCAAATGTAGTTTGCTAAATGTTTCTTATATCTTTTTAATATCGAAATAAGAAAATTAGACAGCTAGCAAAGTATACTCCTTATCTAAGTAATGTTAATGTCACAAGGGCTTGTTCGAGGACTGACTCTCTTGGTGCTCTTCTGAAGTTTTTTATTTTTTTATAAAATGAGCAATCAGAGTGACTTTGACAAGGGCCAAATTGTGATGTCTAGATGACTGGGTAAGAGCATCTCCAAAACACCAGGTCTTGTGGGGTGCTCCCAGTATGCAGTGGTTAGTACCTATGAAAAGTGATCCAAGGAAGGTCAACTGGTATTCTGATGACAGGCTCATGGCCGCCTTAGGCTCAGTGATGCGGGTGGGGAGCAAAGGCTATCCTGTCTGGTCTGATCCCAAAGAAGTGCTACTATAGCACAAATTGCTGAAAAAGTTAAATGCTGGCTATGATAGAAAGGTGTCAGAACACAGTGCATCACAGCTTGCTGCTTATGGGGCTGTGTAGCTGCTGATCCGTCAGAGTGCCCATGCTGACCCCTGTACACCATCGAAAGCACCTACAATGGGCACATGAGCACCAGCTATGACCCATCAAGGTGTGCTGTGGTAGGCAGAATGTGCCAAAGTAACATCCACATGAATGGCAGGACTCAAGGGTTCCATGTAGAACATTGCCCAGAGCATCATAACATTATGTTAAAGAAAACGTGCTGTATCATATTATGGAGTTTCTGGCAAAAGACATTGTCTTGATGGCAGCATGTGTCTCTCCCAAAATATAAGCCTCTGCATCAATGGTAACTTCAATCAATTAACTTACCAGGCTAACAGAACCTGTGGCACATCCACATACAACCGTCCCACATGGTCCACGTGCAAATTCATCAAGACAGCCAATAAAATAACAGGCCCAAACTGTTCATATTTTATTAGCCATTACTCCTTGTGCATCACTGCAGGAGTTCATTTATTAATTCATTCATCTTCTTAACAGCTTATTCCTGTTTCCAGGGTCACGGGAGAGCCGGTGCCTAGCCGGCGGCATAGGGCGCAAGGCAGGATCAAAACTAGACAGGGCGCCAATCCATCATAGAACTGCAGGAGTTGTTTATTGTATTTCCTGTAAGAAATGTAATCAGCTACACATTGGAGAAACCAAGAGGCGACTAGCTGATTGTTTTGTCGAGCAACTTCGCACCACTAAAATGAAGGATTTCTCCTTTCCAGTATCAAGACACTTCAACACCAATGGACATCACATTAATGACATCTCAATGTGTATTGCTAGTTGTAATGGGAGCAACATAGTGAGAAAACGTAAAGAGAAGGAGCTTATCTACACGCTCTGAACTTTGGAACCCCAAGGAATGTTATGTTCTGACTACAGCTATCACATCATCAAGCATTGCAAATATCCCCTGGTTTTACTACAGCCTCGGAAGAACTCTGCTTACACGGCTGATGAAGGACTTTCATCCGAAACATTCTGGTTAACGTCAAACGTTTTGTACTATACTGAACTTTTGACACCTCTACCTATAGCTTCAGGTAATGTTCACATCAACCATCATAACAGGGAAAAAATTTGATCTCAGTGATTTTGACCATGGCAGAAGATGACGATGGGTTCCGTTTCTGTCAGCCAAAAACTGAAAACCAAGGCTGCAGAGGGCACAGGCTCACCAAAACTGGAGAATTGAAGACTGAAAAAGTGTAGCCTAGTCTGATGAAGCTTGAGCCACACAGATGGTAGTGTCAGAATTTGGCAGCACCGGCATGAATCCATGGACCCAACCTGCCTTGTGTCAAAAGTACAGGCTGATACAGGTGGTGTAATGGTTTGGCAAGTGTTTTCTTGGCACACTTTGACCCCATTAATATCAATCAACTATCATTTGAATGCCACAGCCTATTTGTGTATTCTTCTAATGGCTACTTCCAACATACTGCACCATGTCACAAAGCAAAAGTCATCTCAAACTGGTTTCATGAACATAACAATGAGTTCAGTTTTTTTCAGTGGCCTTATCAGTTATTATCACTTGGTGTAGCCTATTCTGATTGAGGTGTATACATAAATGTGTTTCATTCCAGTTGAGCTCTCAGTCTGATTATTACCAGACTATTATTCTACATATGATTAATAAATGCTTGAAATCACTTCTAATCAAGTTTATTTTACTGGTTATGGTGGGTTAACTGTTCATCTAACCCATCGTTATTTATGTGTCAAAATCTTCCCTTTAATTTAGTCCTCATTATGTCCAAATCTGTTTATCAGATTTAAAAAAAAATACATTACTAGTTTTTAGACCTTGTAATTAAGGTTAGCTAATCCATAGTCTAATCTCATCCAGCAATGGATTAGATGGACTTTGATGCTCGTCAAGCAAATTAATCAAAACCAAAATGGAAACAAACATACAAATGCAATGTTTAATTTGCCTTCCATGTTATCCCACTGAATATGCCTCAGACGATTTGCCAAAGTGTCTCCTTCATGATTAGTGTGCTCCACCACCTTCCAACTTCCACTTTTAACCCCTTAACATAAGTATACATAGTATGATGTGTCATGCTTTAATATATAAAATTAGTAGTATTTGCAAATTGCTGTTTTAAAAAAGAGAAAAACATTTCTGGGCATGATGTTATTGACAAAAAACAAGATTTAGGGTCAGATCACACTATCCTTGATTTATCCTGTTAGTTTATTTTACACTTTATGTAATGAATTGATTGTGATGAAGGAAAAAAAGGAACAAGAGAACAAACACCAAACACGACCAATTTAATAAAAAGCTCCTTCCCAAATAAATCTTACTTCTCTTGTATCCTTTCTAGATCCAATTTTCTGGTCCCTCAAGTTGTTTTGGATTCATTAGTATGAAAACCGTGAAACATGTTTTGTGTTGTTAATAACTTGAAGCTGTGTCTTGCCTGTGGCTACTGGAATAAATTAGAATCCACTGCTTTTTTTCTGCTACATGAGAAAGTGAGAAAAAGGAGACAATAAATACTTACTTGTCCTCAATCGAGACAAAAGATGATAACTACAAGGTCAGGCAACCATTTACTGAATTATAGTCTATTAAGTTCTCATAATAAAAAAGAGTATTTAAAAATTTTCTTGTAAATAAATTATTCATGAATAGTTTTAACAAGGACCGTGGCACTCAGACTGATCGGGCAGCCAGACATAGTGAAGCACACGAGATAAACAAGGGCCCAAGTGATACATGTGATGGTAATTATCCTGAGTACATAGAGCCACTTTTATATGGAGATCACACGATTGGACACTGCAATGGAAAGAATATAATTACGCCAAGAATATAAAAAGAATAAGTGAGCTCTGAGAAAAGCAGAATGTTCATCATCCAAGTATATCATTTATCCTTGCCTCCTTCTTTGTCACTGAAAGCACATTAAGTCCAAAGGGAGGTTACATTTATCCTTGCAAGAAAAATGGACGTTACCTTTACCTGTGTCCCGCATCTTTAAATGTCTTCTCTCACCCACTGCATGCTGCCCAGCAATAAAGGAGATAGGGAGACAGAGAAAAGAAGTGAGATGGGAATATTTATAGCTGTGCAATGCAGCACAAGCGATTGGGTGTTTATAAAGCAGCACACATATCTGAGCTGTTGTGGCTCGGAGAGGAGATAAATGGGTAAGATTTTGTGTCCCGGTAAAGAACACTCAGTAAAATGTGAAGCAATCAATCTCCTCCTACAGCCACTGAAGAGCAGCAGGCTCTTGGGTCACAGCCAGAAAAAAAATGAGCCAATGTGCTGAAGTGAGGGACTGGAAATGAGAATGGAACCTGAAAATGGAGCCCATGGTGGTAGATGGGGGACAGAGGAGCACTGATTTCAAATAGGAAGATGGTTATTTAAGAGAACCCACGAGAAATATGGTTTAAAAGCTGATGTGCTTTACTAGTGTACATATTTTTCTGTTTTGCAGTGAGTAGGTGTATTACAAATACTCCAAGGATATGCATTATTCATCCATAATTACAGCAAGAGAATACATCTTGTGAAAAGATCATACATTTTGTGAGAAGGATGGTGAAAAAAATCCACAAAAACACTCTATTCCCTAGTTATAATGCATCACGCACTAGTGCATTTTGCATTTTAGGGGGAATTTTGCTATTTTGCTATTAATAATACTAGGAAATGTCCAGAGCATTCATTAAATCCTGCAATAGTATAAAATAGTGGCAATAGTACAATAACAGTAATCTAGAATCTATCTGCAGTTTCGAAGTAATAGGAAAAAAGGGAATGGGAATAGGATGCCATTTCAAACACAGTTTTCACCCACCCTTGTTGAGTAGCCGTGCAAATAATGCTCAGATAAATATATGCAGGCACCATGTGCTAGTAAACCAATTTCCTGTAGTCCTGCAGTGCTTGAGTTAACAGGACTTTTCTTTACACACACAAGAATATAGATTAAAAACAACAAAAGCAACAACAGAAAAAAAAAAACATTTTATTGGAGTACGGATGTAACATTTATTTCAGTCTAATTGTTTGAAGTCAGAAGTCAAGTATATACAGCAACAGCATCGTGTAATCGTTTGGTGTAATGTTTTAATTACAATTATAAATTATTTCAAAATCCGCTGTATTATCCAAGAACTGATTAGTAGAACTTAGATCCAAATTGGGTAAATTAAAAATATACATTATGTACTGTGTCCCAGGGGTACTGTCTGTAATTCAAGAACAACATGTAAATATAAGTTACATTCTCTGTGAGAAATTGCTTCTTCTAGGCTAAGTCAATAATCAGCAACACCATCAGACAAGGAAAGTATGCCTTAATGAATGAAATATCCAATCTGGACAATGCATTGGAAATGGATAAGCTAGTAAAAGAAGGGGTGGGATACAGGAAACCAGAGCATAATGCTGTACTGCCACCTGCTGAGGCTGTAACACATTACACCACCACGACTAAATTAAAATATCATAATGGGAAATTCCAGATAACAAAATAACCAACATTTTTGAAGAAGAAGAAGGAGAGGAAGAAGAAGAAGAAGAAGAAGAAGAAGAGGAGGAAGAAGAAGAAGAAGAAGAAGAGGAAGAAGAATCCTCAAAAGGATTTACCCCCCTTTTCATATAAGGGGTGAAAACTGAGAGACACATACAGGGATTGTTGTGTGAAAAGCTGATTAAGTATGTATGTACTTAATTATTAAAATCTGTAGATCTTCAGCTCTAAATCCAAGTTGCAAGGGGAGTTGGGGTAGGCTTATACCAATAATATAGACTTTAACCCATCCTAACCGTGGATGGTTGAGGTTTTCTCTTACTAAAGACATTCTACTAGAAACTTTTAAAGGAGACCCTGGTTTAGGGCTCTACACAGACTCTGAGACAAACCTTAGGGGACACGCCTAGGAACCCCAACGCTAATTTAGTTATTATGTACTGTTGCTGGAAGACATAATGCTAGCCTTTCAGAACAAAAATCACATGATTCTTGTATGAATAATTACATGGTTCACATGACAAATTTACACATGATTTTTTTTTAGCTGCTTCACACATTTTCACATGCGGTGTGTATTTATTTAACTTTTTTTTTCCACAATTCATTTACTTTCATATGTCTGTACATATGCACTTGTCTGGCATGTGGTTTCAGTTTTCTTATGTGATTTTCTCACATGATTAATTCGTCCTTTATGCTGTTAACATATTGTTTTTTTTTCCTGTAAGGGTAGTTAACTGTTAATGGCAGATGGATAAATGATCTTGATATTGAGTAGTGAGTCACCATGCTGTCAGCTTGCTACCTTTAACATTGTCGGTCATCCTTTTTTTCTAGCTTAGGTACTTCTGTGCATTTTTCCCACAACTGCTTTCTCAGTTGTCATTTAAAAATGCACTGGATTTTTTTTTTATATTTAAATGACCTAGCATTATAGTTAGTTTACAATCTGACCCAATGAGTGTCGTTGCATAAATTACATTCAGATCAGGTTATCTCCATCATTTATGTGCTGAGGGAGGTTTTTTTTTTTGGTCAGTCATTTGAATTGGGATATCTAAAAGTTCGGGAACGTCTGATCTAAAGGTCATTCCAGTTGTCTGCAGTGGTGGTGTTGACTCATATCAAACAACACACAAACAGGGAAATCAAAAACATTTGGTAAAATGAAGTATTACCATTTCATTTGGGGCGATTTAGCAAAAAAAAAATAGTATAAACCTTTTATTTTATGTAGCAATATAGTAGCCTACAGATAATTACAGCAGAATAAACAACAGTGTTATATGTGCTATATTAAATGCTATTATTGAGTCAGTTATACAAAGAAGCATGTTTGCCAATGAAAATCATATTCTATAGGTTATAATCTATATATCGAAATGTTATTAATTTATCATAGACTTAATGGGCAGCATGAAAATGAAATAAGACTCACAGCAGCTCCAATCTCATTACAATACAAATGCTCTGCCAATTCGAGACTAATAACAGATGTACAATTCCTATGAATCTTCTCTGTGTTGTAGCATAATTAGTCACTTCTGAGTCACAATATGAGTCGGATAAATTGGAACACAACATATCTTACAAACTCATCAAAACAATTCATAAATATTTTCCAAGGTATTTGTAAGGGATCATAGTGTCTATAGCTGCTCCTCAGACACATCACTGTGCGTTTGCACTTCGTGTAGTCCTGTGTGCCATGATGCATGCTGATGTATTTATGTGTCACACCATCATCCTGAAGAAACGACAGATGAAGGAATAAAAACCCACTTCACTTGGCCTACTGCTACCTCAATATGCTGTTCCTTAAGATTGTTCCTACCTTTATTTTATCCACTGTTTCCATTTAAGTTGACCTTAAGCTTTTAGCTTCTTGTCCCTTTTGCACACATCAACACTCCAACATTTTCTTAAAAGCTTTTCTAAAACTGTCATCCAGGAAGGCATAAAGAAATGGGTTGAGGCAGGAATTAGCATAGCTTAAGCCTGTAATGAAGTAGGAGATGCCAATAACCAGTGGAGTTGTGGGCAGGTCTGTGGTCAGGGCCACCACTGTGCTCAAGTGAAACGGAGTCCAACAGAACAGACACACCGCAAGCACCACAAAAACCATAACGGTCACCTTCTTCTTGGCTTTATCCAATGCCTTGCCATTGGAATTCAGGTGCGTATGCCTCAACCTGTAGAGCATAAGACTGTATAAGACACAAATTGTGGACACAGGCAAGATAAAGCTGAAGATCAGTGTGTAGATCCGACTGGCTTTGAACCAGAAGCTCTCAGGGCTGGGGAAGCTTAACACACAGCTCTTCCTGCTCTCGGCATCATCAGGGCTCACGTAAATGCCAGCGAAGAAGGTAAATGGTGCCACGATGAGGACGACCAGAACCCACACACATATGCTGACCATTTTTGCGAACCTGTACGTGCGATACGGCATCCGCTTGGCCTGCAGCGTGGACAGCACAACCAGGTAACGGTCGATGCTCATCACCGTGAGAAAGTAAATGCTGGAGAAGATATTGTAGTGATCGATTGAGAGGATCACTTTGCAAAGAAGCTCACCGAAGGGCCAGTAGTTCAGCAGGTGCTCTGCAATATTGATAGGCAACACCAACGTGAAAAGGTCATCAGCAATCGCCAAGTTCAGGATGAACAGGTTGGTGACGGTTTTCATTTTCGGGGCTTTCAGTATGACGTAGATGACAGCCGTGTTGCCAGTGAGCCCTACAGCACAGATGACCGAGTAAACAACGGGCAGCCATATGTAGAAGTCTGGGTACAGTATCCAAGGTGGTGGCGAGGTGCAGTTAGGATGGGAATAATTGCTTGAGTTACATGGAGATGACATACTCCCAGGAAGTGACACATTATCCATTTTCTTTCCTTCAGTGACGAGTAAAACCCACAGCAAATATCCAGCTGTACAGGTGTGTAGCTTCCAGATGATGTCTGTAATGTAAATATGGGTTTTGTAGTTTATTTATTTATTGATTTATTTACATTATTACATTTGTTTCACTTTGAGAAGACGTCGAAAATGAGGCAAAGAGATGATAAGGTTTAGTGATTAATGAATATGCATTAGCTTTTCGAAACTGCAATGTACCCAAAGAAAGAAAGAAAGAAAGAAAGAAAGAAAGAAAGAAAGAAAGAAAGAAAGAAAGAAAGAAAGACATTCATGTCGCTATTCACAGTCATAAACCAGAGCGCACAAAATTCAAATCTCTTTACTCCACAGTGTATGAACCAAAAACTAAGCGCAAACAAAATGCGTAAAATGCGCGCCTTAGATTAGATTAAGACTGTCCGGATTTGCGCGCTCGATTCAGTAGATTGGTAGATTAATAAGCTTACCTGCAGAAGTCCGTGCATGCAAGTTCACCACGGCTTTGCTGGATTGACAGTGTGGAAGAGGTGTTAAGTATGAAACGCGGTTGTCGGGATGGTGGGAGGGAAAAGCGTGATGTAAGCTGAAGGCGCGATCCGCTCTCATAGCGCCGCATTATAAAAGATTACTCCAAGCGATAAGGCTTCTGTGTTTCTATTAAAAGTCGAGCAGCACTGCTGAGTGCAATATCCTCCAGGCTTCATGGGAATAATCGATTCCAGCAATCCACGTGTTTTCATGCTCTTTTAACAGAAGAAAATGTCAAACCTCTTGAAATGTCTAGAGTCCACCTCTTTTTTTTTCTTCTTTTTTTTTTTTATCCCACTGGGTAGGTACAATGATACTAGTTGCTAAGGAAAAGAACTGGTTTATTGAATGCAATTTTTTTTTTCTACTCTGGATCCTCAAGGCCGTGTTTGAAATGACAAATTAAAGTCTCACTAAGGTTTTGTTTGCTGACTTGCTCTAAGGTTTTAATCTCAAATGAAAACACAATACCAGTCTAGTACCCAAGACTAAAGTACATGCACTGGTTACTGTTAAAGCATTACGGCTTGCTGGAACACCTGTAAAAGGTTGTGGAGTAAATTGCAAGCCTATGAACTAAAAATGAAAGGGT
>JAOVVH010000024.1:7474261-7485311 GCA_028566435.1 Scorpiodoras heckelii | reverse complement strand
AAAAATTTATTTAATATAAGATAAATAAATGAGTAAACACAAAATGCAGCTTTTAAATGATCATTCCATTTATTGAAGTTCATGATTTATTCAAAACGTATATCACCCATGTGAAAAAGTAATTGCCTCTTAGCTGCCAAATCAAAAAGCAGCACATGATGCTACATTCGAAAGAGAATTGAATACAGATGCTAGACAAAGTCATTGAAACCTACCAGACTGGTTAAGGGTTACAAAGCCATTGCTAAGCCTCTTGGGACTCCAGCGAACCACACTGAGAGCCATTATTCACAAGTGGAGACAACTTGGAACAGTGGTGAACCTTCCCAGGAATGGCCGGCCTACCAAAACTTCACCAAGAGCGCATCAGCAACTTATCCAGGAGGTCACAAGAATACCCAGATAGACATCTAAAGACCTGTAGGCCTCACTTGCCTCATTTATGGTCAGTGTACTTGATTCCACAATAAGAAAGACATTGGGCAAAAATGGCATCCATAGGAGAGTTGCAGGGTGCAAAAAACACAAAGGCGCAATTCACATTTGCCAGAAAAACATCTAGATGACCCACATGAATTTTGGGATAATATTCTGTGGACCGGTGAGACAGAGCTGGAACTTTTTTGGAAGAAATGGATTCTGGCAGAAATTTACCTTCATTCCATCATAAGAACATCATATTTAAAGTCAAACATTGTGGTGGCACTGGTAGGACCTTGTCATAATTGATGGAACCATGACTTCTGCTCTTGGTCAGAAAATCTGTCCACCTGTCAGTTCATGACCTAAAGCTTAGGTGCAATTAGGTTATGAAGCAGGACAATGATCTGAAACACACAAGCAATTCCAGCTCTGAATGGCTTAAAAGAAACAAAATGAAGGTTTTGGAGTAGCCGAATCAAAGTCCTTACTTGAATCCCATTGAGATGCTGTGGTAAGACCTTAAATGGGCAGTTAATGGTTGAAAACCCTCTAAGAAGAGTGAGCCAAAATTTCTCCATAATGATTTAAAAGACTAATCTCAAGTTATCAAAAACGTTTGATTGCAAAGAGTAGCACAACCAGTTATTAGGTTTAGGGGGCAATTACTTTTTCACATAGGTGATATAGGTTTTGAGTAAATCTTTATCTTCAGGAAATAAAATGAATGCATTTTGTGTTTACTCAAGTTGTCTTTATCTTATGTTAAAATTATTTTGATGATCTGAAATGTTTAAAAGTGACTAGCAAAAACAGAAGAATTTGGGAAGGGGTAAATACTTTGTCACGGCACTAGTGATTTTTTTAAATTGTGGTAATCATGCCAAATCAATAGATTATATTTGTTCTTTTCTCTTGGATTTGTATATCCATTTATCCAACTGATATTTCCTGAGTTTGGGGAGAGTTTTTCAGTGGCACAGGGAAAGCAAAGTGAGCAAAGTTCTGCTTCACACTTCTATACTTTAGCAGAATATACAGTGAGTTTCTGAGGGAAACGTTTGATAAACAGACAGCGTTCAAGTGAAATAATATGTTCTAACAATATTAGTCTGTGGAAAACAAAATGTCTCTGCAAGTGGAGTTATGTTTAGCCATGCTTTTATTCCCCTGAAAAAATAAAACATGATTTTATTTGTGTCATATATAAGGGTATGCTAATGCTAGCCATCTAGTCATCAGCTGAACTAGCCAACAGGAAAGCGCTAACCGATGACTGTCCATATAAAGAAAGAAAGATGTAAGTAAATATAGTATGTATAAAATATTTTTAATTAATATATAGTTTGAAATATTTTGAAGGAGAGAAAAGACATTTCCTTGTGGGTTATGACATGACATGACTGGTACTGTGGTTTCTGTGGTACCCTTGCTAAACCTAGCTTTCCATTTCCTAATACGTGAGCTAGCGATTCATTTGCTGAACGTGAAACCAAACTGTAACTGATGACCGTTCAGATAAAAGAAAAAATAAATTTTTTCTGAAGCAGAGTAGGGATATATATTTTTTGTGTTATTACATTATGACATGATTCTGTTTCTGTGGTAACTATACTAACACTAGCTTCCCACGTGCTAATAAGCGAGCTAGCTAGTCTTTTGCAAAACTAGCCAACCGTAATAAAGTAAGTCCTATCTAATATCTGTACAATGTAGTGCTGTCACGCGTTTAATTTTTTAATTGTGTTAATCGCGCGATAAAATTTTTTAGTCGTGCTTTAATCGCGGTTTTAACGCACATTTTGATTTGTGTTGTACGTGCAGGCCGGCATCGTAGGACCATTGAAAATGTTGATGCCATTTATTACTGGTCTATTTTAAGAGAAATTACTGTTGAATGTTGCCTCTTTATTCACTTGACTTTATTTGATAAAAGTGAAATATTAAAGATGATTGATGTCTTTTGATATTTTTTACATTTAAAGGGAACTGCACAGTTGAAGGGAGCGAGGGAACATGGGTATATCACTTCAGTTTCTTTGTTCTCCATTGTTCCTTTCAATCTGTAGCAATGTTTATGATAGCTAGTTAATGAGCTAGATCAGAGCACTGTACACGAGAAGAGACAACCAAAAATACATTACAAAGTTAAAATACATCATGCACAGTTCATAGATTTTCGTCCCAGTTGTTTCAAAAGTGCCTGCACCATACAAAATTAGTCTGAGTAGTGTTGTTTGATTTATCATGCTAAATACAGCCGAGTGCTGAAATGAAGGCGTGATTCCAATGCTGTCCGCTGTTGATGACATTGCAGGGTGTCCAAATAGAGCCGTTTTAGTGACCGAGTTCCCTATGAAGTGCCCTTGGGATTCTGTACCCTGTGCAGTGTGTAGGGAGCAAGGATACAGATTAGGGACACTTGCGATCGGAATGCAGCTTAAAACGAGTAACGTAACGGTCAGTTTGTGTTTGTTAACGGCACTGCTGGCTTGTGTAATTTAACTAATTTGTAATCTGCGTTAAAATTTTTAGTGGCATTAATTTTTTTAATCGCTATTAATTCTTTAACGCATTAACGCGTTCATTAATGTCTTAATTTGACAGCACTAGTATAAAGTTAAAAAAATATATAGTTTAATTATTTTAACCCAGAGCTAGAGTACAATTTTTTGTGTTATGTCATCACCAAAGGAAATTTGTTATGTAGCAGGTAAGCTGAAGTGTTTTTTTAGAAATCACCTGGAATTTTTACATAATGCTGCCATTTGTAACCACAAATAAAGAGAAATTTTGTTCATATGATTATCTAAATCCAAAAAAAACAGCTTAATTGAGTGCTGTAGTCTCAGCCCTGGAGACTCAGGACAGTTTGGGGCTTTTTCTGCTTCAAGTCACCTGATTGAGCTCGCCAGTAAATTATAGGGCTTAGTAGATGTGTGAAGGATATCTCTGATTTGATTTAGTATGACGTTTGTATTTGGATTGGCACTATAAGCATTTAAGCATTTACAATTTTGTACCGCTGTATAATTTGTAGAAAGACGCCTTACTCAAAAATGAATATAAACAGAATATCTCAGTGTATCTCAGAGCTGTGGCAATGATTTATTTTCATTATTGATATTAGCTTCAGAAATCTCATGTTGGTCAAGCTCGAGTGGAGAACCGCTTGGGGATTTATACCTCTAATAAGTGAATTAAGTCTAATAAGGGGGGTGGTGGTGGTGAGGGTGAGATGGTGGATGGGTTTATGAGTGCCAACTGCTTTAACCACGTACCTGCTTCAGACAAGCAATCAACACTGTCATTAAAAATCACACACAATGAAAACCAAACTTCCATAAACATTGCCAAAGAATTTTGGAGCCGTGTCTTTTTGTGCAAGCTTGAGGAAACTGCTTGACTATTTATTATTTCTCAACTCTCAGCAAAACTGAGGGAGAGCAGAAGGTGAGGAAAGGAAGGAAATACACAATCAATCAATTGGCACTGTTTCCCAAAAGCATGTTATCCCAGGAAAGAAGAATAAACCTAAAATCTTTCTCAATAATGATGATAACACTGTAATGCTTTTGGAAAACTATGTTCAAGCGGCTCAGATGGTCCCTCACATCATCTTTTCGTTGTATATTCAGAACCTTTTCAGAATTTTTTTCGACAGGGTTGCCATATTGATCCTCTGAAGCTGAATTATATGGTTAGATGCTTGATCTCCAGCACAGGGCCAAATATTTTCAATAAATAATAAACAGTGTGTGTTCAGGTCTTCTGTAATGAAAACATACACACTGTCATCTTCTACAAGATGAAGGAGATTGCTTTTGTATGGTCGCACAGCCCAAGCCTGAACCCAAATAACATTCCACATGTCCTCACCACTAGGGAGCAACTTAAGTCAAAGCAATCCCTTCTGCCCTCTGAACGTGCACAATGAAACAGCGGTGTAGACTTGGTGGAGAGAAGTGAATTTGGCACACTGAAGCCCAAAGCCGAATTGAACAGATTGCCTGTGAGAAGTGTTCCTCTGCTCAGAGACAGACATGTCCGGGATGCATGGGGAGGGAAACTCGGGTCTTAATGCGAGTAACCAGTAACCACTATGTATGTGTGTGCATGGGGAGAATGTAGAACATCTCAATGTTAATTTATTGTGCAGTTTTCCTAGTCTCTTCTTCTTTCTCTACTCTCTCTTTCCCTGCCTCCGGAAGGACTGAAGAAAATTCGTAATCCGGATCGAATGTACAGATCAGCTGTGTGTTATTCCGGCCATGCTGCTCCTAAGGGTGTCAGTGATGACACAGAGATGAACAGTAAGAGCTGGTTATTAATATTGCATCTGTGGCATTGCTCGAAGGGGCCACTCGCTGGCTGATCTATTATTCATTCATCGATTCATTTATTTACTTCTTGATTTCATTATATCTTCCTCCTTCACCACTGGGAGTTCCTTCCCTGAGCTTTCTTTGAACCTTGAAGTGTCTTCTTGACAGCAGCATGCTATCAATATCACAAGTGTTGCCATTTGCTAAGAGCCAGACCTGTCCATAAAGACTGCATTATGCCAGACTCTCATCCTAAACGCTGCCATCCGCTACAACGCTGACCTTCTAAAACTCGCTACTACCATCCATCTAAAAGCATGGACTTTATCATGTTGTGTATTGCAGAGTAGGCAAAGCTATAGTTTGTTGGAGTGATTTGTGAAAAGCCCGAGTTAATCTCATTTCGACTGCGAAAACAAATGTTTTCTCTTCAGAAACAAAAACCTATTTGCCTTTAGATCAATTATGTGTATTAATGCATGCCGATGCATAGAACGTTGATTGCTCCATTAGTACTCTACAAGTCTCCATGCTTAATACGCATCGAGCTGCACTCCTGCCACCCCTGGAGAATTTGTTGATCTGTGTAATTAAGTGCGTTTATGTTTGCCGTAATTTGGAAAACGGAGTCAGATCACGCTCATCTCCTTGTTGTGCTAGTCACTGATTATGCTCTTTCCACTGAGTTCAGTCCTTGGTGCTTGAAAGCAGTGTTTTAATGAACACTCTTCTGGGACTGGAAAGTGAATGGCAGAAGCTGCTGTTTGCACTCATCCAGCGTACAGCTGTGCATTTGTCATATTTCTTTGTATCTGTCTGTCTCTGTCTGTGTCTGTCTGTCTGTCCGTCTGTCTGTGTGCACCATAAGTATGGGCTTGCTTAAATCAGTCACAGAGATTCCACTCCTCTTGCATGCAGCATGGTCTACCCCGTTCTGCATGGCTGCGTCTGTGGCCCAGTTACCACGTGCAACCTGGTGGTTTTTGTATCACTAATACCGTTAGAAAAATAAATAAATAAACGTCCTGTCCAAAGCAGGTAAACCACTCATGTGAGTAATTGTGGAAGTGGTTATGATAAGGATAAAGGGCTTTAGTGGGGATCTGGCAGTGTGTCCTCTTATTGTCTAGTGTGTGTGTGCATGTGTGTGTGCTCTCAGGTCCTCACCTCCTTTCTCTCTGAGATGGGATTTTCATGGATGGGTGAGTTTGGCCAAGGCTGAAAACACATAAGGAGTTGCTTTTTTTTCCCGTCCTCAGTTAAGGCAGATACTTGAGCTGAATTAAGTCCTTGATTTAAGTTTCCCCGACATCTCCGATTAAAGCAAGCGTGTCGATATTAGAATAGAAATTAAAACCCAAACTTTATTAAGTGTTATTCATAGAGCATTGCACTTTTAAACGTTCTTATTAGCCAGGATTAAACAGCAAAGAGTGTATTGTTTCAGTACTTAACCGAGGTTTTGAAAGGTCAGAAGTACAGGAGCGGTGCAGTGTTTGTAGCGCACGGAGGACATACACACTTTGAAAGGAAGTGTAATGAAAGCCTTTAGTGAAATAAGTTCTTTTGGCCCATCAGCCTATTCATCAAACCTCAAAACAGTGACCTTGAATCCTCAAACACCACGTTGCAAGTTGATTTTTAATCGCATTTCACAAAAAATTCACCTGTTCATGCAGTGAATTTAAACTTCCACAAGACAATCTCTAGAGCTGCTTCCTGTCATGGCCTTGTGATTAATGGTTCTCAGTGTCCTGCCAGCCATCCACACACCACAAAACCCTGATATGACATTGGTATATGTGAGAGTGAAAACTTGGTAAAAGGAAAAAAGATCCAGTTATAGACCTTTGACTGACATGTCATCTCTTAAAAGCGATTCAGTACCTAATTTGCTTTGATATGTCTCCCCTCTCAGGAGCTATATGATAGTTCTGGCTTTTGTAGTTAAGCTAAAAGCATGGCTTTGACATTTAATCTAGCCATGTGTTCATTTTCCTGAAAGCCCTTGACACTTATATACGGGCCTGTGATCTAGATCTAAAAAGATGGTGCTAATTAAGTGTGTAGTCCGGTGCAATCAAAGCTGCCTTTTAAAACCAAGTGCATCTATCAGGGAGTGTAGGCCATGTATGTTGAAATTGTATTTACCGAGATGTAGGTATTTATTAGGACACCCATAATTCATAGCTTGGAGAACCCCTAGCAGTTTCCTCGAGCGGATTGGCTCTGATTGCCAGCGTTGTGATTTAGGCAGCTATTGCAGCTTGTTAGAGAGGAATGTTCTTCATTAGCAGGGCTGATCACAATCTGGGACGAGCCTCTCTTCTTTCTCCAGACTACTGTTTTTCTGTACTGTAACATCTGTTAAAGAACAAAGGGCGCATTGATAATTTACTCCTTGATTTAATTATGTGGTAGACGAGGGGTTCCCTTCTTCGCTTCCGTCTGATTTTCTAGATGTTTGAGTGTCAGGACACATTTTCTGGGCAAGAAGTCACTTCTGAGAAATCAAACCAAAGTCTTAGGCACCCTGATTCTTTTCTAGTACTGATTTCATCTTAGATGAATTTGTTATTTGATGATTTCTGGGTTGCCGGGTTATTAAAAACACTTTAGATTGTAACATAGATTTTAAACATGATAGAAATGTGTTTGTATACGTTTGTAGAAGGGCTGTGGCAGATTCTCCAAGCTGCTCGGGAATCTATCTAACAAATCTAACAAATGATTTCCTTATAAAAATGCACAAAATATACCCGAGATTACTGGTGCATTATTAAAGACAAAGGCTTGTCACTCCGGCTAGTGACTTTGTTTACGTTGGTGCTGTTTACTTTACTGTTTCATGTAGAAAATGTTTAATTTCATTATTTAAAAGCTTTTTTCACCGTTCTGTGTATGTTTGTGCTACCTCTACAAAGTAGGAGACCCATAACTCTACAGTATAATTTAGTTTTGGTCACATTAGTGCTGTGGATTGTTTCATGCAGCATTGTTTCTTGGGCTGAAACACTAACAGAATTTTTAATCTGTCTGTCTGCCTGCCCTGAAACCACACACTGTATGACCAAAAGTATGTGGACACACGCACCGTTTTACACACACAGTTGCCTAGAATGGCTTTGTATGTTGTAGCGGTACAGTTTCTCTTCACTAAGAGGACCCCAAACCTGTTCTCACTTTGTCCCTGTGCACAAAGCGAGCTCCATGAAGACATGGTATAACCAAGGTTGGTGTGGAATAACTTAAGTGTCCTGCACAGAGCCCTGACCTCGACCCCACTGGAAACCTTTGGGACGAACTGGAACGCAGACTGCACCCCAGACCTTCTCACCCACCACCTGTGCCTGATCTTGTGGCTATATAAGGGCAAATCCCCACAGCCATGCTCCTCAGTAGAAAGCTTTCTCAAAAGAGTTTAAGTTATTATAACAGCAAGAGGGGACTAAATCCGGAATGGGATGTCCAGAAAGCACATGCAGGTTTGATGAGCAAGTGTCCGCAAACTTTTGGTCATATTGTGTACGTCTGTAAGTACTTATCTTTGCCAGTATAGTCATTATAATTATAATTTACAGTATGTTGTAGAGCAAATGTTACAGTTGTGTCATTTTGTAGTTAGTCTTTGTCATTTACACTTCTATAATTTTAATAACAGTCATTCCGGCGAGCATGATGGGACTTTTCAGTGTTTCAGAAACACAACAGGGCATGTTGTTATAGGAAAATAGTCACCAGCAGGGATGTGTGATGTGGCTTACAACCCCCGAAGTGTATTATTTTTTAATAACTGCATACCCTAAAGGGTTTTATTTCTTACATACCACAGAAATTTGGCAATTTATTTGATCCCTTTAATGTTGAGGAACATCTACAAAACAAGTTCTCACTTCCTTTATAGCAGCTATAAACATTCGCTCTTTCCCAGGCTCCTTGTGTTCTCTTTCTTGAAGTTAATAAGACAAGAAATGCAGCTTGTCAAGTTACTGAGAACCTGCAAAGCGCAAATCCTTCTGTCCTGAACACTTTCCAGTGGCAGAAAACGGTTAAAAAGTGTTGAAACCGGACACTCTTTCCAGAAAACTCCTAAACAGAAAACCTGTTTATTAATCTTTTTGTGTAGAGTGTATGCCATAAAGTACCAGAGTAAATTGCAGAGTATACGAGGTGCATGTTAATATAAACATGTAATTTGCCTTGTAGCTGGAACTGCTGCCAGAGGTGCTGTTACTGAAAATTACCCCACACCTTCTGACCAATCAGATTTGAGAATTGAACTGAACTATAGTACGCAGCACTTTATAGATGGGGAAATTGTCCAGCAGGCTGGAAGATATTGTTTTAGTCCCAATATTGAATCATATTTCTATCACGTGGTTGTGGTGTATAATTATTGTGAGTATACGTAGGTCATGCATGTAACCCTGGATGGCCGAATGTGTTCTGTGGGTTTACACAGAGCCCTCGTGACATCTTGTATTATTTCTTTCCTTGCACAGCTACAAATTGCTTGAATTATTTGTCCTCCCTATATGGTGAAATCTGACAAGTCCACCCACAGAAGGCTGTGATGGGGTGCACAAGAATATAGCATCTGCCTGTGATATCCATGGGGTAATGCTAAATTTAGATGACGTGCCAGTCTCTGGAAAGCACAAGCTTTTTTTTTTTTTTGCTTTGAGTAGCGACTGGGCTGCCAGGTCTTTGTTTAAATTGAGTTCATCAGTTGAGCTGTGGGCGTCAGTAGCTCAGTGGAATGACGGACTGCTAACAAACAGCCCAATGGCTATGGCTCTCCATCATGATGGGAGGTGCACGGGGCGATCGAGAAAAAAAAACAAAACAATTCAGATCTTTCAGAAGGATTGGAAGGTGGGGTGTTGTTGTTTTAGCCCGTTTTATTGCATTCATGGTCTTGCATCCTTGATAGATTGATTTAAAAATAACTTTCACTACCACAGTGCCCTGATTATTATTTCAATTCATTTTTCTGGCCCTTTGGTCACAGGAGGCATGCTTTATTAGATTAGTATTGAATGGATCGATACCGCAGTTGAGAGTGATTTTTATAACAGCCATCTGTTGTAATGTCAGGTGACTTGT
Source organism: Scorpiodoras heckelii (assembly GCA_028566435.1). Classification (NCBI taxonomy): domain Eukaryota; kingdom Metazoa; phylum Chordata; class Actinopteri; order Siluriformes; family Doradidae; genus Scorpiodoras; species Scorpiodoras heckelii. The sequence continues at coordinate 7,475,460 of JAOVVH010000024.1, read as the reverse complement.
GCTCTACAGGGAGCCGCTTTACAGTCTCGTGTGTTAGCGTTCACGTGCCGAATTAGCATAGGCGTTTCATATCTAGTCCAGAGTTCATGCACGGAATATGGAAAAAAGATTATATTCGCACAATTTAACACCGCCTGACTTGCTAAAACATGCTTTTAATATTTTACAACATCCATAACGGTAATCCTGCTCGCAGGGGAAGAACAGAAGGGCTTCGGAGATTGAATAGACTGTTTGATGAATGTTGTAGTACTCTAGCATTACAGCTAGACCTCACTAAAGAAAGCAACAATTATAAGCGAATAGTGTCACTCACCGAGCAAGCACACGCAGACAAGGGAGGAGCGAGCGCGGGAAAGGGAGAGTTTTGTGTCGTGCGAGATATCGATTTGAGATTCGTTTTTGTCAGCCCTCTCCAGTTTCATGACCTGCACAAGTCTCCAGGGTGACACGGCACGCAAGCTAGCATGACTGATATTGTTAAAGCTCCTAAACAGACTCCTTCAGGAGCAGTATGAGGGATAATCTGGAGGAATTTTTTCCTCCTCCGTCTTCTGGACAGACATGCTTACCAGGAGATGTAATCAGAAATAACTGGAGCGTTTGGAGACTGTCAGGGTGTGGGTGTGGACGGAGCGTTATTGGTATAAGGAGACATCAGGAATGAAGGTTTTTTTTTTTTGTTTTGAAGGATGAGGCAAGGACAAAAAAGAAAAAAAAAAAACTCTGGGTATGTTTGTGTGGTTGCACACACACTAGACAAGAAGGTCCAAGTTCAAGGAGAGGCACTGATCCAAATCTGATCTCACACTTCAGATCTCATGGTCAGGTATTTCTCCTACCGGGTTTATTGTGCTCAGGAATTAATCTTTTCTTGTGTGGGTGGCAAGCACAAGCAAAAAAAAAACTCCATTTACTATCTCTCTTCTGTCTTACTTTATTCTACTGTTACACTTCTTTTTCATTTCTTCTCATTTTCCTTCTATGACGCTCAGTCTGTCTCTCTCTCTCCCTCTTTTTTTTTTTTATCAGGAAGCCACTTTCTCTGTATCACAGTCTCCTTCTTTTTTATTTCCTCCTCACTCTGTGTCATCTCTTACTCTCTCTCTCTCTCTCTCTCTCTCTCTCTCTCTCTCTCTCTCTCTCTCTAACACACATATTCTTTGCCATCTGGGCATGCACGCTCAATCTCCTGATCA
>JAOVVH010000024.1:7453971-7473390 GCA_028566435.1 Scorpiodoras heckelii | reverse complement strand
ATATATATATATATATATATATATATATATATATATATACATGTGTGTTTTATTCTCTGGTTATTAAAGCAAGCAGCGTCATAGGGAGGAATTAAAATTCAGCGCCGCCTCTTAGACTCTTATCTTCCAAGCAAAGAGCCCTCTGTTCTGTCACATTGGTTTAATTTAGTGAAAAGGGAGCAAATCAAATCAAAAGGGAGACTTCCTAAGATCTGTCCCATATTGGATACTTGGAGAAGCTACACAGTATTTTTTCCAGTGTGATGAGTTTTTAATTAACAGTCATCCAACATCAGCTGAGAATCTTTATTTCTTTTCCTCAGGATACTCTTAACCCAGCAGTTCCATGCCGCTCTTCATACATCCCGGTTTCTGTCTATAGTCTCTGTACTGATGTAGAAGGAAAAAGAAAAGATTTGAAACATTGCACTTTTACCTTCACGTGTTCACTCAGTACAGGATTATGATTCAGGGTCTTGCTCTGCCAGCCATGGGAGAGAATGATGACATCAGTAGTGCTTGGGGAAATTGTTATAGCTTCTTTTTGTTCAGCGAGACACAGAGACAGTGCTTAATTACGAACTGAGTGCGCGCCTTGGACACGATTGATCACAGAGAGCAGGCAGTTGAGCAGAGAGAGAGAGAGAGAGAGACTGTGAGAGCTGCTGCTACTCTGATCTGCCTGCATGTGAGGCTGTATGAGACTAGCAATGGTCTAAATCACACCTCCAGTTTCATTACTAATGCCCTAATGCCACAGTTTTCATGTGTTTTAAGTGTATGAGGCCCAATATTGCTATATAATGACACTGTGCAAATTAATTTGCATGACAGCGGATATAGAAATGATTCTTATTGTGGGTTGTGTATATTGACAAATTACATAATGTTGGCCTTTATATATTGTCAAATTTTTTATTTGTCTCCTAACAGCATGAAGCACCCAGGTTCAATTCCTGGGCTTGGCCATGGCCCTACCTGTTTGCATGTTCTCCCTGTGTCTGTGTGGGTTTCCCCTGCAGCTTCGGTTTCCTCTCACAGTCCAAAGATATGCAGTTAGGCAAAATGGAGATACTAAATTACCCCTAGTGAGTGTGTGTGTGTGTGTGTGTGTGTGTGTGTGTGTGTGTCTGCCCTCTGATGGGTGGTGACCTGTCCAGGGTGTTTCCCTGACTTCTGCCCATTGAGCACTGGGATAGACACCAGCATGACCCAGTAGTAGGATAAACGACTTATAATAAATGAATGAATTTGATATTATGGATATAAGCCCTTGTGCCATGGCAGTCCTCATGTAATTTTAATAAGGAATGTACGTCCAATTACAATTTCTTTCTAAATTTATAATATATATAATATAATATAATATAATATAATTTAAAAATGTAATAAAATATATTAAAATATAATTTAAATAATTTATACATTACTTTATTTAATCATAATTTACTTACAAATGGCCTCTTTGTCGAGCAGGATATGAATTAATTACGCAATTACGCAAGAAATGTGGTATTCAGGAAAATCCTACAAAATTAATGTGTAAGAAGACCCACTAGCATGAACCTTGACTTGAGAAAATTTAACTGGTATGAGTTTCTATACAGGTGACAAAAAGTGCAAAAGAAATCTGGCACCTTAGAGGGTACCTTCTTAAGTTTAAGTATCTTATTTATCTCAATTCCAGACACAAATGGAATAAAACTTTTGTGAAACTTATTTCATATTAATGACTTGAAAGAAAGCAATTAAAAAAAAGATCCATAAATTAAGACAAAATAGGACAAACTAAATGGCTCCGTATAAAAGAAGGAAAGTTGTGTCTATGGAAGCTGATACGCTGCATTGGATGAGCTGCTTTGCTGGAAGATTTAACTCAGGGTGTGTTTAGGAGGCAGTCTTTCATTGTTTACTCATGGTTATGTCATTGTGAGCGCTCTGTGAGATTTGCCTTTTATGGAGTTCTGTAGGTGTGCTAAATATAAATCAGCTGGGCTGTGAACAGTGATGGGGACAAGACCACATATATCATGTCTGAATCAAGACCAAGAGTTTAAACAGACTGGAGTCAAGATGAAGACTTTAGGATTTAGGGGCGGTCAAGAGAGAGTCTATTGGAGAAGACAAGACTGAGCTGAGACCAAAAGTTTGTTTTCAGGACCATGAATTTAATTACACTTATTTACCGTCATCTCTGTTAATATTCAAAAGTGATATTTCTGTAGAGGTTTGGCCCTGTCACTTTGTATTTGGCCCTATAAGCACTCAAATCTATCTACAGCTGATTGCTCACTCATTTTTGGCGTTCAGTCGGACCAGCAGACTTCAAGGGAAGGTTGCCGTCTGTGATTTATTTTTAGAAAGTGTCCAAATTTTTCTGGAATGGGGTTTGTTCAAGTCCAAATCCTAAATAAAAGATTGACAAATGAAGTCCATTAAGTGTATAGGTAATTTCATTAGATAAATCATCTTAGAATGCTTGACAATCTGAGAGAGCCCCGGATTAGAGCCATTGCTCCTCTGAATTGAGAGGGCAGGTTGAGGTGGGTTAGGCTCTTTAGGAGGATGCTTCATTGGTAGCTCCCTGTAGTGATGTATCAGGCATATCCTGCTAGATAGAGACTCCATGGCAGACCCAGGACCTGCTAGAAAGATTATATCTCACAGTTGGCTTGGGAAAGTCTAGGGATCTTCTAGGAGGAGCTGAACAAGAAGTCTTTAGCTTCCTCTGGGGAAATCAGTAAAGATAGGGGTTGAAGTAGAATCCATTCCAGGAAGATCAGAATGTGTAGCTATCCAAAGAATCTCTGAGGAACTGTTCTAGTTAAAAAAAGAAATCCCGCAAAATCAACCTGATCAACTACTTGATAGACATCGTTGAAATTTTTATTTGTCTTTGGATAAAGAAATGCCTGGGCCAAATGAATAAACATAAATATAATGTACAAAAAATATTAAGGAAACTTTAATTTGTCAAGAAGATGGAATCTGCATCAAGCAACGCTTAAAATGATAAAACCAACTTTGACTATGTTCCTTTAACTGGTGTTTGTTTGGACGCCCAGTGTCTAAAGAGAGATTATCTTTTCCTGTCTTTGGTGTCAGACTGCTTGTGTAAGTTGTGTATTTATCGTGCTTTCTTCTGCTCGCCTGGAGTGATGCTAAAGCACCTTGTTATTTGCGAGCAGCTGCTCTGTTGCAATGTTAATTGAGCGAGTCAAATCATTCTAGATACAGTATCTGCTCCCTACTGTAAGAGCAATTTAGATCTGCACAGCCCGTTTTCAGCACATGGCATGCACCAAATGCCAGGGCTGAGTCACCTCCGTTGAAGTGGAAGAAAACCTACTGCTCCTGGTTCACAATCTGATGTGGAAGATTTAAATCCTTTATTATTCCCTCGGAGTATGCTACTTTTTACCTCTTCTGCCCACCATGCAGTCATTCTTTAGTCATTGCATGAAGATCAGCCTTTTAAGACAGGGGTTCTCAAAGTTTTTGCAGCCATAGACATCTTCAGCTGTAAAAGAAATCTACCTGCCCCATCAGTATAAACTTTTATTATGAACAGAATCCAAGTATTCTACTACTGGGCTCATTATTTCAATGTTTTCAATCATATTATGTTGACTAATGTTTTGGATTCATTTCTGAAGTGTTTGTATTTATTATTATAGTCAAGTTGACAGTATTTATATCCTCACTTGTTTTTGACTTATTTACCTTACAATTAAATCAGTACAATTCAAAAATATGTCCAGGCATAGTTTAAGACAGGGGTCAGTACAAGTGTAGGCAGTGTCAAGGCAGGATAATCCATACTCATACAAGGGCAGAAATACGTGAATCAGGCACAAGCTATAAAATGCCTGCTCACACACCGAATAAGTGCTACTGTTAATCCATTGGCCGTGCTGATACAAAGAGACAGGAGGGCGAGTAAAAGTCAAAGCTTTGTAGTTGGGAACTATTGTTTTAAAACCACTGGGAAAATGTCATGCGAGTGGATTACATACATTAATTACGTATTTAAAATTATGCATTAAAAAGATGATAAGGCTTAATAAATGCTGAGGCAGATGGAATAGCTCAGTATTGCATAAAGCCTTGGGATTATGACTTGAATTAGCCTGCCGTCATTAAAACAAATCACACGTTGGTATTTGTAGTTTGGATAAAAGCCCATTTTTGTCAGGCTGGGGCAGAAAAGATGACAGGAAAAGAATAATAAGGAAAAAATTCATTTAAAGTCATATTTTTCTCAGTCTAAACAGATGACAACGTGCTCTTTGACAAATGTCTGTAATATCAAGAGTCGATTGCCTGACAACTAGGGAGAGCATGAGGGATATGCAACGGGGACGCCGCCGCCGCAGTTTACATGCGGCTTCTGTCATTTCACAAAGCAAACATGGCCTCTGAGGATTTCTCAGAAGAACTGATATTACTTCATTGTGGTTGTCATATCCCTTTTATTGTGTTATTTTTCATTGTGTGGATTGGATTGAAGGGAAATTGATTTAAAGAAAGGCACCCTCATACTATGGTAATTTCAATTGTGCACAAATTGCCCACTGCGCCATGCACACAGCCAGAGCTGGGAATCATGTAATTGGCTTCACTAGGTATACCCAGATATGTCGCCAGTGACGTGAGTGGCATTACAATACGGCCTAAACAGTAAGCCCATTAACTGCAAAAAGACTGTAATCTCAATTTGCAAGTGCTTACTTTACTCCAGTTGTAGGCTTCCTTGAAAATGACATGTGAATGGTTATTATGCTATTGTAGCGATGTCAGAGTCGTGCTGGTGTTTCTGAACTCAGAAGTGCTATATGACACAGTTGACTCATCAGTGGTTTGGGTCTTGTTGTTCTCTCTGAAACCTTAGGCTCTTGCTAAAATCATGTCATCATGTAGTTGTAAACTAAGACAGCAGCTAATTAGTTAAAAACACACACGAATCACTCTTTTGAAAATGATTCAATATTGAGAATGTATATTTCAGCTCTTGCGGGATTTAGGTTTAGGGTTTTATTCATACTCAAGCCGTCACAGAGATCCTTTCTTGCTTTTTTATCGAGGCCCTGTATGTTGAACCAGAATTGTAACTAGGGGAGGATTTTGGGTTTGGGTTTGAATAACAGTTTAATCGTCTGTACATGACATTACACTGCAACAATATCCAGTGAGGTTAACTCAGATAATATTACGTAATAATACCAGACTTGACATCCATTTTGCATAGGCGCTCTGCAGTTTAACATTGGTAAAGTAAAGTAAAGTAAGTGACACATTTGAAAGTGAAAGTGACACATTTTTTTTGAACCTCCGCATTTTAACCCATCCGTGCAGTGAGACACACTAGTGAAGACACACTAGGGGCAGTGAACACACGTGCCCGGAGCGGTGGGCAGCCCTTGCCAGCACCCGGGGAGCCATTGGGGGTCAGGTGCCTTGCTCAAGGGCACTTCAGCCGAGTCCTGTCGACCATGGGAATCGAACCCAGGACCTTCCAATCACGGGGCAGACACCCTAACCACAAGACCACGACTGCCCTGACTGACTACTGTATTGTAGTACAGTAATATGAGTTATCATTCAAATTACGTCAATGAGCAGTCTCTTTCTCTCCAATAACATGGAACGTGTTAATTGACACGAGAATCTGGAATGATTTGCATCAATGTTTTAAACTCTGTGATATTAACTGATGCCACCTAGAAGCCCCGCCCCCTTTACCCCATCTCACATGCTCTCGACTGGACTTGCTTTCTCTGATGCCACCTAGAAGCCCCGCCCACTTTCTCTCATCTCACATCCTTTCAACTGGACTTTTGTTTCTGATTCCACATAGACGCCCCATGCCTTTTCCCCTATCTCACATTCTCTTGACTTAAATTGCTTTCTCTGATGCCACCTATAAGCCCTGCCCTCTTTCCCCCATCTCACATCATCTCGACTGGACTTGCTTTCTCTGATGCCACAAGAAGCCCCGCCCTTTTTCCCACATCTCACATCATCTCTACTGGACTTGCTTTCTCTGATGCCACAAGAAGCCCCGCCCCCTTTTCCACATCTCACATCATCTCGACTGGACTTGCTTTCTCTGATGCCACAAGAAGCCCCGCCCACTTTTCCACATCTCACATCCTCTTGACTGGACTTGCTTTCTCTGATGCCACAAGAAGCCCCGCCCCCTTTCCCCATCTCACAGCCTCTCGACTGGACTTGTTTTCTCTCACTGAAAATGGAAAATGTTTAGAGTTTATTAATATAAAAACAGACTGTATCTGTGTATGGTCGGCTTAGTACATATTTAACGAGTTGACAGTATTTATTACGGTTACCATGCCACTTTCATTTTTTAGATGAAAGAAAAAAAGGAAAAGATTTTGACCTAAATCTAACAATTTATGAATAATGTTAATGGTCATGATAATTAGAAATTGCTGGTGTTTTTTTTTAAAAGGTATAGTTTAAGTCTCCTGTGCCAGTCAGTGGTAAAAACATCCAAAAACCTGAAGCAGTAGCTCAACAGTGGCTATGTAGACATTAGACAATAGATTTGTAAAGAAGTACATTGAAAATGTGATGTTCTGGTTGTTGTTTTTTTTTGTTTGATGCGCATTACTAAACAATCACCTAAAAATCCACCATCCAGCTGAGTTTTTATGATTGCCACTGCCAGCAAGCAGTCCCCGACTGCACCACTGATTATTACACCCTCCTGTACTTTTCTTAAACCTCAAATGATAGAAGTGCTCATTTTCTTTTCTTTTTTAGACTGTTGGTTCTGGACAATTAAATCTATCATGATTTATTTTATAAAATGGAAAATTGCATGCAGGGAAAAAAAAATCAATATTGCACAAGCTTAGCTTGAACCTTTGTGAAATATTGTGCCAGTTCAAAATGCTTATTTCTAAGAGTTTTACATAACCCACATACGGTGCAGTGGATTTTATCTGTGACAAATAAAAATTTCACTGATTGATTTCACTGTAGTGATGTTCAATAAAGGTCACAAACTGATCATTACGCATCCTTCATATTTACCCACTCCACGATGAACAAGTCCCTTAGTTTGTTTAAACACAGTTTATTGGCTGGATCCTGCTATGGTGAGAGAAAAGATTAACCAATCAGGATTATACATTTTCCCTGTTTCTATTTGAAAGATGCTAGTCTGGTGGCGATCTTTAGATAGTAGAGAGTAGATCTGTTTTTATGACGTCTATTTCCATCTATTAATACATATTTCCTGATTCATTTTTAACAATATTGAGGGTTACATTTTTTTTATTCCACTAATCTTAATCGAGGTTGAATATTGTTATGTAAGATGTGATAGAAATGAAGGATGTGTCAGAAATAATGGATTGGTGTGTATAGCATCCTTGACTTTGGTTACATTTACATGTATGTTGTGGGTAATGTTACAGTATTTTCTGGAAAGAATTCTCTCATATCCTGTAATCAGTGTATTGTTAGTGTGTTGTGTGTATGTGTGTGTGTATGTGTGTGTGTGTGTGTGTGTTTTTATTGCAATTGAAAGTGAGTGTTATGTGAGTGGGTGCTGTCGAGAGACAAATGCGGAATCATCACACAATAGTAACAAGGTGATTATTATTGCACTCAGTTCACAGTTGGAGACAATATCATTATAATTTAAACATTCAGCTCCAAAACAATGAAGGCAAATAGCAGTGATCGGACGAGTCTGTTAAGCCCTTTACCGTCAGTGAGACGCAGTGATGGAACAGAAAGGCTGATTTATAGCCTGGCCTTAACTGCCCTCTGAACAAACGCCTTTTCTTTTATCCCTCGCTGGCATTTGTGCTTTTTACCATTCCGCCTTGAAGAGAGGATCAGGATGGCTGTGGACTTTATTGGGTAGTTAAAGTCTTAATAAAGCTTACCATCATTCCTTTGAAATTCGACTTTGCTCCAGAATACCAGAAGCCTTCTGTTTGTCATGCACTCTCAGATGTCTAAGGTGTTATTGTTTATTTTCTTATTAACATCCCGCATTCAAGCCATCTTTCTTCTCGAGCTTTTTCCTCCATTTAATGTGAAACAAATTCATTTTTGAGTGATAATCTGATGGCATATCTGTGTCATGATTTAATGTTGTATGAAATGTATTGTTTGTTGAGGAAATTGTTGCTTATTTTGGCTGATAGAAATGACACCTGGTGTGGTCTCCGGCCACCTGGTTTAATGGGATGCTTTTCTGCTCAACTCAGTTGTAAAGAGTAGCTATTTGAGTTACTGTAGCTCGAAACAGCTTGCTGAAGGTAGTGTAATAGCCTGTAGGGAGAAAATAACACACAATATTGAAGTTGAAAAAAAAAAACCCATTAAGTTGGCTTGCAAAATTATTATGACCGACACAGCAAGCTAGTGGTCGTATAGTGCTTGTCAAAAGTTTCTTTTTCTTTAGCTTTTTCCCACCAGTTGTCCATTGATGATATCATAGACTTAGACGTCACCAATCCACATGAAACTTGGTATGTTTGTAGCCCCACATATCTGATACAGAATATAAGTTTGGTTGCCTAGGTGTATGTTGCCCTTTGTTCTAGCACCCCCTGTATGAGGTGGGCTCAATGCACTTTTTGGGCAATACCTCGAAAACCGGTTTGCCGGAAATAATGGACTTTTTCTGGCAAGTTGGCTTCTAGGAGGTGCATTACCTAGACTCATTACAACTCATTTCTGGAGTAGTAGCCACCTAGTGAATAATGTTCAAAGTAAAAATCTAGTATTTTACTATCCAATATCTTGTGATTCAAAGGCACGAACTTCAGAAAATTTCACACCCCGCATCAATACCACATTCTTTAGATGCACACCAAATTTTATGAAATTTCATCTATCCAGGGTGCTGCAACTGACACATTTAATTTCATTTTTTGTTCTTTCTCTCACTTTATGTGTCGGTCATATTATGCACCACTGTGTGGTACATCTAGTTTGCAAAGAAACATTATAAGAGTTATGATTGCATATGTCTTCACTCCCACTGCTGTAAGACGCCTACATTAGTTCTTTTGGAAAGAGACAGGGTTACAACATCAACTTTTTAGCTTGCTAATGCAGAATTACATATCATTGGACATTTTCTAGGTAGCAGAGTTTATGGTTTTGAGATTCCTTCTTAGTTTCGCAAATCTTTCAGTTAACTTACAGTCCGTGAGACTAATTTAATTTAGGACATTGTTTAGAACCCTTAGTGAGCAGATCCCGTTCCGTGGGCGTTATGATTGAAAACCCCAACCTATATGCGGAGTTTGACCAAGATATGATATTCTATCTGATGTTTTTTCTTGATTGAACTCAAAGCCCTGCAATGCCAGTGCACTTTTTTATTCTACAGGGTGAGTCAAAAGACTCAGGACACCATTTTATTTCAGAAACGAAAGGGAAAATGACATATCTGAATACCCCAGCAAGTAATAGGTGAAGGGGCCTATCTTTAAGGCTGGTCCGGAACATGGCCGCCATCTTGAAAGCCGCCATATTGGATCAAGGGCAAGTTTTTCCAGTGGGAAGGTGGTCATGTCACATATCAAAGAAGACCAGAATTTTCTCAGAAATCGATTGCCACAATCAGGTTTACAATATCAATGTGCTGTCCCTGGTGCTGAACACAGAGCTGAAGTCGCAGGATCCAATCGTTATGAACCCACATGAGAATCTCTGGAGGAATGCTGTCACAAGCCTCCACGATGCACCTTCAGCTCTGTGTTCAGCACCAGGGACAGCACATTGAGCACGTCAAATAGCTGTGCATCACAGGCAACGCTCCCAGTTGTTGTTGCAACTTTCTGTGTTGATAACTTTTGAACCACAAGAGATATTGCGGAAATCTGATTGCGCTATTCGATTTCTGAGACAATTCTGGTCTTCTTTGATATGCTACATGACCACCTTCCCAATTGGAAAAATTTCCCTTGATCCAATATGGCTGCTTTCAAGATGGCAGGACATAGCCTAAAAGAGAGTCCCCTTCTCCCATTTATGTTTCTGAAATTAAAGGGTGTCCTGAGCCTTTTGACTCACCATGTACAGTGTGTAACATTGTATATCCAGCTGACTTTACCTCGCTGACACACTTACCGTGCTCTTGTCTGTGTCCTCAGATGAACATGGACATTTGAAAATATACCTGCCCAAAAAGCTGCTTGAATGTCTACCAAAATGCTCCTCATTGCCAAAAGAGAGACACCGGTGGAACACGAATGAGGTAAGGTCACCTCTCCCTGCCATCTGCTGCTGTCTTTTTTTTTCAACTGCTGCTGACCTTATAGAAATCACACCTTTTTATTTTAAGCTGTGCATCTGACACTGGGTTTCAGAAGGAAATGTTACAGAGGCTCTGCACACATACTGAGTAAAAGCAGGTGCTGATTTTTATGTCACAGCCTTTGCATACACTTTTATCGCAGCGTTAACTCAGCATTATATACATAGGGATACATCAGTACCATTCTTTCAGTCTGAGTATGAGTATAAGTATGTTTTTTGTACTCTTCGGTATTGATACAGATGCCGAAATGAGTAACCTGCGTAGAATTAATCAATCAGGGACGTCTTGGAACATTTTATTTAGCTCTGTTTCGCAGGTTTTAATGGTGGCCTTGAAAAGGGGCACACATCCATGTCCATGCATGTATGTTGGTAGACTTGTTTGTTATAATGTTAGCATTAGCTGGCCACCTTAGTTATAAAGTATGGCTGCATGCAGGTTTGTTTATCTTTAGAAAAGTGCTTCTGTACAGCTCAAGTGAATATTTCGCCGTCTTTGTTGCCTCAGAATTCCTCATTGTAGTGGCTGATCATCAAAAACAACTAGCTGTAACTATTTATTCTCACCTAGCTAGCTACAGTGCACTGCTAGCAATGAACTCCTCGTGCTGAGTTTAATGTTTAAGACGTTTTATTAGGTTTTTTTGTGTTGTAACAAGATTCCAAGTTGTCTAGTCATTAGCGTAATAGTGTGCACTAGGTTTGTTTACGTCACAAAGCATAGCAAGATATTGTAACAGTTTTTTGCTAGTATGAAAATGAGTAAATCAGGACAGTATCAGAGACCCGATTATAGTCCCAGTATCAGGGCATCCCTGTTATTCCAATGTTATATAAAAGAAAAATCTACTATTGACATGTGCCTAATGAGCACAGCTGCATTCATTGTCGCTGTATGAAAATGGATATCATTTTGCCATCCCAGCATTGTGAAACAGTGCTTAACTTGTGCACTGAGCAGAAAACTCATTAATCATGGGAAGTAATGTACATATTTTACATACTGTGAACACTATACAGTGGTATGCATGGGTGTGAAATTTCAATTTGTTTGCTCAGATGTAGGTTTTTTGATCCCCTGAACAGCAGTTTGCAAGTTAGAACTACATTATATAGCTTTCTCAACCATCTGTTTCAGCCATTTTTATTAACGTTACCACTATAAATAGACTCCGGATTATTTATAGAAGGCAATAACATATGGTTTCGGTTTCGTTAGAACACACTGTCAGTTCTCCCGGTACCGCTGCGTATTTGGGCTGGAGTACGAGCACAGCTTGTCTTTGCTTCAAAATGGATTTCCCTCAATGTGTAAAGTCGAATCTCTTTTTGAGCCTCGCTAATCTATGGAAAGTTCTTTCAGACTTTCATTGTAAATGGCAGACTCAGCGTATCTCAAATCTTAACTTTAAACATATAAAAGATGATTTGCTGTGAAATACGCCTTGTAGCGGATTTCGACATAAAGCTCAGTCTTATGGTTTATCTCCTTAATATTGTAGTCAGCATGCTATTTTACACACATCCGTGCCCCTGCAGAGCAGCCGGGCTATCTTAAAAGTGCAAAGCCCTAAAAATCTGCATATGAAAATGCACTTTAAATGCATTTTATCAAAGTCGGAAAGGTATTCCGCCCACAATGTATCAAACAAATAGGAAAAGATAAGAGCGCTTTCAGATTTTCTGGCATTGAACATGAAAATGCTCACTGTTTGTTTGGGACCTTGTGAAGAAAAAAAGACGCAGAAGCAGTTTGCTGCTTGTCCTTGACCTGTAGGCCAACCATTTTAAATTAGTTCATTTCTCTCCGTCGGGCTACTTTATCGTTTAATGGAAATGAGACAGTGTTTCGCTTGATTTTCACATTTTATTTGTCGCTCATGTCCTGTCTGGTTTTTCGGTTTCGCTTTTCCCCTCACCGGTCAACCAGGAGATTGAAACTAAGCATTATTCCAGCATTAAAGCTGCTGGGATTTTCAGTGATTGATATTGCACATTTTTTTTTAGCAGGAATTCATAAACTCCACGCTTACAAAAAAGTCTGGCATTTTTAATACAATACAGTTGATCTATGTCGCTTTAGCACATTAAACGACAGGCAGCAGTATCGTCAAAGGATACAACCCTTGGTGTTTTTTTTTTTTTTTCATAATTCATGAAGTTTTTAAATGGCTCCCCTCTACTTTTTAATGAACGTTGTTCTCCTGAGAAGGTTGTTAAAGGGGGTGGGTGGGTTAGAGGGGGTGAGCGGTGTCGCGGTGGGTAAGCCTACCTCCCTGGAAATCATAAAGCTTGCCACCGGCTCGTACATAACTCAAATGTCACTCTCGCATCAATTTCAGCCCTGCCAGAAGCCCCTGGTGACAAATCACTGCCGCGGCCCTCTTAAAGGGATATTTATGAATTGAATACACTACTTCATCCCAGGGTGTATTCTTTATGGAGTGACAACTATGTTTTTTTCGGGATGGGGTGGAGGGGGAGCAGAAGGAAATGAATGACAATGCTGGAATAGAGAGTGAAAGCTCAGGACTCAGAGTATTAGTGTATCTTGTCTGGAGTAGCAGTAAATGTTTTCTGTACGTCGCTCATGTTTGGTTGAATGTGTATGCTTCGTAATGCTTCATTCCTACGTAAAGTCATACCACAGAAGGACTTTGGATATATACATCATCCAGTTCTTGCACACTTGCAATGACGTTCCTGACGATCACTTAACACGTTCCTAATTTAACCTGATTATGTAACATATTTGACTGACAGTGTTGTGCTCCCAGTCAAAATTAATTAGTTTTTTTTTAATTGATTAGAAAATGCCTGCATACTCATAGAAGCAACTTGCTGGCGCGCGCATCTCCGTACAGTCCGTCAAGCCGTTTATAACGAAAATTAAATCACGACAGGCGCCTCATAAGGAAGGAGAAATCAAGTAGTATTTTCAGCATCACATTAAAGAGCATTTAAGATTTTGTCAAGTGCCCTTTAGATTAATGTCAACTTATCAGTGTGGATGCTCAGAGCGGGCTGCGACTCCGCCACGGAGCCAACCTCATTCTTATGTGGTGCACATCAAGAGAGGCGGTAGCATGGGAAAGCAGGGAGTCAACCTTCCCCAAAACCAAGGGCATTTCTCTTTCATGTGCGCCAGACACACACCAGGGCTGGAGTGACTCACTAATGGCAGGCTGAGAAGGATTAAGGAGTCTCTTGTTGCTGCTGATGGTCTGACTCTTACCTAAAGTGACAACTCATTTATTCTCTGCATATTCCTCCTGTCTGTCCTGCATCCCTAATGCCTCCTTGTTTTTCTCCTTGCTTGAAATTTAAAGTGTCTTAAAATGCAAGAGGGAGACATTGTTTTATTTGAAACCCATAATGATAAAATGGTTGCTTAGTGCTTTTTTGGGGGAAAATTGATCCCTGAAAGTCATGCATTATAGTTTCGTGCAGTTCCTTTGTGTTTGTAGAGCGTTTGGTGATGTGCACCATCTTCATCTGGAATTTAAACTAGATCACCTCACTACTTCATGCTAGGCTTGTAGGATATACTGATTTAATTACCCCTATGCAACGTTACAATGCCATGACATACAATGACATTTACTTATGTACACTAGTACCAGTTATCCATTAAAAACATTTTGCATTTACCATATTTTGTAGGTGCTTTTTCCAGAATGACTTACAATTAAGACTGAGTAGTCGAGGATTATGTATCTTGCCGGCTTGGTGATGCTGAGATTTGAACTCATAATCATACAGTCAGTAGTTTAGTAACTTAGTTACCACATCAGTCTTTGTTTCTGTAATAAAAAGAGAGATGGGCACATGAACCTGGAATGATTTGCACAGGTGTTTTGTAATCGCTGATATTAACCACTTTTTCTTTGAAGCCCCGCCCCCTTTCCCCAGTTCACATGCTCTGCTTAGGATTCATGGGGAACTCTCGCAGGAGATTTTTAGTTTTGGTTTCAGTCCAACAGAGACCTAAAATAGATTGGGCCTGCAATGAAGTGTCAAATGTAACACGCCACAAATAATTTTAATGGTCATAATAATTAGACCATGATTAAAAGTACTGCTTGGTTTTCATTTTTTCCCCTTTCCAGCCAGTTCAGACAGTTCGAGCAGCAAACCCACAGCAAAAACCTCAACCATGTGGACATGAGACAACTGATTTGTAAAAGGATTTTATTGAAAACTGGTACTGTTAAATAAGTTTCTGTGTTATCTGAGTTTTTGTACTTCTGTACCCGTGTTTTTGAGCCACTGCGAGCAAGCAGTACATGAATAATATACTATTATTCATTCATTCATTCATTATCTTATCCACTTATTCCTGTCCCCGGGGTCACGGGAGAGCCGGTGTCTAGCCGACGGCATCGTAGGGCACACACAAAGCACACACACTCGCACGCTAGGGGCACTTTAGAGACACCAATTAACCTAATATGCATGTCTTTGGACTGTGGGAGGAAACCGGAGTGCCCGGAGTAAACCCACACAGACATGCAGACTCCACACAGAAAGGACTCAGACCACTCCAGCTGGGGATTGAACCCGGGACCTTCTTGTCTGTGAGGTGACAGTTCTACCCACCGAACCACTGTGTCACCCTAATATACTATTATATGTTTGTGAAATGTTGGAAATACAGTATAATATTCTTCTTTTTAAGCATATTGATTCTGCACAGGTAAATTTATGCTTATCATGATTTTTTTCGTAAATGGTAAATCATGAACAGGTAAAAATTTATATCACAGTTAAAAAAAAAGCCAGTCTGGTGTAGAGACTGTGTGTACAGTGCAACCTTTCACCATTCACTACTTACTGTTCTTGGAGATGTTTGTATGAATCATGACCATGATGATTCATCCATGATTTTTTTCTAAACCCCTTTGTGTACATCCATATGGAGAAAATGTGCAAGAATACATCTCAACCAAAATACAAGAGAAAGCAGAAGTAGTGAAATGGGGTAAGTAGGGAGGCAGTTAGGAACTTTGCTTTTAAATTGTCATTAGGAGATTAGGAGGAAATCTAGGCCAGAGTCTAGCAATTTATTGAGCATGAAAAACTAAAAGTGCTGCACTCTTTTATAAAAAACAAAAAACACAATCTGTATTGTTACAGGATTATTATCACAGTCTGAGAGATATTATGGTGGCTAATTATAGAGGCAACCTAACAGAGCTAATGATGAAGAAATTCCGAGCTCTTTTCAGACCTCTTAGGGTCTGAACCTGATTTTTAGTATCGCTCCAGTAAGATGCAGCCTTGGGCTTTGTGTATGATCCGTTTTATAGATTGCAGCTTGTTCTTGATTGCAGCATGTCCCATTGCGTCCTGAACGTGGTTTGTGTACGTAATGATTTATGAGTGGACCTTCCCAGATTCTTATTCATGAGGTTCCTCTAGTTGCTGGTTAATTTACTAGAACGTTTCTTATGAGGACAAAATGGTTTTCAAAAATTGAAGTGGCACGGCAAGGGCATTCATTCACTATGTTAAAAGATCAAATGGATGTCAAAAGTTTAGAAAAGCAGGGAGTCGTAGAAGAGTCTCTCAAAGCGATCGCACCAGTGCTATTATGATAAGGACCCATTATGTTTTAACTGGCCACTTTTGTATTGAAGTGTCAGATATGTCAGAGTGTAAGCAGAACTGTATAAGAATACTGACACACTGTCTTTTCACATGGCTTGAGTTGAGGCTTTAGGGTGTCTGCTTTGGTAAGAACTACCATGCCAAAGTTCGAGTGATGAGAAGCTCAGATCTCCAAGACTGAGCTGGCTTGACGTCTAGGCTTTTAATAAGTATTATATAATACGAATCCTCGGCTACAGAAGCCGGCAGAGTGAACCGAGCCAAACTGGAGAAGGCAAGAGCTCTGCAATGGCCTGCTTCACATTTAATACCCGGTCATTAGGAGTAATTCGCTCCACCTTGCACCGGCATGCTATGGTGCCTTGGTGAACCAACATAGCACCGGAGCAGCCCTTGGAGAGAGGTGGGATGAGCGCTACCGCAATCTTCCGGTTACACACTCATCCGGTCGCTCCCATCCAGAGAGAGGGTTCTGGTTACGGAGGAGGAAGAAAGGAAGGAAAAGAGAGAGGTTTGGCACACCAGGCCAGAAATGACTATATTCTCCTTACCAAATCACGCACAACACGATCCCTCTCAGGAGAGACGATGTACCTGCCAGTGAAACCCATTTACTTGGATTATTGAGAAGAACATTCTTCTCTGTCTGTATTATGAAAATGAGGGCATCTTGAGCATCCCAACGAGCATCATGCCATTGATCAGAGCTATGGGCCAGTTGGCAAAAGGTCAACCATAGGTAAACACTTTAGCAGGAAAGAGCTTTCTCTTTTATATCTCTGTTCATTCATTTTTTTTTTTGCTGCCTCAGAAATCCTTGTAGCAGTAGTCAGCTGCATACATTCTGTCCTCTGTTCCTTGGGAAGATAATGACTGGTTACTAAGCGTTTATTAGAACAAACTCTGAGAAGGATTTTGTAATAAAAATGAAAATGACATTTATGTGTTGCACAGAGGTGTTTTTTGTCTGAAAACCAGCAAGGAGCATCATGTAATATTCCCTCTTTTCCTGAGCAAACAAATCTCTCGCTCGGTGTCGAAGCCAAAGACTTTTACGCCCTAGGGGTCAAATCACGAGTTATGGTTATGCACTTATAACATGTCTGAATAAATCTGAGAATCCTGAAATGTCTCACCACTAAGCAACTTCTGACTTTCTCAAATTTCTCCCTTCGACTTGTATGCCTGGAAAGCAATGTCAGGACGTTCTTTATTCATTTAAGTATTCTGATATATCCTGTCCTGACACTCCAGTATTTAGGTCCTGTTCAGATTAACCATGCTCAAAAACAGTATCATAACTGCTTAACCTGCTGCAGCAATTTCCTTTGTTTCCTATGTATGATTCATCTTGTAAAGCAGTTAAAGATAGTACTAGATCAGAGTGATTTTTGTCGTCCTCCATAGCAGCCTGTACGCTAATTGAATTTATCCCAGTTGTATTTTAGATTCAAGACAAAATTTTCTGTTTTCTCTATTTACTAGTTTACAGAAATATCAACATCTCCCAGATTTCTAGCTCAAGCGCCACTGACTGTAGATAATCTTTTTTTTTTTTTGCTTGCCATTGTTTTTTCATAGCTTATGAGTTTCCTCTTCGTGTTCGTCAGGCCTGAAATTCCATTATGCATCAGTAGGATTAAGGCAGCTGAGCTGCTGAGAAAATGGCAAGACTTTGCAAACGGTAGGAGAGAAGGAACACGGTATAAATAAGTCCACTAAATGAGTCCCAGGTGAATGATATAATAAGATGCAGGTGCTGGTGGCTAGTAGGACGACAATTCCAAATGCCGAGAGCCTGGGACAGGACGAGGAATGGCAGGAGGCATAACAGCTTTGTACAGGAGTCACTTTTTGAGTGTTGTCTTCTAGTTACAAACTTGTCTTTTGACTTTTCTTTTTGCAGAACCTCTCATCGCTTATTTACATAGTGCAAGCTTACATTTCTAGTCTTTGTTCTAAAATAAAACAGACTGAATTACAGCAGCAGCTAAACTAGCTGTAAACGTGTTCCACAAAACCAAACAGGCACATTTGAGATGTTTGAAGCGTTCAGAATAAAGAAGCTTAACAGTCTGCATTGCCTCATGGGTTTGCCGGATGGTAAGATTCTACCATTTTATCCTCAGTAGGAACACACCAAAGAACACTTTACGTGGTAGATTTAACCTGCCTGCTGATTTGGACCTCATTGTGATTTTTGAAGTAATGCGCTTCAGATTAAATCAGAGCAGGCTCTACATGAACACGGGAACTCGTGGGGGCTTTTTAGCCACTTTGAATTTTGCTCATAAACCTGCAGCCTGCTTTCAGACCTTGAGTACTCATACCATCGTCTGTACAATTAGGCATAAAACCTGTATCGTATTATTTCAGAAGTTTAAAACAATTAAGTATTTCCTGTGAGCTGCTATTAGGCTAATGATATTAAGGGCTTATGCATTCTTGTTAGAATGCAAACGTCTTAGAGGGTGTCAGATGGTAGGCTCCTAATTGAAGGCAGGCATAAAGTAAACCTTTATATCCGCATAGTTTCATTAAAAAATCTCAGCATGGCAAAGAAGTTTATTAAAGATTATAATGTGTACTCCACCCCTAGCATTGCACTATTTATAATGGAGATAATCACTCACATTATATGTATAACAGTCAGACTGTCTTAAACTGTACAGTTTGTGTGATTCTGTGACCACTGTAGGCTCAGATTCCTGTTCTTGGCTGACAGGAGTGGAACCCGATACGGTCTCCTGTTGTTGTAACCCATCTGTCACAAGGTTTGTGCATTCTGAGATGCTTTTCTATGTACCACTGTTGTAAAGAGTGATTATTTGAATAATTGTATCCTACCTGACAGCCTGAGCTATATAGGGCCCTTCTCCTCTCATTCTCCTCTAACAAGGCGTTTCTGCCCACAGAACTGATGCTCACTGGATGTTCTTCTTTTCTGTGCAGTGCTGTTTAAATCCTAGAGACTGTTGTGTGAAGAGATCAGTAGTTTCCAAACTACTCAAACCAGCCTATCAAAGTGGCTGAGATCACATTTTTACCCCATTCAGATGCTTGGAACTGTAAAACTGAAACTCTTGATCTGCTGCCATGTGACTGGCTAATTAGATAATTGCGTGAATATGAAGGAGGACAGGTGTTATTATTAAAATGAATAGTGAGTATGTTTGTCTTTGGCATGCAGCTCAGCCAGATTTAAAGTTGTAGGATTTCGAACTGCACCGTTCTAATGAGAGACACAAAAAGAAACTGCTATTTATTGATTTCATTTGCATTTGATTTAATATACAGTAAATGAAATATAACAATAAGAGATACAACCATTTACACTGGAATACTCTCTCCAGTCACAACTCCTGAGGTAAATTTCAGTCCCAGTATTACTTACTTTTTATGGAACAAAAATGTGTGTGTCCATCTGCTTCTCTACATACTTTGTTAGTCCCCTTTACTCTGTTCTCTAATGGTCAGGACCCCCACAGGACCAGC
>JAOVVH010000024.1:7317022-7329305 GCA_028566435.1 Scorpiodoras heckelii | reverse complement strand
GAGAAAAAAAAAAGAAGGGGGGGGGGGGCACACCAACAGCAGTACAAGTAGCAACAGCAGAGGAAGAAGAAGAGGAGGAGGAGGAGGAGGAGAAGAGCAGTAGGAGGTGAGGTTCTGGCAATGATAAATGGCCTCTGGTTCATCAGAGTGAGCCAGGTTGGTTTGTGAAGATTAGATTTTAATAAAGCTCTTTGACTCGCTAACATCTCCAAATAATCACCGCACGACCAAAGCAAATATCATTTTGCTCAACAATGAAGTGATTATCGAGTTTGTCCTTGAACACGAGTCCTTCGTATGATGAATGTTGCATTAGAATACATTATAGAGCGAGAGTTGGAAGTACAGCATGCAGAATATAAGGGAATCGTTTCACAATTTAAGATTCTCCTTCCGTTCTCGTTTATTTGTTGAGCCGTCTTAAGTGTGAGCAGTTTATCCGGCTCAGGGTTGTGGTGGATCTGGGACAAGGCGGGAATACATCCTGAATGGGACACCAGTCCATTACAGTGCTTCATGCAAGCACTCTTTTTCTTTGGGGCAATTTAGCATAGCGTAATCCACTACCGGCATGGTTTTGAGCCAGCATGGTTTTGGATCGAATCCAAAGCTATGAGGCAGCAACTTTACGTGACACATTTCTCCATCCTGTTTGTCTGAAAACATTCCCATATGCATCAAAGATCATGTTTAGACAGTAGTGCATACATCATCATGAACAGTCTTTCTTCTTGATCTTAACCTTAAATGCTGTAAAATAAAACAGTTTGTTTTAGTTTAATGCATACTTCCTCGGATGCGCACTTTCTTACAGTGCATGTTAACAATTTAGTGAAGCTGAAGCACTGTTTGGATAAAAGCCTCATTTACTTTCTGGTAGTGGGAGATGTGAGGCTGCACCGTCATTGCTCCGGCATGTCTTTTCCCCAGCTTCAACAAGCAATGCCTCTTAAAAATTCAAAGCAAGTTCATTCTTGGTATGCTCCATTAGTGGCCCTGGCTTTAGGCTTTTCCTTTTCTTTTTGTTTTCTGATTGAGCAATCGATCAATAGAAATGAAATGTTTGGCACAGATGTTGTCCTGCATTTGTTGATTTTAGCAATTGTTAATGCCGTCTTTACTCTTTTAAGCCCCAGAGTCAGCCAGAGGCTTGAGGTGTAATGATAGATCCTCCGTTTTTTTGAATTGATGCTCCTGTGGCAGCACACACCCATCGACTCTTTCCTCAACTTGTGTTTGAGGTGTCTGTCGCGTCTTGCTGACCCTTGGTCTTCGGAATAGCTGGAGCGCCAATTCTACCACCCCAATGGCCGAGCAGACGACTAAAATAGGAATTTTGCCTGTTGCCAAGGTTACTACATTGACAACATGACATGGCTATTCATTCTCAGTACTGTATCTCTGTGGCCTTCTGTGAGCACACGCCAGCTAATCTTGGCCCTCAATCTGCCCGCCTGTCTATCTGGGGGTTGAAGAGAGAGAGAGAGAGAGAGAGAGAGAGAGAGAGAGAGAGAGAGAGAGTATGGAAAAGGAGACAGATCTGTCCCACTTGTCAAGACAAATCCACTCCCCTGCCCAGCCACTCGCTGATATCATTGCAAAGTTTGAGACATTATGAGAGCTGAAATCAGAGCCATGCTGAGCCACGTTTCATATTAACAATTTGCAGGTATGCCGTGGTGGAGGAGACGAAGCCAGGATGGTGACGGAATTGCAGTCACAATAAAAATTGTAATTGAAAGATATGTTATCATGACTGACACCACTCCAGGTTGCGCTGTGCACTGAGAGAGACACAGAAAGAGAGAAAGAGAGAGAGTGGTATCATGGCAGGCTAAAAGACAAGAAAAGAGTGCTCTTTTAATTAAAAATGAGCACTCCGATGGCCATGCCAAAGTTGAAACCAGAATCTTGTTTGGCATGAATAAATTGCCCCTTTCCTTTGTTCACTGACATTGACAAATAGTTCGGCGCTCGAGAAAGGAAGTTATCTTTGAGGCGAAATAAAGCCCAAGTCTTTCATATGTAGGCTGCGGAATGAGCACGTATTTGAGGTTCACAGGGTTAACACTTATCAACAAATTATCTGCACTTGACTAAACATACACAGCCACATAGGTCACATAGTTGACGTGTTAATATAAAGGAACAGAAGCAATAAACCGAACTTCTTTCTGTCTACCACCAGCAGACTTTTAATTACGAGTTTCGGATGTTCAGATGATTCATCATCATCATTAAAGGTGGACTTTTTAATATTATTTGTGCCTGTTTACCTGCCCAGCCAGCAAATTCTAAGAACATTGCCATTTAACAGTTCTGTCTGTGCACAGCCTTCATATTATCCTGACAGACGCCATTTCCAAGATGTTCACAAACCCATTTCCACTCAATTGCTCCCAGAAGCGTTTCCCAAATAGATTTAGCAATGATACTGCAAAAAAGATTGTGAGAAAGAGTATAAGGGGGCGGGAGACGAAAGTAAGAACGTTGAGGAAGAAATAATAGCAAGGAAGGTGTGTATTTTATTTATTTAGTTAGTTAGTTACTTACTTAGTTATTCAGTTAGATAGTTAATATGCAGTATGCCGTCATTCAAAAGAGCTTTTGTTTGTATTAACTTCCCGACAATCAATTACCAAACAATTATTCGCAAATGACCAATTTCAGGTGATTATTTTATTCTTAAAGTAGAATTGTTTGAATGTTTGTTTCACGTACGGTATACAGTGTGGAGTGTGTTCATGAATTTCCTTTTAATGGCCAATTTTAATGTCACTGGGCGCAAATTAAGAAAGGAAACTTCCAATTAAAAACGCTTATCGCAGGCATTTGTTCCTCCTGGTTTAAAGTGAGCATTTCCTCATTCTAATGCGTGGAAAGAACGCCGCAGATATTCAAATGAGCTACTTTGTTAGCGGCGATAGTGACGCTGCTCCTTGACGTTGCTCGAAAAATTAATTGTATCCTCTTGAGCGGCGTATATCACATTCATCTTGTTCCTACTGTACACTAGTCTCAGTTATTCTTCCTTAATTTATGCATTAATTAATTTAGCCACAGTGATGAATGTCTTGGGTTAGATAAGAGCAAGTCATCCGCTTGGTGCGGTGCACAATAGTGCACTTCACACGCTCTCCCAGGCCCTTTCCGGCTAGTAAAGACCATTTAATGTGCATGGCTTTTATGATTAGGAAAGGCTTATTTGAATCAAAACAAGTATTCTTAGGATTGCTGAATAAAAAGTTGGACAAGCGTTTATAACTGCAGTGAATTTCTTAATGAAAACTTCACACACTAGACAGGTTCTTTTATCTCATTTCTTTCCTTTTTTTATGTTATTCTCCATGTTGCTTTGTTGTTGACAGAGGTTATTTTGAACCATTTAGTGTTAAGCATCCCTCATTACTGACAAGCACAAGAAACACATGGCCTGGATTTGTCATAATTAAAGCATGACTTGGCTTGGCATCAGACAGAGATGCAATAAAGACGCCAGTTTATTTAGGATAAACTCCCGTGCCCATGGGGCTTGAGAGACCTCCCTCTTGCTAAACCTAGTTGCCAGAACATATGAAGGGATAAAGTGGCTGTATTAAATTTGTTGACTTGAAGATCCTCTCTGAAGCTGCTCAGTATTGCATTTGTTGACTGCCTCAGCCCTGCTAGTTTCTCCTTGTTGTATTGAATCAGACAGTGCCCAGATCCCCACTACTGCACAAGTTGAACACTATTGAATTGCTTGGCTTGTACATCCACAGTTCTAACTTCTTTAGACTATATTGAATTGACCATCGGAGGATCAATAATACTAAGTTTTGGGGAAAGTATTGAACCCAGGGTTCATGCGTGTCAGCCAACTGGAATTGCCTTGATTGCTTTTGAATCTGCACACATTCACACCCAGACATTGGCTTTCAGTCACTGTTTAAAATGAAGAGCATAAAAAGCCATTTGAAGGCTGTCTCTGGGCTATAAAGCAGTGGGAGATTTCTGCCTGCGTATTCATATTAAGATTGAAAGGAGTCTCCAGTCCAGTCCAGACAAAGGACCAAACTTCTAGTCTTAGACGTCTTAAACAAATGGGCGAGGGGGGTCTGGGTGTGGTTTATACGCTGATCTGGGCTCGAAGTCAGATTTCTCCTTATCAGGATGGCTAGCAGGATATCTGTGTTGTAGCAGTGCATTTGGATTTATAGCCCAAGGCTAATGGAAGGCCTAATAAATAAAAACATCACTGTGACTGTGGGCAGCTCCAGTGGATAGCTGTAATGCAGTCAGGCCTGCGTGTGCTCGGTGTCGGGCTGCAGGGGCGGCAGCGGTTGGCAGACCTGATGAATGGATGGCATGCTGCATTCTGACAGAGACGAATGTGAAGGCCCAGTCCTACTGGAGGAACCCGGTCTCCGCTGAATGGGCTTCGAGAAAATCACATGACTGCACCCCTTTCTCCAAGCGGAACCCCTATTGGAGGACTGAAGTTGGTGATGGAAGAGTATGGTCCATTGGGCTTTGGCTGGATATTCCTTGCTTTATGTCCCTGTTGGCTTTCATACATTGGCTGTGAGCTCTGGTTCAGACATTGATTCAGAACGGAGCAGTTCTGCGCTGGATAACCATCAGCTCACTGGAATTGTCCTTCACAGATTAGCATCTGGATGCGTTAGAATTCACTGGCATGGGACGGAGAGTTACTCATGCTCTTCTAGGCTGAATTTCAGAACTAGCGAATCTGATATTTGCTTTTTGTCCGTCAGTTAGTGGTAATGAGAATACTGAAAGCTATCAGAATTGCCAAATCAACACCATCTCCTTTCACCCTGACTTTTGTTTTCTCACCCTCCATTCAGTGAAGTCATTTCTTTACTTACTGGTCCAGCCAGATTGGATAACTGCATGCTCTGAAAAAGACCCATTACAAAAACACATGAAGAAGCCAGTCAATGGGAAAGCAAGATGATTAAGAGGCTATCTGTGTTAACAGAGAGGGGTATCGGTTTCTATCGAACTTCCTCCTTTTCATTGTAAAGTCTCGCTGACATTTGTGTGTTTCAGACTGAACTGAGCTTCGTCTGGTCTATTAATAGACTATTGATGGGTATCGATCTCTGGCTCGCATAACACGCAAGATACAATGAGCAAAAAGCATGCCTCTGCAATTGCTTTACAGCAATCGCATATCATTATGGCCTTGAAGGATTGCCTGGGTGCTCTTTTATGCCATACGGAGAGAATGAAATGCAAACACAGACACCACTGATCATTTGTAATTTGGTTAAAGGAACTTTTTTTTGTCTTTATCTCAACAACAAAGATTTTGAAACAATCCATCACTTCGGAAATCAGGGTGGCAGACATGCATGCAGCGTGGACATAATGGATATTGCAGGAAAAGCCAGCGTATCCATAGCCTTGGTTGCAAGCAGGAACAGAGAAGGGAATTAGGAGGATATGATGAAGGAACAGCGTGTTTTTATCGATGGCAACTTTTATGATCCATCTCAGCGGAGGTGTCTTTTGTGCTGGATTTAGCTAAATGGATAGAAAGGCATGTAGCAGTTGGCTCACTTGGCTTCAAATGAGAGGTAATCTCAAATAGCCAAATTAAAAACTAAATAATAAATGAGAGATGCTGGGGTGCCGTCATGGAAAGAAAGTATTGTAATTATTTGTTAATAAAACATCAAGCTTAGCTTGTAATGAGGATGTTAATGTGGGCATGACTTTTGAGCGAAGTGTTGAGCAAATGTGTGACAGAACTAATGGCATTCATTGTGGGAAAACAAGCTGCTTTTTATGTATTTGAGACATGAAGGCTGTAAGCTTGGATCTTGTCACATGGCCAACTATCTGTCAGCCTGTGTGCCGTGACGCTGCGCTTCTCACTTTTTTTGTACTTAATGGCTTTACTTGTAGATGCTGTGCATGTTTTAGCAAACATCAGAGGATAATTTGCTGTGAGATAGTGAATTATCGGCAACGATAATTCACTGCCTTACGCTGCAAGTTTTTCATCCAGATTCTACAGTAATAACAGTCCGTTGTCCTCTTGCCTTTTTCCCCCTCACAGTAAACAACAGTTAGCCCTTGTAATGATTCAGTTTTTCTTCCGAAGCCGACCATTTGTTCTTGTTCCTGCCTTTTTTGCTGGAGTTGTGGGGAATGCTAATAAGCCGGGTTGGTGTCGAGTGGTCCGTAGGGCATGAGAATCTGCATATCAAAGAGGTGTCTCTACAGCCTGCATCTGAGGAGTGTGTTCAACACGGTTTCCACCTCTCCAGTCGACTGTGAGACACAGCGTGGGATGCTGAGCAGTAGCTACACGAGCCAGACATGTTTACTAGCCAGAATGCTTAGTGGTATTGCATTGGACATTTTGTTCGTCCGGCTTAGTTTGAGAATTACTGCTCAATGAAACACTGACCTAAACATTGACCTAAGCAGCTGGAGATTAATAGGGGTAGATTCAATGATACTCTGAAAGGCAAATACTCATTGTTGTGAATCGCTGTGCAGGGTTTTTGCACAATCATTTCATCTTCAGCGTTTGAGAAATAGAGAAAGTCGTTGCACACTTTTTTTTTTACTGTGTGTGACGTCTATGTGAAGATTACATCCTTCCTTCTGTGTTTTCTCTAAAGCATAGCGACTAAAACAGCCACGCGGGTCAGATTTGTGTATGAGATCAGGAAAGCCCACCAGCAGGATGAGTCAGGTCTGCAAATCTTTCCATGTTACATCACAGCATCCTTGTTTGCCCGTAAATGACATTGCTATAAGAGAAGCCGACTTGCCAGATGGAGCTGCATCTCATGAAAATTTCAAGCTCTTTTTTTGTGGTGCTAAAATGAGACTGTAATGGAGAGATGGAGAGATTGCTGGCTCCGCTCTCGCTCACACAGACGGTTAGCGAGCCGGGGGAATCTCGCGTGGAATGCTTGGACCGGGCTGACATGCTGGAGGAAATGGGACTGAACGGAGAAGCGTGTGAGGAGTTAATCACTGCGCTAATGCTGCACTTCATCATCATTTTTCTCGCTACCGCTGCACCGAGTGCTGTTCCACCATATCTGCGGCCCTCTGTCGTCCGGCTCAGACCGCTGCCCCTAACCTGCAATGCTCCATCTGGGTATAATGGTCCACCTCTTTCCCCAAGCACATTGACCTGAGTTTATTTCCAGCTTGCTGACATTAGAAAAAGAGTGAAAAGCTTGCTAGCGTGGAGCTGAAACTTTGTGATGACACTTAGAGGAAGGATTTGTCCCTGCCAACTTGATTTTCCTCTTTGGACAGATGGTTTCTGAACACTCTGTTCTTCATATGGAAGCCTCAGAGGGAAAGTGTTCATGTGGCTGTGTGTGAGTGTGTGTTTATGTCTATGTGTGTAGGTAGGTAGATCAGGCCATGTTCTCGGTGTCTGTGAAGGGAGACAGGTCTGCGTTTGCAGACGAAGTAAGCACGCGCTCCCAGGGGCTCTTGTTCCTCAGACAGTTACAAACAGGATTCCTGTGCTGCTGCGCATGGGTGGCTGTGGAGACAGCTCTGAGAAATACGAATCCATCCAGCGTGGCTGTAGCTCAACCCTGTACTACGCCTTTATGCCAGCACAGCCTCCCACTTCTATTATGACTGATTTCTAATCCTTTAACAAAGGATTATTGCTCCAAAGTCAATGCGTTCTTTAGCAGAAAAACTTCTCCTTAATTCCATATGCTTCTACAAACATCAGCAGCTCTGGTCATGTATGTATGCAAGTATATCAAAAGATACATCAATATTTACTTGGGGAAAGTTCAAGATATTCAGAGTCATGTTATGCAGGTACTAAAGATGAATTAATGTACGGCCCATTCATTCATTATCTAAGCCTCTTATCCTCTGTTGGGTCAGGAGGGGTGCTGGAGCCTATCCCACTGCTCATGGGCAGAAGACAGGGAAGCACCCTGGACAGGTCGCTAGTCCATCGCAGGGCAGACGCACAGATATACACAGTCACACACACACACAGACCAGACACACACTCACACCTAGGGGCAATTTATTATCTCCAATTCACCTGACTGCCTGAATGTCTTTGGACTATTGGAGGAAACTGAAGCTCCTGGAGGAAACCCACACAGAAACAGGGAGAACATGCACACAGAAAAGAACCTGGCCCAGCCCGGGAATCGAACCTGGACGCCCCTACTTCCCATTCAGATTATTGAAATAACCTACACACAGTTCACACGATTAAGTATTGTAGGTTTTTTCTTGTGTATCAGACTCTTGACAGGATTCTGTTATCCAGTAGAATCTAGGGCTAGAGACTTAAATCAAGCATTTAATGAAACCCCAAGCATGAAACAGAAATCGTCGGATAGAAAATGCCAACTGATGAGGCAGATCCTGTGCTAAATTGCAGTACAATGTAGCATAAATGCAAGAGGCAATAAAACGTATTCGCATAAAAACGCATAAAGATTATTATTGAGTTATTGAGGCTAGTTGTCTTGAACGTTCATAGGGATGTATTTGTGAGTAAGTTGAATTCATATTCATTATCAGAGTAGGTAATGTAATTAATAATTACACTGTTTTTAAATAAGGTGCAGATAAATTTTTTTCTCGACATCATTCTGTATATAGTTTAATATTGCTTTCAAATACCATTCCATGTAAAATATTGTCTTTTTCAAGATATTGTCAGACATTGTTAGGTGGTGCAGCAGTCGTCTCTGTTTTAAAGCAATTCTGAGCTTGAGTTGAAGTAAAACAGACTTAACCTGAATTGTTGGAATTGTGTATAACCGAGACACACGTCTTCTTGGAGATTTTTCTCTTTTTTATGTTCCTCCCCAGTCTTGTCACTTGCCAATCCCCACCCACTAGCCAGTTCAGCCCAATCATACAACAGCTACCAAGTGGGGACAGTGAAAGCTATTGTTTGTTTGAAGCCAACCTTCTGCTCATGATGTGTCATGCTGCGTCATAGGTCAGCATAACACACTCTCACCCAGAGTGTCGTCTATCGTCTTCCGCAAACATGAGCTCCCAGCCATCGTTCCCACCCAGAGAGTACGAGCAACTTTGACACGGATCTCACACGGATTACTTTGACAGTTTCCTCTATAATAGAGAACCTGCTTCAATCGTTCTCTGTAGCTGGAAGAACCTTTTAACTGGTTGCTCATGAGTAGATGCCTTTTATCAACACAGATTGCCGTTGTGCAGACAAAGCCGTGTGAAAGAAGAAGGGGTTGCAGCAGCTTGTGTTTGGTTCCACGCCGTTTCCCTGGCTGTAATTAATTGAGCAGTGGAGGTCAAGTTGAAGATATTTCCACACGTCTCAATTTGCCCCCACTCCTTTGTGTTGTTTCTTTTAATGTGCCATGCACTCGGCTTCCCTCTGTGCTTATCTGCATAAGACCTTGGGATGAATGTTAACTATGTTTAATTAGACAAGTGCTAGGACGGACGGGGGTGAGTGGCTGGGGGGCTTTGGAAAGCACAGCTCCCTGTTGACTGGGTGTGTATTACACAATCCTGGCTGAGGTTGCAGCCTCACACCTGCTCCTCAGAGCTGGCATCAGCCAAACGCCTGTTTATTTCCCATCCCGTCTGCACGACTCTCTTTGCATCTTCTATGGACATTTTATGAGCTCAGCGTCACTGCTGACTGCAGATTTCAGGATCATTCAAGATGTCTTTGTGTGAGTGTTTATAACCTAGCTTTATTAGAAATGATTATATATTTGCAGTTTAGACCCCAGACTGCTGAGGTTCTTGTGTTTTCCATCTTTATTTTTTTTTTTTACAGCACAGCATTTCCATTCTTCTGAACTTACCATCACAGATGATCTCAAGTCTGACGGTCATGCCATTTATACAGGACTAAACAGTGATATGAGAAATGCAGATGGATTTTACTTACTTTCTTGCTCACTCACATGTTTACAGATAACATTATCTGGGCTTTGTATTTGTCTGGACAGGATTCTTTTCCATTTTTTTTCTCCTACAGGCTGGACAGCTTATCTTCTGGTCATATCCAGATAGTGGCATCTCCAAAAGCTAAGGATTACCATGATACCTGGGGTTCCTTATTTATTACGAGCCTCAGAGCAGATGTCACATGGGCATCAAAGCAGCATCACCCTTTCTGATTAAGATCAGTGACTTTTGAAGCGTTTTGGAAAGATTAAATAAAACCATAGTGGATGTGTGTAAATTGCTATAATGCTGATTGAAAGTATGGCATGCTTTTAAAATATCTCTTACACGCTTAAATGATGACGTATTGTGGATCTATTTATGGAAGGACGGCATTTCCTCACCCATGGTCTGTCCTGCTTGTGCTGTTTGTCTCAGAATGACCTCTGATTTCACACCGCATTGGTTTTAGCCTGTTATGGACAAGAACCTTTTTTTTTTTTTTTTTGCTGACAACAGAAGAAATGTTATCTGTTAAATAAGTAATTCTCAACTGCTCAGTGAATTTGCCAGCAGCAAAACATTGGGAATGCTGAAACGGCAGGAACAGAAACATAGAAAGAAAAAAAAAACCCAACAACCATTGCAACACTCTGTTCCACCCCTGTTTTCAATTTCATCTGAATATAGATGGCACACATGCGGGGTTGTTTATATTTACAGCATGCCTGCGTTGGAATTCAGCCAGTAGTCAGGTTCAAGAACTAATCCAGCCGTCGAAACATTTACAGTAATTAACCTATTCAGAATGTAATTAGACTATTATGGAAAGAGAAATATGTAAACAGAACTGATTATTCTCACTTTTCTTCGAGGCATATCTAGCTTTGTCACTCTTAATGGTGATAGAGGGCCATTGAGATGCTTCTGTTTAAACATTGCTCCAGCATGAAGCTTTATTTTCTCACATTTTCCCTGCAATTAGTCATAACACTCGTCTCCCACTTCAGCGCTCCCTTGTTGCATGATCATCACTAACAGGTGAGGGTGAAAGCTAAAGTGTGAATCTGTGAAACACGAGGCCTGCGTTCTTCAGAGCTCACACTGGATTGTCCCATCATGATGCCACTGGATGCACTTACAAAAGGGAATTAACTTCCTGATTCTTTATAGGTATCATAAAAGGACTAATGCTCTGTAGTCGTAGGATCAGATGGATCGTCTATTCCTCACACTGAACGCGAGCATAGCCAGTTGTGGACTCGTAGTGAAGGTTGTAAAAGTCTTTGTGACAAAACTAATCCAGTGATCATTCAAATCCAATGATCAGTAAAACTAGTACAATTCCAAAACATATGGTAATGTGACGTGATGTTATGACTCGGTCTAGGTCGACTAATCACAGTTGGGTTTTTTTTGTCTTCAAGAGGTTAAGGCCTTAGACAGATTCATCTCTTTAGAGAGCAGGAGGTGAGAAAAGGGAAAAATAATAAACATAACAAAGCTAAGCTCAGATTTAAGGAAACCTAATTAGCAAACCAAAGAAAAGCAAATACAATTTCTAGCAAAGCTAAAGCAAACCAGGAGCACACCAAGGCAAACAAAAAAAGGCCTCTTTCCTCTATAAAAGAGATTATATACAAGAGTTATCTCTCTCTGAGCAGTCACATTAGCTCAGTCCAATGAAAGTGCTCTATCCACACAACATGAGCTATCTTTGTGAAAACCACAATAATAAGCCACAAAGCACCAATAAGCCATACACTGACATTCAGATCTTACACAAGCACAGCTCTGTGGTTGGCTTTCTTTCAGTGACTGGTCGGGAGAACTGGGAACACAACGGAAGCTGCGTCAGAAGCAGCGCAGCCCTCTTCCTCCTGGATGTGTCCTTTTTATAGGCAGCTCCCCCAGGTGGTGGCTTAGTGCATCTCCCCCCTCACAGTTCTGTAATACAGGAAAAGACACACTACACAAAAAACCCATAGAGTCATAACATATGAAATGAGGCAGGATGCAAGTGTGTAAACTTTACTTAAGAGCAAATCCAACAATCATACTCGGGAGAACAGGTGAGAGTCAAAATATTAGACTTGGCAACATAAATACGACAAGAATTCTTGACAAAACATTGAAACATCAGACTATAAGTAGACATACTGGTGAGAACATATAGAGAACAAACCAATGATGTGTAGACAGGACAAAACCCTAAATAAATACACAAACAAACGCATATGGCGATTGTTGCTATAGGAACCACAACAAGAATCCACTGAATGGCACTTAGGCACTTAGGGTGTCTGCCCCGTGATCGGAAGGTCCCGGGTTCGATTCCCGTGGCCGACAGGACTCGGCTGAAGTGCCCTTG
>JAOVVH010000024.1:7272460-7288580 GCA_028566435.1 Scorpiodoras heckelii | reverse complement strand
TGTGGGAGAAGAGTGATTAAAAAATAATGTGTGTTTTGTTAAATAGTAGAATAAACTTCAATTAAAAATCACTGTTTCCGTCCTTTACTTTTCTTGTAGACTGTATGTTTTAGCTTGTGCCTTATAATACGGTGCTGTACAGAATAAGTACCATACAGAAATAGAGTCAGTAAGTGAGACTGCGCCTTATAGTACGGTGTGCCTTATACGTGGGTCAAATACAGAAATAGACCCCGAAATTCAGACTGCGCCTTATAGTACAGTGCGCCTTATGGTCCGGAAAATACGGTATTTTTACCAATATACCTACCAGTTTTTCTGGTACTTCTGTCTATGTAGAAATATAAATGTGATAAAACATTTGATTGAAAAAGAAGCAATGCCTCAGTGTTGCTGCTAGAATTGTGGTTGGTTAAGCTAGCTAGCTGTAATGTAACAGGTAGCCAAACACTGTGATGGAATCACCTTTCATAAGGCTTCAACTTTGTGCAGCATAAACTTTGCACATGTAGGCATGTATAAGAACAATTGAGAAAGTCTTTTGGTGGAATTAACAGTTTAGTTGCCTCAGTATATCCAGAGAGCCCTGGCACGGCTGACGTCATCGCTCCACCTCCCCCTATTAATCTGCCAAGGCTAAAAAACACACTGGCCTAAAACAGAAGCTGCCAAGCCCAGGGCCTGACTGAGGGCAAGCGTGTTACCCGCTGGCAAGGAGCACCATGGATACTGCAGGAAAGACAGTGGAAGAGAAAGTGAGCAGATGAAAAATGGCTCCAGGGGGGAGAGTGAAAGTGATGGAGTGAAAGTGAACTGGAAAATGGAAACATGTCGATAAGAGGGAAAAAAACGCAGAGTGAATGAAATGGAGATGGAGCGAGTTATGATAGATGCGGTTAAGGGAAGGGGGGGCTTCTGATGCTGAATGAAGTGAGGGAGAGGAATCAAGGCAGAGTGACATGAGAAAAATGGAGAAAAAAAAGCTTTAGTGAATAGAGACAAAGCTTATGGAATGATGAAGACAACTGACAGATTTGAAAAAGTGTGGTGCTTTTAAAGCTGGGTGAGAGAATGCGTCCAGTCTGTAGATTAGCTGAAATGCTTGGCTCAGGAGCTCAGGACTGCGTTTCAGAATTCATTTTCAGCCAGGCCATCACTTAATAACATATTGCTCCACTTTGTGGGGTTTGTTTTGCCAGGCAAACACAGTAGGGAGATGAACATTTTAAACTGCCATTAACAGTTTGTAACTTGTCCATGGCCTCTCAATATCTCAACCTGCTGCAGCCGGTGGGGAAGGGCTCAGCATGCTGCTGCTTTGTTTACCACACCACCTCGAAGTCTGAGGTTAATATAAAGAGTTTCAGGCACAATTAAAAGAGCGCAAAGCACTTCGCAGTGCTAAGGGGGGTGGGGTGGTGGTTAGAGCCGGCCGGGGCTCCTTGCCTGAGGGGACGGCTGAATAAATAGGTGGGGAAGGGAAGCTGATGTCAAGCAGGTGTTCAAGGAGAAAGTGTTAGCCAAGCGGACTGAAACGGGGAGAAGTGCTGCCACTGCAGTGTGATAATAAAGACTTAATTTAATTAGGCCTTCTGCACCGATACACACGGCACTCGCTGCCTTTCAGCTCAGCCTAGGAGTAAGACAGAGCCAGGTACAAAGTGTGAACTTACATTAGTTCTTTCTCACACTTACCTTCGCCCTTTTGTTTTCTTGCTCACCAACCTTGTCCTTAACAGAACCGTATTTATACAGATATCCCGATTTTCAGCACGTCGTGACCCACAGGGCTGCAGGGTGCTGTCCTGTTAGCATATGCTGAGATGCCCAGGTTGCTTTCTGGAAAGTTCCCTGAAGATAAGGGAAGATTCTGATTATGTGGAAGAGGCCTTTTCTTTGGTGAGTACGAAGCACCCAGCATGGCCACTCTCTCCTGGCTCTGAGAATCTTGGCACGCTCACACACTCTGCCCCAAAGCAGAGAGGACATATAGCCAGGCCATGGGGTGCATGGTGTGTGTTATGTAAATAGAAGGAGAGAAAAATAGGACCTGGATCCTTTCCAAAGCGCTTCGTGAGTCACCAGCAGATCTGTGCGTACACGTCCATATACACACTCTCACATGGTTGTGTGCTCCCCGTTCCTGTGTGCCGTATGTGAACCTCCAGCTAAGGGGAGAGACACAGGAAGAACACGGCGTGCCTGTGTGAGCATGTGGAGAGGAAGTGTGGTGTGGTGGACCCACACACACACACACACACACACACACACACACACACACACTCACACACACAAACATACACAGCAAAAAGGTAAATGGTGGATGTGTGTGCACTCTATAAAGGGAACCTGCATCAATTAACATCTGGATTATAGTGGTGACTGAAAGACATGCTGCGTTCTTGAGGAGAGTGTACAAACACAGCTGTGACACGCCAAACTGATGTCAAAAAAACTGGTGCCTTCCACGATCACCTCACATCTTCTGTTCAATCACAAATAAATACTACAGCTGAATTTTGTTAATGTAATTTATTCTCTACCTCCACAGCAGGAGGTAGCAGTAATCTGTATTTATAATCTTAAAAAGAAAACTAAAAAATCTCACGTACTAGGGCTGAAAGGTATTGCTAAAGTGTTGTTATGTTATTTAACAATCTTGTGATACGTGTGATTTGACACTTTCCGTGAAAGGTACTTTAAGTACATGAATGCTGGATGATTTATGAGTACTATAAATTGGGCATAAAAGGGTTTTATATAGTATATGAATTTGCCTTTACACGAAAGAGAGAAACAGTTTAGCATCATAAAAAATTTCTGTTTTAAAAAGTATCTGTTTTATTCAACAGTGTTATCACTGACAAATTGATTACTAATGTAGTTGGAGGAAAATGCTTCCTAGATATGTGAACTTGCTTAGGATTAGTGCGTCATAGTATTTTCATTTTAATTCATTCATTATTATTAAAGAAGATATCATTTTATGTTACTATATACTGTAAAAAATAGTGTAAAAAGAGCAAATTTTTTGGCAACAGGGGCACAGTAAATAAAACAGTACTTATCTTTGTCATACGCCATAAAAAATGTAAAAAAACAAAAAAACAAAAACAAAACTGTACTTTCCTGGTAGCAGGGGCACCAAAAAGAAAAAAAACATTACTTATCTTTATCATACACCGTTAAATAAATAATTTTTTTTAAAGAAGCATTGCTTTATAAAAAACTTATGGAATGTTTATTGTTTATGAAGGTCATATGAAGATCCATTGAAGGCAACTTTTATATAAAGTGTGGTATATAAAATACTGCAATATTGGAATTCTTTTTTTAATGTACCCACATATCTATTACTAACTGTAGCTAGTTACCTATCACTCCAACAGTGAAAAGTCTACATTTAAATGAGATTTAAGGCAGTTAACATCCTGGCTAACTTCATTCCCTTAAGATACCAAAATATGATGGATCGGCTCCTGAGCACTAGCAGTGTATTAATGAATATTCATTGTATATTAATATAAAGTGACAGAATAGCCTTTATCAGATTCAGCAAGTTAGTATTATAGAGTTGACATTCCCCATAGTCCACCCTCCAAGCTGCTAAAACATTTTTCATCCCTTTGGCAATATTTTCACCTGTATGATTAAAATACTATTTGGTAAAAGTGTAATAAATGTGCTCTCTTTTTTTTTTTTTCCAAATCTTTTGTACTCTTCTGATACCAGCCTGGGAAAAATGTAAGGCATGTGTGAAGAGTGTCAAGAGGTGTCTCATACCTCTCATGTCCAGTCCATAAATCATCGTTTTAAAAACCCTCTTTAGTAATAATGTTGTGAGGTGGAGTGTTACATAGATATTATAGATTCTTTTTAAAATGTTTGGATACATAATTGTCATTTGGTGTAGTAGGAAAAAGGTTTGCAAATGGCAGAGGTAAATATGACTGACAAAAAATATGAAAATGAAACTGAAACATGAGTACCTTCTTGTGCAATCTCATCTAGGAGAATGTCGATTATCTGTTTGCAGTGAAGAGCAAAAGCAGTAAATTCAAGTAAATTATTTTATCCCTGGACAACATTGCTTCTCTGAAGGATTATTCTTTAAAATTGCAAACCTATCTGCTTCCTGTCTGTTCGGAAACAATAAAAATTATTTTAGCACCGTCAGTCATGGTCTAAACCCAGCTTGACTACTGCAGCAGTACAATGTGATATAGGACATAGACCAACAAACAAACTTGAAAAAAATAGTTTTTCCTTTCAATGATACCTGTACTCACTGTAGCCTAACATTCCTGCTTCTCTGTATATAGGAATATTTTCTGTGGTTGTAGCCCATCTGCCTCAAGGGTTGACACATTTTTGTGTTCTGAGATGCATTTCTGCTCACCATGGTTGTAAAGAGTGGTTATTTGAGTTACAGTAGCCTTCCTGTCAGTCTGAAACAGTCTCTCACCACCAAGGCCTTTCCATCTACAGAAATGCTGCGGTCTGGATGTTTTTTGTTTTTCGCACCATTCTGTGTTAACTGTTCGTGATTATCCCAAGAGTCTGGTACCAGCAGGAAAGTCACTGAAATCACATTTTTCCCCATTCTGATGTTTGATGTGAAGAATAACTGAAGCTCTTGGCCTGTTTCAGTGGATAATTTCACCTGGATGCTGTAGACTTTTATCCTAAGAGCTGTTCCTATAATCAAAAAAATTTTCTGTTCACATCCCAGGACTCTTACACTGAACCATCTTAGTACTGTTTGTCTTCATTTCTTTTGCTTATCAGGGATCTGAATCCACATCTGGATTTCTGGAAAGCTGCTATAGAACCGAGTGCTGAAATATCATGTACATTTGAAAAATTCCATACAGTACACTAAGAGACATACTGGCCTGCTGTTTTTAGAGCAATTTTCCTGCATCATGGTAAATTTTTGTAATATTTATTGTTATGACAGTCAAGGTGTACGATGAAGTTCACCTAATCCATACCTTTAATATCCGTTGGTGTTTAAACTGCAAGCTGAAAAGCTTTACTTCTCATTGGGCTGCAGGATTAGGTATAGAGGAGCTGCCCATGATTATTTTTGCATTACTGAATCAAATATTCCAAGTATAAGAAGCAATTTGATAAATTATTAATCCGTTCGTTGTATGTGTATGTTTGAAGGGAAGATGGGGAATGTGAGGTGAACACCATTCCAGATTAGGAAATTAATATTCATACCCTATTTTATACCTTATGAAGTGCAAAATTACAGGTTTAACTGACAAATTAAGGTTGAATTAAAGAAAGCTAGAAACAGACGGCTCTGTCTGGGGAGACAGGACGAATTCGGCCGTTCTGAATTTCTGCCACATAATAATGTTGGTGTGATGTTGTGTGATATTGTCAGCTTATTTCTATATTGCACTTAAATATTCCATTATGATCAAATGTTAAAACTGAAAATAAAGGTGACGTCTCAATTAAACTTTAGTTATAGAAATTGACTTTCCGATCCGTTCAACTTTGAAACGTGTGTACACTTTGTATAACGTGGACAACTCAGATTATTTGATTGATCGAGTGCTGTATGTAATATTTCTCAGTCTGAGTGAAAAAAATACTGAGACATCAAATTGCTCATCGACTCTTCAGTATACGGTGCGAACAATTTTATAGTTCTGTACAGGCCAGGGTTGCATGTGGGTGTGTGTACGTGTGTGTGTGTGTGTGTGTGTGTTTTGGAATGGAGTAGCTTGAGGAGAGAGAGAGAGAGAGAGAGAAGAGAGAGAGAGAGAGATGTGGTATGATGCTGTGGAGGTTTAGAGCAGCCTCGTGTGTCATCTCATGTATTAATGTGATCGAGAGATGATGAGGTTGAAATGGACATAAAGAATTTCAATTATTTACAGGTGATGTGGCAGTTGAATTGGCAATGAAGTGCCTCGTAAATTACATTCCCCCTGTAATCAGCCGTTTGGAGGAAATAATGAAATAACGGTGGCCCGAGCAGCAGGAACTGCTGTTCGGTAGTGATCGTTTGACTGGGCGATTTTAGAGTGCGGGACGCACTTAAAATGACATTGGGGTGGGAAAATGGTTGAAATGACTCCTGCAGAATGGAAGTTACTTGAAGCCTCCGACTGTGAGATGCATGCCGTGCTCTTGGACTGTTATATAAGTACAAGATGTACAAGACTGCACAGTGTCCATATTTAATGTTTTATCATGTTTGTGTCCATATTGTGCTTTGGTAAACATGACTCTACTGCTGAGTGTCCTGTTGTTCAAGCTGTGAGCTTAGGGCGCTTATGGATTCTCTTCAGGCCTCTTTGTGTTAAACGATTTGTTCGGTTTGGAGAACTGACACGGTGGTTCTTTTTTCAACATGGCAGGACTACAAATTAATATGTTCAAGCAATGAATTAATATACTGAGGTCACAGGTTAATATTTTGAAGCCATGGCCGGGTATTAAGCATGACATTCCTACAATATATTACCTCGTGTTATATTAACTCAAGTCTCATGAACACAATAGAATAATTCTTAGTGACAAATTATATAGCTTGAGTCGTAATATTTTGTAGAAATGTCATACCTAATCCATAGCCTAGAGTTAATTATTTTCAGAAATTACTGAAAAAATCTATTCGCTTTAAGGATTCTGAGTACTTAAGGTGGCATGGTCTAATGGTATACCCATGTCGCAATGCTAGTGACTCCAGGATGTCTTTAAGCATCATTCCAAGAAGTGTAATATTATTAATTATCTTCATGCTCCATTGAGGCCACAATGGCTAATTCAATTGATTTCTCACTCTCATTGCGTCTCACTCATTTTAAAAAACAGCGATGAGTTGCTATGAGTAAAGTGTTCCTTGTCCTAGAAATAGATCTCATAAAAGTAACTTCAATCATTTATCAGTAGCCACACAATTATCTTGTTCAATGTAATCACCTTGTCACCTCTGTAATTCTGTGCATCATGTGATCTGTAGATGGCACATAGATATCAGATAAAATGACAAGATCAAGTCTTTTGAAATGTCAAATGTTACAAATATACTAATACAAATAAAGATGACAGGTTGCACTAACTTGTGCAAATTTTTGTTTTTCCAAAAATGAAAAATGTCCTTAAAAATGTCAGTCTCTTTTCTGCCCATGTGATTGATTATCAAATATTTGTGTTTGTTTATTTATTTAATTTAGCTAATATAATTTCCTGAGTCACAAATAGCCTTGTGTGGATTCCTATTTCTAGTTTCAGGCATCCCCCCTTGCTTAATTTACATGCTTTGCTAAAATAAAACATCTGCAATGATGATGAAAATCATATTCAATGTGGGCTTGGTAGATAACATAATTACAGCATATTACTCAGTATTACTATATTACTACTTACTTTAACATAGTTGGCTAAAGATTTACATCCATAAACACTCAAAAAATGTTGGGACAGAGGCAAATTAAGAGTCAAAGGTTCCACAATTAGCGGTTTAACTGGTAACAGGTAAGGGTCATCAAGACTGAATATAAAAGGAGCGTCCACCAAAGGCTTAGTCTTTTCTAGCAAGGATGGTTTGTGTTTCTTCACTTTGTGATGAACTTTGTGAGAGAATAGTCAGTCAGTTCAAATACAATGTTTCTCAGAACAAGATTGCCAAGAATTTAGGTCTTTCACCATCTACAGTTTATAATATCATGAAAGGATTCAGGGAGTTAGGGGAAATCCTGGTGTGTGAAGGCCAAGGGCAGAAACCGCTGCTGAATGCATGTGACCATTGAGCCCTCAGGCCACAGCCACATGGGCTCGGGAGTACTTTGGAAAATTATTGTCCCTTAAAACAGTGAGCCGCTGCATCAAGAAATACAACCCGAAACTGTATTATGCAAAAAGGAAGCAATATATTAATTTTGCATAGAAATACCAGTGAATTCTCTGGCCTGAAATCATCTGGGATGGACCGAAAGACAGTGGAAACATGTTCTGTGGTCAGACGAGTCCACATTTTAGCTTGTTTTTGGGAAAAGATGAAAAAGACCATCCAGACCAACAAAAAGTGCAAAAACCAGCATCTGTGATGACATGGGGGTGCATCAGTGCCCACGGCACGGGTGATCTACATATATGTGAAGGTACTAATGATGTGGAGGCTTATATTGGTATTTTGGAGAAACATATGCTGTCCTCAAGACGACGTCTTTTCCCGAGAACCCCATGTCTGTTTCAGCAGGACAATGCCAGGCCTCAATTTGCACGAGTTACAACAGTGTGACTTGACAGGCCTGCCTTCAGTCCAGATCTGTATCTTATTGAAAATGTCAGGTGCATCATGAAGAGGAGAACCATACAGCAGTGACCACGGACTGTTGAGCAGCTCAAGTCTTGTACACAGCAAGAATGGGTGAAAAAATTCCCCTTGCAAAACTGCAATAATTAGTATCTTCAATTCCCAAATGATTAAAAAGTATAATTAAAAGAAAAGGTGATGTGACCCAGTGGTAAACATGCCTCTGTCCCAACTTTGAGTGAGGCATTAATTTCTAAATTTGTTTATATTTCACAAATAGAATTAAGTTTGTCATTGAAAACATAAAAAATTCTTTTCTTTGTAATTTGTACGTTAAATAAAGTTTCAAGTGAATGAACAAATTACAGATTTCAGTGTTTATTGTGTCTGTAATGCAGTAGTTATAACTGCTGGGTGATGCGCCATGATTCTTATAGTATATGTGTGACTCGTACAAATTGTACTAGACATATTTGTAAGGTGTACACTTTAGATAAAGAAAAAATGTTCCAAGTCTCAAAGGAAGAATTTTAAAAGTAAAAAACTCTACAAATACATACATATAGTACTATTTTTATTTCTGCTTTTTGCAGATTTTGATATTATTCATTACTTCTGATCTAACTTTCCTCTAAGCTTTTCTGCAAAGTGTGACAAAAAGGACACACTGTATGCGCGCGCGCGTGTGTGTGTGTGTGTGTGTGTGTGTGTGTGTGTGTGTGTGTGTGTGTGTGTGCAGCATGCCTTCACTGCAGTTTTTACAATACAAGCCTCCATTCTCATGCCCACGTGGGTATGCGTGATTTGCAGCATCATTGAAAGGAAATTGCCTCGAAAGGATGTCGCCGCTGAAAGAAAATTTGGCCTGAACACTCTCCAGGGCTGACCTCATGTTTACCCGGGATTCATACACACAC
This sequence comes from Scorpiodoras heckelii, assembly GCA_028566435.1. NCBI lineage: Eukaryota > Metazoa > Chordata > Actinopteri > Siluriformes > Doradidae > Scorpiodoras > Scorpiodoras heckelii. Next base: position 7,279,379 of record JAOVVH010000024.1, on the reverse strand, counting down.
ACACACACACACACACACACACACACAATAAAAGTTCCTCACTCAGCTCCCAGAAATGCATGTACTCTGATCTTATTTAAGGAAACAAAGAGAAAAGACCCCCCCCATCCTCCATTGTGTGATTATCAGAGACAGATAGACAGAAAGAGAGAGAGAGAGAGAGAGAGTGAGAGAGAGAGAGACTGATAGAATACAACACAGTAGTCAATTGAAGAGTGAAAAGCCACAGAAGGCGTTTAAAGTGCCGTGTTCATGCCACTGTCTCTATCAGAAGGCAGAGCGAGTGCGGTCATAGTTAGGGCAGTGCAGGATTAGTGCTCAGCGGGCAATTGGCTCAGGCCTTTTAATACAGACCTCTTCATTTTGTGACAGATCAGCACATGACAAACTAATAAAGAATGCAGAGAGGCAGCACAGTGAGTGTGATTGAGGGACTAAGCTTGTCTGCAGCTACATTCATAATGTCTGCATGAGTGAACGCATTTCTCTTAAGGCGGCTGTTGTGAGAGTGTGTGTTTGCACCTTGTTTTTGTGAAATGTCAGGACAAATTAAAAAAAAACAAAACACAATCACGCTGTCAGGACACATGCCAGTGCCAGTGTGTCCTGACTTTCCTGCCCATACTAACATGTTCATTGACATTTTGTTTCTAAACACTAAAAGATCCCAAAGGTTTCCTTTGGTTTCTGAGGTTAAGGTTCGGGTTTAGGGTTAGCCGTAGCATTCATTTGCTGTGTTACTTATTAGAGAGACACTTCCTTAACAGAGAGAATAAAAGAGCGACAAAAATATGAAAAGGTGCTACAGTATAATTTCGCAGATAGAAGATGCTGATGACAGAAGGCACCTGATTTAATGCTTTACCTCATTCTTGATCACATGAGCACTCAAACACTAGTCTGAGCTGCAGACACTCCATCCATGATATATGTAAACATTAAAACATGGCAGGGAATGCTCTTATTGTAGGCAGTGCAAGCTCAATTGTTAAGACGTTGGGCTTCTGATCAGAAGGTCATGAGTTCAAATCCCAGCACCACCAAGCTGCCACTGTTGGGCCCTTGAGCAAGGCCCTCAACCTTCAACTGCTGAGGTGTATAAATGAGATAAATGTAAGACATTCTGCATAACGGCATCTGTAAATGTATCAATGCATCAATAAATGTAAATGTTATTGGAAAAAAATAGGGCTGCTGTAATAAAATAGCCCAAAGTTGATCATTTCCCGATACCAACATCCCAAAGTGTTTTATCCGTCTTACACCAAGAAATGTGTCGATTTATCTGTTCATATTTGCATTTAATTCACCATATCAACAACTACACACATTGGTTAAACTGTTTATGTGGAGCGTCTCCCATGCAAGTCCCAACGTAAGTTATGATACTATATTACACACTAATACAATCTTGTCATTTTTATTACTTATCATGCAGTGATTGAAGGCAGGACACAAGTGTGTAAGCACAACATCTGCTTATCAGATCAGTGAAAGAAAGGCGGCAGATGCTGACAAAGGGCCCAGAGTAAACAAATCAAGGCACAAGCACAGGTTAGGCGAGGCACAAACAGGATATCACAGGCAGGACTAAATCAGAATCGCTAATCAGAACAGGCAAAATAGATCAGACACAGGAAGCTATCAATAATTATAAAGGCTTGGTTTCGCTAGGTAGGGCACGCTAGATGAATACATTGCATTGGCTGCATGGCAGAGTGTGGTTTATGGTTAGAACTCAGGTGACTTTGAGTGTGCATGCTGAGAACTGGAGTCCATGACCATTGTCTTCTCTAGGAGTTGGAGTTTGCAGATGAGTACCATGTTTCCATGCCAGTGCTTCGTTTTGGTGAATCGAGAAATCATGTACATGCTGCGTGGTGAGGTTCGGAGCACAGACAGACTGGGACAAACGGGGAAATTTAGAATCATTAAGTGATAGCACAAACATGATATATGGAATATATAGTACAAAACTTCATCAGGAAGAGCAGAATTCAAGATAAGTTAGATAAGACACAGAACAGGTGAACACATTAGGGTAATCAATCAGTGTTCCTACAGGGGTGGAGAAAGAACCGAAAAAACTCACATGGAGTGAATGCAAAGCTAAACTACATTACAGGTGGAATCGAAAGGGGAATTTGTGACACTTGAACATTTTCAGACTTTTTAAAAATAATTTTATTTGGAGTATTGATGTGTCTGATGACAGTCTATAGGAAAAGTTGCACATTTGTCAGAGAGATAACCCTTTCATTAAATTGTAAAAGCCACTTTAATGAAGATAGTTGATTATATGTTCAGTGCATTCATAGGAGGTCTGAATAAGAATTAAGATCAAGATCTTGAGTGTATGGTTTTGATTGAGATCCAATAATTAAGATTCAGGTTCTTACAGACACAGTTTTAACCCTAAGAGATTTTGACAAAATTCAGCACTGCCCTAAGAGCCGCACTGATGCACAGTTTGTGTGAGCGGGATGCAGTTTGTTTCCCTTGAAACTAGAGATATTGGGCTGAGAGCCCGAGTTTGTCAATGTAGATATTTCATATCATCATCAAAGTACTGCGTAAATTTGTTTTAAAAAGAAAAAGGATACTGCTGGCTGGTGCATTGCTTGCTCACTTTTTTATTTTGTATATACATCACTTTTCATCCAACATCTTGTTTGGTGACATATAGAGTGACAATTTAAACATTTTACAATCCTTTGGCTTAGGAACTTAGCAGTACAGCCCAACATAATGTTTTATTCAGGAGTGTAAAACCTGTGGCTGTATTATGTCTGCTCTGGTCAGGGTGTAATATTCAATCAGGGTGTTTTCTGATTGACAGGAGGAACTTAGCCTGGTTGACTTTGTAACTGATGCCATCTGTGGTGAAAATCTCCAGTTTAATGTAGGTTAATAGATGTGCAGTGTCCATCTTGTGCTGAAGTTATTATCAGCATGGGCACAGTATAATTTGGTGAATTTCACTTCTGTTCTAAAGCACATCAGTTATCACCATAATGAGTGTATTACCATTGATTTCCAGGTCACACTATTGCCTGGACATGGTGAAGGAGAAGCTGACTTCAGATACAAGTCACTCATTTTCCTCCTTCAGTGCACAGCTTGTGACGACTCGGATCGATACTTTGACTTTGTCTAGTCTTTCAAAATCGTCTTTTCTGCACTCCGAGCGGAAAGTTTGTTTGATCTCTGCGTTTGCTCTCATCAGCTGTTCAGCACTTTGCCCGTAGCACAGCTCCCAGATGGAGTGGAGGATGCTTCCTCCCGAGGATCCCAACCCACACTGAGTCACTCTCAAGCCTCACTGCAGGGGTGCTGCCATCGTGGCACTAAACCAATTCCACCTCATATGTTCGCACTGTTCTTCATCTAATCTGGTTCCTCTTAAGCTCTCCAAAAGCCACACGATGCCGTTAAAGGGCTTAATTAAGGATCTGTGATTCAATCAGTCTAATTGAATCTGGGATGGCAAAGCAAGGCAAGGGCTGTTTTGGGGTTACGTTTGCACATATGCTGTGAAATTTGGCAGGAGCTGGAACAGCTGATACAAAGTGGAGGTGCGAGTGTCACTCAGAATGTTTCTCAACTTGTAAGCAAATTTCAAAAGAGTCAGGAAAGGAAATTGGAAATAATTGCGTGTCTCTGTAAACTAGAGAGAAGACACAAGCACCAGACAACCCTTACGCAACAGTTATGCAAACCCTAGAAAATGTCCTTGCTGCTTTATTATTTATTTAAAAGAGCAGACGAAATACGTTTTATCTCTTTAAAGCCAATTTCTTCCCAGCTATTTGAGTACATACAGTATATTACATACTTTTTCACTTTAAATCTTATCAACAGACAACATTTTTAGCAAGGAATAAAACACATGGGATATTTTCACACACTATAGAATCTATAGAATAGAGTGTATACAGAAGAGTGAAGGGGAAATAATCGGCTGAGTGGCAGTTCTGCAGATGGAAACACCTTGTTATTATAGGAAGGCTACAGAAACTTAATTAACTACTCTTTAACCCATAAACGCATAATATGATGCAAAAATATGAGGGTGAGTCAAAAATTATCCGCACTCTGGCTGCGGAATTTATTTTAATCAACTTTCAGGAAAGACAAATACATCATTTTTCGACATCATTTCCTTGCTTTTCAATGCACTTTGTCTGTCTATCTTTCATATTCTTTGAAGCTTTCATATTCCCTCTTTAAAAATGTTTTAGGCTGAGCTGCGAGCCACGAATGCACATAGAGCTTCTTTCAGTGGACCAAACAGGTGATAGTCCAATGGGACAAGATCAGGACTATAGGGAGGATGCTTTAACACCTCAAAACGAAGTTTTTGCAAAATGTTGACACAACGTCCTTGGATAGCAGTCCTCTGTGTTTGGTCTGAATTTGAGGCTTCAGCTCTTCAGTGAGCATCTCACTGTAACAAGCGCTGTTGATTGTTGAACCTTTTTCCTGATAATGTTCCAACCCTGGCCATTGAGAATCCCAGAAATCTGTAAGCATCAATTTTCCAGCTGATGGTTGACTTTTGAACTTTCTCGGTTGGCGATTGAGGATGTTTCCATTCCATAGAGAAGTTTACTCTCAGACTTATAGTGGAAGCATTAATATAACCGGAGTGCGGATCATTTTTGACTCATCCTTGTACATGGAACCTTCAGGAGGTTGGGATACAACAGCACCAGACCACACTGGGTTCCACTCCTGTCAGCAAAGAACAGGAAACTGAGGCTATACTGGTCTTCAGCTGTCCAGTTTTGGCGAGTATGCATATAGTAAAATGGATGACTGAACTTTCCAGAAAGAAAAGTTCTTATAATTTGACAAGTAAGGACACAGATCCCGAATAAAGAAGAACAATTCACACGAAGGACAGAGCTATGTTTGAAAAACGAGTCTTGTTAGACAAATAAGAAGATTCACATCTTCTGAGAAGAGGAAATGTGAAACACAAAAACTGTATAGTTTGGGTAAACAATCAGTGAGGTTTTGGTTGTTGTTAAAATCAAATTTGATGAACTATCTAATTCACCAGAGAGTTTGGAAGGCAGAAGTGGTAACAGTGTTGTTTTCATATTTGCACAAAAGATGTAATTTTTTTTCTGTAAAATTAAAATGCCTAGTTTGAAAGCGGACTTGCACAACATTACTGCACGGCTCTTTGTGAAGCTAGTTTCAGAAAGGGGCTCTTCTCTCTCTTCTTCTTCTTTCTCCAAAGAGCTTTCAGATCTCCCAAAGGCTTTTGACAGCCAAATATATGAGTGTGGTTAGTTGAAGCCTGGCACATTCACATTGTAGGGCAAAGCAATGAGGCCCATTTGGCGTATCTCTTCTGATTCATGTATGTGTGTGTTTGTGTGTGGCTATGCCATGAGTAGATTGTGTGCAGGAAGGGAGCCGTGAGGGAACCGAGGAGAGGTGCCATGGGAGTCTGGTTTGGGGTGTGACGTGATGTGATGGCTGCATGCAGGTTATCTTTGGCAGCCACTGGCTGGTTCAAATGTGTGGTCTGGCTCTGCACACACAGGGGAGACATCAAGAGTGACAGCTGACAGGCAGCACCGGTCTAGCCGTTTCCTGTCCCCCGTCTCCAACTGACTGGGCCATCTCATACTGTCCTTTCAGCACTGTAAATCAGGATAAAATACACCTGATGGCTTAGTTGGTTTTTTTTTTGTTTGTTTTTTGTATGTACCAATTCTGAGTAGATGAAGCCATTTGAATTGTTTCATTCTTTATTCTGCTACGCTGTGAAGTTTTTAGTTGCGAATTATCAAGTGAAGCAGACTATCCTCGTGTTTATTTCTGTTCTATGTTGACATGCCTCTCACCTGTCTCTCTAATGTTGGTTCTCCATCAGCAGGCTGTTTTGTGAAACGTCAAGCTGATACATTTTTATTGCGTTCTGTACATCACTTGTGTCTAGTTCTCTTCGTTCTCTTTAAAAATGGACCCAAAATGCTCAGAGTGATGTTGTTGCTTGGAAAAGAGGATGAGGGCTGTTAGGGAAACTTTTCACTTTCACCAGATACAGAGTAAATCACTGTTTTATGGGGCTTCACTTTCCTCTTCGCCTGCCCTAGAGATGCTTATGAGGATGAAAAGCTGTGCACTAGGCCCTGAAACACATCACCCAGGCCCTGCTCTAGTCCCGGCATCTGGTGTCAGGCGGCTCCCAGCTGGAGATGAGTGGAGCGTGCGTGCCTACCCATCATCTCCAGGGGTTTCTGAAGGGTGGGGGATATCGGGTATGGAGGGCTGGATATCAGAAACAGAGGAATTACAGATCAGCGTGTGCTATTAAGCAGCTGGATGAGGAGCTTTAGAGGGAGGCAGAAATCTTGCTTCCCAGCCCATATGCTTCCTGAAGCTCCTATCTATCAGAGTGTCAGGAGGCTGCCAGGCTGTGCTCAGTGTGAATACCACGCAGGGGCCTCATGTAACAGGATGCACTCGTTCAGAAAACAGCACAGCTCAGTGCTATAGAGGAGGTGAGGAGGAAGGAAAGAGTGATGCAGGGTGGGGAACCAGGTTTGTGCACTTAGAACTGGATTGTTTTGTTTCGGTTTGTTTACACCTTTTTCATTATTCAAAGATTCGGCAGAACCACCTCCATAAACCACTACTTAAAGTATGTAGGAAGCTTTCCAACTGTGGGTATGTGGGTCTAAGGTTTATAATTAGAGCTGTCAAGCAATAAAATTTTTTAATCGTGTTAATCGTGCGATTAAATGTTTTTAATCGTGCGTTAATCACGGTTTTAACGCCCATGTTGATTTGCGTTGTACATGCAGGTCGGCATCTTAGGGCCTTTGAAAATGTTGTTGCCGTTTATTACTGGTCTATTTTAAGAGAAACGACTGTTGAATGTTGCCTCATTATTCACTTG
>JAOVVH010000024.1:7196455-7210865 GCA_028566435.1 Scorpiodoras heckelii | reverse complement strand
GTGTGTGTGTGTGTGTTTGTGTTTGTTTGTGTGTGTGTGTGTGTGTGTGTGTGTGTGTGTGTGTGTGTGTGTGTGTGGCTGGATGATCAGCTAATGGACTGATTCTAATGAATTAGAGGTGTCTAACACACAGCGTGCTGCTTTTTTTCCCCCTCAAGGCCACTTAAACCATTACATTACCATATTCACTGGTTTTAAATATTTTACATTGTGCATCTAATGCAGCGGATGAGAATCTGGTGGAGAAGAGAGTGAAATGCATTGCATCGGTCAAACAGAGGGAGGGCAAGACACATTAACACATAACAGCCAGTGTCTTTTTTTTTAATTCTGTTGTTAAATTTACAGACAAACATATCCTTTCATTAAATCTTTCGTGCATAGGGTGCACGCTACAGTCAATTAAAGGCTGCTTTCAAGAAAATATATAAAGTAAATGTGATCTCCAAATCATATTTGACCATTACTGTAATTTAACATTAATCATTAAAACATTTGCCATTCTCTCTTTCAGGTCCCTGATATATCTTTATATCTTTATTGTTTATGCCTTTTTTTTTAAATCAGCTACATCATGCAAAAGTCCTACAATGTGTAAATTTTGTGCAAGAATATTCCTAAACACTGGACTGGTGTGATATTTTTAATTAAGTTTTAATTTAATTTTTTTAAGTAAGTGGACCCTTGTTTGTTTTCTGTAGGTCTTTCACATCTACATTAAAAATGTCAGTATTGAGTGACTGACTGTGCCTCAGGCTTCTGTTAGTCTCCAGTCGCACAAGGTCAGACTGCACCTTGTCCAAGTGTGCAGTCAAGCAGCACGGCCACAACACACTAACAAACAGATTCATACTTACACTCTGTCTCTCTCAGACACACACGCATGCACGCACGCACGCACGCACATACCCTCTCGCTCACTCTTGGTTTCTCCCACCATCTTTTCTCACGCATACTCCCACACTCGGCCTATGGGGAGCGGGGCAGGACGTGCATCGCTCGCTGCTCTGGCTCAAGCCTCTCTGCTTATTTTACAGCAGCACCTGCTGGCCGAATCAGGCACCGTAGATCTCTTCCTCAATAGAGAAGGAAAAAGGTAGAAGGGAGGCGATGGAGACAGACGAGCCACTCTGGTCGGATCCGCCCTCTCTCGCCCCAGCCAGACCCGTCACTGCACCTCACCTGTACTTGCCTTCTTTCGCTTTGAATTGATGACGTACGGCTCTGCCAACATTAGAGGTCTTCCAGGTACGGCTTCCAAAGCCAAGGAGTGTAATGAATGAAACTCCCCTCCACAAATTGATTTTTTAAAATAAAATTAAAGCCCACGATCCAATCAAAGGAGTCCTGAAAACTTGTAAAGAACGAGAGGGCTTGCGATAAGAAGAAAGCGAAACTGATGTTTCGTTGGCAGTCATGTTAGCACAGGTGAGGAAAAGCTCGCTCAGTTTCATGACATGACAGAACCCACTGAATTCGCCTGCTTAGAATGACATCCGAACCCTGAGCTAGTGTCTGTACCTGTAAGCACAAAGCCATCCATGAAGATGACAGAGGGAGCGGAGGAATAAAAAGACAGAGCTAGATCAAGAGGAGAGGAGAAAAGGCGTAATTATCAGGAGAATACTTAATAATGTCCTGTCAGCAAATTCACACTAATCAATCCATTGACACAACAATCGCGCTGCAACAACAAGTGGCCTGCGGCCGGCCTGCTCCACCTGCAGGGCACCCATCGAGCACTTAGCTCGCCTAATGAACACTTGACTGTAATTAGATTGCGACATCTCTGAAATTAGACCCATCATAGCATTAATTACACAATTACAGAAGACATAGTCTCGATCAGCCAGGGGAGGAGGAAGAGGTGTGAAATGTGGGGGGTTTTGAAAACGCCCGTGAACTATGGACAGTGCTTGATTCATGATCCGGGGTTTGTGGAAATATCGCCTGTGCAGAGTTAATTTGTAAAGGGCAGCATATTCGGTCGAAGAAAATCAGCCTGACCTTTTCTCTGCACAGATCCATGGCTTTTTCTCTCCGCGTTGTTAAAACACATTGTTTTGCTCTTGCTTGTTTCTCTTAGTGCAGACGATATTAACTGAGTGTCCCAGCATTCAGTTAATCACCTCTAATGTGTCTAAATGTCTAACTGTTGGCTTTAGTGAAAGGATTCAAATCTCAGACGAGTCCTTTGAGAAGGGAAGGAGGGTTGTGTCTGTATTGTTGTAAGATAAATACAGAAATAAAGTCTTCAACGGTGCCTTTATTATGTATCTCTCACCTGGAAATATCATTTATAGTATGCAGTCGGCTTAGTACATAATGTTTATAAGTGGACCAGTGATGTCTATTTTAAAGAACGATACATCATACAACTACTAGTGACAAGGAAAAGGTACATTTACTTGTGAGAATGTATGGCATGGTCAGTTTAGAGGAGATTGCCCCTCTCAAGGCTTTACAAAGGAAATGAAAAAAGGAAAAGTGTGTACTGGTGTGTACATGCTCATTGCCATCCCTGGTATAGCACTCATGTTTTATAATCAGATAGCATTGCAGAGTTAGGATGCACTCCTCTTTCCCAGCACACTCACACACTCAGCCCTTCTCTCTTATTCCCCTGTCTCCACTGTGAGTTTGTTACGCGCACTTCTTTAGCGCTGATCTTATGGATAACACAGTAAATCACAGCAGACTGTTGTGTAGGGAGGACGCTGTAGCTTCCCTCTCATTTGCTGCCCAGATTAGACGGTGGATGTGCTAGGAATGGAACCACAGCAGCGCCGCTACACTGCTCTCTTTGCTTCATGTGCTATATTTATTGTATTTTATAGGGCTTGTAAAAGTGCAGTGATGAAAACATTTTCATGGGTTTGGAAAGCAGACCTTCTTTTTTACTCAAACTGCAAGGAGGCAGGGATGTTTTACAGATGTTTTACAGTTTTCTGCGTTCTCTGTTATATCTCACTGAGAGATCTAGGGGAATATGGGTACAGTTTCCTGACTGAAACATTTCTTAATCATGAAACGGTATCAGTGAGCTTGATATCGATGACGGGATGCAGGAAGAATGGTTAAAAAAGCTTTTACGGAGATGCTTTTAGCATGACAGGTTACACTGAGTCATGTGTAGCTTTGTAAAATGTTTTTGTTTATCTAGGACTTTTGGGGAAATTAATTTTAGGAACCAGGAGTGAAAATCTCACTGAAAAAAAATCTGAATTAAGACTGAACATGTGACAGATTGTAATGGATGTGTTTACTCAGCGTGCCCTAAAACAGAAAGGAAAAACAATTGAGAGTCTAAAAACCAGAAATCATGAACATGGAAACTAAGAGACAAAGGAATAGAAGCATTTAAAAAAAGCAAAAATAATCAAGCGCTGAACTAAGAACAGGTGTACACAATAGGAAGCAAACCAATGACAGGAAAGGGCAATCAGGAGCAGAAACCAAAACAAAAGCACATGTCAAAATAAAGGAATATGCAGTACTGAGGGATACATAACCGAGATACTGATATTCATACATACGTTCTTCCATGCCACGTTCTGTTATCTTTGTGCAACTGCCACATAACCATAAGAGTTTCCCTTCTAACAAAACTTCTCTAGTTTAGTTGTCCTCATTAACACATATGTTACCCTGTCCCTTTTAACCCCCAGGCCTCTGAGGCCTTAACCCTTTCGCACCTGCGTGCTTTACATGGAGCAGGTCAGATTGAGGGGTTTTAGTGCAGGCCGAGCTGAAGTGGGTCAGCCCATGGCCCATTTTCCTCCAGCAGCTCCAGCAGTGAACAGAAGGTGAGTGTCACTTCAAGCATAGGAGCCTGGGGGATGAGGGCCCACCTCTGGGGAGCTGTCCTCAGTATAGAAGTGAGTAAAGAAGTGCTGAAGCAGAGAATTTATCCTCCAGCCCCCTTCCCACCAGCATAAAACCGTTCTCTCCACCTCATGCTTCGCAGTCAGCAAAGTGCTCACATCTACAACTAGTGGCTCCATTAGGCGTGACTCCCACTGTGTACCCCACTGAAGTGGTTTAAGCACAAATGAATGGCACACACCTGTGTGTTTGAAAAAAAAAAAAATCACCACTAGCATAAACTGGCAAACTGGCGTAAAGTCTCTTGTGATGTCATATAATAGAACAAGAGTCGTGTGTTTCTATGGCCGGTGGCTATATGGGTTAAACATAAGAGTTTATTGTGTCCTGAGATTCTTCAGAGTTTCACTTACCTTGCTGTTTGTCTCATGGCTTGCTGGCGCTGTATCTAATTCAATAATGCGCAAGGTGTTTGGCTGGCAGACCATAAAGCATGCAGTCGTGGAATGAGATTTGGGCCGCATTAGGCTAATGCGGTTTTATGGAGCGCCGGGCTGGGCAGCGGCTCATTGTAGTCTGGGCTTTGATAAATCAAGCTCTCCGATCACAACCTGGGAATGGCAGTCATGCACACACTCAGGTAAATAAAGCTTGACTCTCCTTATGACTTGTGCTCTTTAGGAAACTCGCTTTACTGGCACTTACTATCAGAAAGGCACAATATTTTGTCTTCAAATACTGTTTGGATTGGATTAGCTACACATGGTGAGGTGGGGTAATGTAATTATTATCGGAGTAGCTCTGAGATTTTAGTCATGTCCGAACATATCCTGTCAGTCATGTTTACAAGTGTGTGCATACACGTCTGGAAAGAGTCTGCTGTATGTTAAGCTTTTACCAATAGACTTGACTGTATGTAATATAGATCTTATCTGACCTGACACGTTGGTATAGATTTCATTATATCCTATGGGAATATATCATCTCTCACCCAAACTAAACAGAAATCAAAAAATGATCAAGTTTTGGATGCAGAGCAATAAGATATAGCTTACAAGGACTTGCTTTTAAGATAGATTTTATTGTGAAAAAGAAGTGACAGATAATTCATAATTAAGGACAAAACAGTGAGTTTTAGTGTGATGACCATGTGTATATCCTGTATGAGGAAATCATACTCACTACTCACTAGTTAGGCAGACAGACAGACAGACAGACAGACAGACAGACACAGACAGACAATTCCTTCTGAATAGTACTTAATAAGCAAATAAATAAGTGCAAAAAGTTCATAAAAGTCTTTATAAAAGACTTTGTTTGCCCATGCTAGAACTTTAAGCCAAAGAAAGTTTAAACAAAAAAAAAAAAACGCAAAAAGTCTGTAATTTGTTTCCCACAAATAAAACCTGTGCTTATACATATTTATGTACATCTCATTGCCCCAAAACAAGCCCATTTATGCAACGGAGCTTTATGATTATGTCCCCTGTTTGCATATGCTCGTAAAGAGGAACGCGCAAACTGCCCACATGCGCCAACAGAAAAGTTGGGTAGAGGGAGATAGAAAGAGAGGCGTGATGGGAAAAAGTGCTGTGTTTTCACTGTGTCCAGATGGCTGGAGCATTAGCTTCAGCACCTCAGCCTGTTTCCCCTCTTCACTAGAAGTCTTCTCCATAATCAGCACTGAGGAAATGGGTCTACTGCAGCCACTGGCATGCTTTTATGAGATGTGTGCTAAAACTTTTTTTTTTTTTTAAGCCTTTTTCATCCCTACAATAAATTCCACCATAAGCACTAAAAACTAGAAGGAAAGAAGGCTGGGGTTTGCGGGGTGGAGTGGAGAGGGTTGGAGCGAAGGAAATGGATGTTATCAAAGACAGAAAAAAAAGCATGAATAAAACTGATGCCGAGGTCTGAACTGTAGCTTGTCTTTATTGAGGGAAATGAGAGGTGACCTGCCTTCTATTTGGAAATGGGAATTACTCTGAAAAGTGCTGATTTTCAAGCACAGCACTTCAAACAGCTCAAACTTATTGGTTTGAGGCTCGTCTAGGAGCAGAGGTTTGCTGAGAGGCTTGTCTCTCCTCTGAGACGCTGCTGTCTCGGCTGAATCTGCCCACACTGTTGCTTTCCCTCTGCCTCTGACCAATCACAGACTGAGCACCTTTATAAAATTGCCTCCATTTCCTTTTCAAGCCGCAGCTGAAAAGAAAAAAACATTTTGGTTTAATTTAGTCGTCATTAATGCCGTAATGGTGATTAATGGATAAATAATAATAACATTTACGTGACTGTAGACAATTAGAGTGCCGGCTGTTGAAAGTGAAACTGTCCTTCTAGGTGAACGGTCATGAGAGGCAGAGTTTATTATTGCCCCATTCGCTTCTCTTACTGTTAGCCCATCAAAACAGCACATCACGGCCAATTCATTTTAGCCATCGGATTGCTGAATCTTCTCTTTTTTTTGCCACTAACAACCATTTCTCCTACTCTACTCAAGAAGTTTCTGGACACACAAAAACACACACACATACTCTTATTTCCACTGGTGGCCCTCTGGTCTTATTTTCTTGTTTTTTTCCCCATTGGCACTAAAACAAATGGCGACAGTGGGGCTCCAGAGTCAGGCTGAAAAGTTGGCATTTAAGTGAAATGGAGCCCAAATGGGCCGGTGGGATGCAGTAATGATGCAGGAGAGGCTGGTACTCTAAGAGAAGATTTATGAGGTCCTGAAGCCCATCATATTTTAGCCGCTGATGTGCGCTGTGGGTGGTTTATGTGGGATTGAGGGCTTTGCTGTTGAGCCCATCACTTGAGGCTTTTTGTGACTTAGTGACATGAGGCGTGAGGTCACAGACAAGGGCTCTAATAGCCTGAGCTGGCATCAGCACTACACCTTCTGGCTGCAATGCCATTTTCTTGAAGCTCTGCTGTGTCTTTTTCCATGCATTTTTTTGTGCCTGATTGAACAATTGATTGAATCACTGAGCTGTCGCCTGATTTGGTTTTTTTTTGTAGTTGTTTGTTCATCATTGTGTGTATTGCATCACCTGAGTTTCCACCTGTTTCCTCTCTCTATCCCTGTCTTATTCATCCTGAAATGCTTCCCGTATCCCCATCCTCTAGTCATTCATTTGCTTTGTCTCCAGTCCAGTATGGAGGGGCTGTTTGTTACTCTGATTGCCCCCACCCCCTTCCTTGCTGTCTCTGGAATAATTGACAAGTGTGCAAGTCTGTGGCCTCTGCCGGCGTTCTCTTCATTTGCCAGACACTTTGTCGCTTTTAATCATGCCTTTAACTGCCAGTGGAGCAGCAGATGAATGGCAGTGGAGCAGGAAATGAGTGGGATACTTTTGCTTTTCCTCTGGGGCTACACCGAGGAGCAGGAGCTTGGCCCGATCAGTAGATCAGATGAAGATCTGACAGCACTTGTGGACTTGGCCTGCAGCATTCAGGCATTTGGCATGTTCTGAAGTGTGTTTGTATACTTTGGCTGTAGGCCTGTCCTCTTGTGTGTTGACTCCATTTGTTGTTATTATTGCTCTGGTAGTACATGACATTTAAAGTGACCAGCCCCAAACAGCAGTTTATCCAGACCAGTGTTTTTTTTTCCCCCTTCTGTTCCTCAGAGAGAGTGCACACCGTGAACTTTTAGACCAAATAAATATGTTAACACATATTCACGCTTGTAAAATAAAACTCAGCAGTGTATGCTGAAAAACTCTCCATGTGAGGTACAAGGAACGAGTAAGTTGATACAAGCAGGAGAAAAACCCAATAAGGCAACTAGGGTTTCAAAAGCATCTTCCTTATAAATGCAATAACCCAGAAATCAAATACATGTACATCTCATTTCCTGTATTTGCAACCTGATTAGTGTCAACAGGGGGAAAGGAACTCCTCTGCCATCTGATTCGCTCTGTTTGGAAATCATTTCTGGCTTAGGCGAGTGTGCAGTAAGAGGTGGTAAAGGAGCCCCTGCTTAAGTGACTCATTTCAATGAGAATCTGCGGCACTGCTATAAATAGGATATGGGGGCTGGAGTATTGGATTTCTTTTTTGTCCACGGGTAGCTGGTCAGGCTCTCTGTGGAAGAATCAAGACAATGCCAGGAAGAAAGAGCGAGAGGGAGAAAGATCGCAGCTATCTAGTCAGCATGATAGGAAAACTCTTGTCCCTAATCACATCCTAAATATTACGATGCAGAGCAGCCTTGCTGTAATACCTAGTCAGGCTGTTGTTTGCAAATGGACTTCCAGTTATATTCACACTTATACATACGAATATAACACCACGTCACCACATACTGTCACCCCTGACCACTTTCTCTCATTTATTCATTCATTCATTCAGTTTTAGCAAGCACAGTGGGTCCAAGACCTATCTTGGGAATACACCCTGGATGCACACACACATTCAAATACTCATTCACACCTAGGGACAATTTATCTTAGCAAATCCATATACTGGCGAGTTATGAGGTGGTTGCAGGAAACTGGAAAACCTGGAGGAAACCCATGCAGACATTAGAAGAACATGCTCAAAAACTGCACATTGACAGCAGACCTACTTTTGCATAGGAGTTCTGTATTTTAATGTCCAACTATGATGTTAAGAGTTACTACTGAAAACCAGCAATCAAATCAGAAACACCAGATGATCCAATCAACATGTGACTCTAGAACAATTGACAGTTTTTAAACTCTTCTATATGACCTTATATTAACTCCGCCCCCTTTTCCCTTCTGACAATTATTAATGTTTTGGCCAATTTTCTTTCTTGCTTAAAAGATGTGGCCTTGATTTCTGTCAAGGTAAATGCAGAATGTTTTGAGTTTATTGATATGAAATAATCAGTGTATGTTTGGCATTGAACAACTGACGTTACACAAGTACATTGTTAACATCAGTTATCTGTATGTATTAGAGATGACTCCAACAATTGAAAGCCAAAAATGTTCAAAAACAGAACCTGAAAGTGAAAATGCTGAAATTTTATCCAATAACGAAATTTATGCTGGCCTACAATTGAATCTGACACTTTGCAAATAGCTTTTATGGTAATAAGTGATTGAAAACATTATTTCCTAGAATAAGATGGAAAAAAGTGTGAATGTAAACTTTCCTAGTGTCTATATCATCAATATCTGAGCAAAAGACTGGTGTTTTGTATAAAACCCCATAAATATGTGCTCCAGTTTCTAGATAACACATTTAAAGGTGTGTCTCTTGGTAAAAGGAAAGCGCTTACTTTCATCATTACGACTACTGGTGTATTAACCAGGCCAATTCAAGGCAAAGGCTGAAATAAGCTGAAACTTGCTGGTTTAAAACTTTAAATCTTCACTGAAGGCTCAAACCCCTAAAACACACACTGCCTAAATGCTTGTGCAAAATGGGGAACTTTCTGAGATTACTGGCAACGTGATTGACGGGACACTGTGTCCTGATTAATTCGATTGTAGTGGCCCACATCAGTTGTTGTCTGTATCTTTTATAGACACCACAGAGAACGGAGTTTGTCCTCAGAGCTATTATTGTATTGACCGCTGCCAGAATTCGAGGGGAACATTGGCAAATATTACAAACCAGGTTCTGACTTCAAAATCGCTGACCCTACATTTAAAGGTCATTCATTCAACCTCTTAGATATCTGAGCTGCTCACAGCAAACCAAAACACAACACCATGATCCTCATCTGCTCACTCAGCACACCATCCACTCTCACCTCCCTGAAAAGAAAATAATTAAATTCCTGATTTCCTGTTTTACGACTTGTTCCACGACAGGTTTTATTTGCCTAGTAAAAGAAGTACCTCGCTTCTGAGCTGGAGGCAGACGGATGAACGGATCAGAGACGCTTCTTTTCGGACCATTTATGGGTGAGGTGTTAGCACGAATGCTAGCACTAATCGCCTTCTCAAGGTTGTTGTGCTTGGCTAGGTCATCGGCACAAAGTCATAAAGCTTAAAAAAAGACTTTCTGTTCAGTCTGTACTGACGAAATGGTCTACTGTGTGAGTTTGTGAATGTACAATTAGTCTTGTTTTTTTTTTTTACAGGTTTGGAAGAATGGAGATGGTGGTGGAATGTTTTTTATTGTGTTGATAGCTGAGGTAGAAAAAGTACTTTCATGGCTTTACATGGAGCAGGGAAGGCTAGGGAAAAATTCTTGTCTTCCTGCCTGACCAGCTCACCCACTGTTCTGACTTCAGGACCTTGGACTCTCTATCTCTCCCTCCTTCCCTCTCTAATCTCTCTTTCTGCATTCTTTCTCTCCCTCTCTCTCTCATTGTCTGTGATTACATGCAAAGCATTGTGTTCAGTTGCACATTCAAAATGAGCTGTTTATTGTATCCTAAAATCAGCATTGTTGAAAAGTCTCATTTCCATATATTTTACATGTAATTGTACCAAATTTCTGTACATAAGCTGCTTTTAGTGTCTGTGACAATTTACATGAAAAACTTGAGGAATTGGGAGACAGGCTTGGGAAAACTCAACAGAAGGGTATTTATATTCAGGAACCTAAACTATTGCTTTTCAGCACTTTCAGTTTAACCTAACGCAGACACACACTCATGGCTCTGTGTCACAGCTCTCTCTCTCTCTCTCTCTCTCTCTCTCTCTCTCTCTCTCTCTCTCTCGTGGTGCTCATTTCTGCCCAGTTTTATCCTCCTTTGGCTCATTGCAACAAACAACACACATTAGGAACCATTTATCACAGGTATGAATTCTTACGGTTTGCCTCTCCTGGCTCTCTCCTCCATTCACCGGCACTCGACCGTGCCCCCTCTGACACATACACCCACTGGCTGATTCAGGCCAGGGAGCCGTCCAGCCTGTAGCTGACTCCCCCTGGTGGGAGAGAAAGACTCCACCTCCATCTGTGCCATCCGCATGTTGGCATCCTTCATGCGGTGGAGCCACTGGAGCGGGGCATGGTCCGAACAGAGACTCAACAGGTAGTAACAGAGGTTCAGCATCACCCACTTGATGACTGGACAGTCCTTTTCTATGGTGCTGTACCTTTGCTTGCGCCCCGACAAATTATGACTGATGAACAGCACCGGGTGCTACTCCCCCTAGACCACCTGTGACAACACTGCCCCCATCCTACATCCAACATGTCTCTCTGTAACACAGAAGGGAGAGAGACATCAGGTGATTACAAAAGTGGCCCAACACAAAGTGCAGCTTTTACCTCGATGAAGGCCCGCTGGCATGGCTCTGTCCACTGGGCCGGATCTGGTGCCCCCTTTTTAGTGAGATCAGTCAAAGAGCTGGTGAGGTCCAAACAGACACAAATCTACAATAATACCCTGCCAGTCTCACCTCCTTTTCGGTCTTGGGCCTCAAGCAGGCTGCAATTGCTGCTGTCTTATCAATTTGGGGACGCACCTGCCCGTGACCCAAGTGGAAGCCCAGATACCATACTTCCATCTGCCCAATTATACACTTCCTCTGGTTTGCCATGAGTCCTGCCCACCTCAGTGACTTCAGGGCCGCCCTCTGATGTTGCCTGTGCCACAGCCAGTTGTTGCTATAAATGATTATATCATCAAGCTGGAGCATGGCAGTATGTGAGTCTAGGACCCTGTCCATAAGCTGCTGAATATTACCTTTTGCACTGCACATAATAAAATGTTAAAAATTGTTGGCTGAGTCACATATGTAGCTGACAACGTTTCTTTCATTTCTTAGTCAGAAATACAGCGATGGACAAGGGTAAACAAAGCTTTGGTGTGTAATCGCCAAATAACTCAAGCACGAAGAGCATTATATAGATAACCTTATAAAACATTTCTAAATATCCAGAACCTTTGGCATCTCTGCTGCACTACAGCTCTGTCCTTTGGTTCAGCTGGTAGTTCACAGATCAAACATCCAGGGGGAAAAGACAAGAGGGTTTCGTTTAAATGGAGTAAACAATTCTTATACGAAAGTACCCTCACCTGGTACTTTTAGTACACCTGGCACTAATTTAAACATTGCAGTTGTACTATCCGCAGTCTTGCATAGGCTCTGGCCAAACTCTAGACCTCCCTCAGGCATAGGCATACTGTCTTTTCACTGGCACATTATTGAATATGTTCAAATCTGTGACATGAACTGAACAATTGTTTTCCATTTGTATCATTAAGCAGAAGGCAAAGATTGTGAATGTAATCATAGACACGTCTGAATAGTTATCGGTCTTCCATTTCATAGATTTTTCGACAGATTGTCCACTTTAATGGAGATTGGTTTGGCCTCGGTTCATTCCAATTTTCATTTAGTACAGCTTTAATCAGTTTACGCTGTTCTAATTTAAGTGTGTTCAAGTTATTTTTATTCAGAATGAGCTATCAATCAGATTATTAACATGCTATTAGGCTGCATGCAAACAATCTGACACCATTTTTGGCATTTCTCTCCTCCTTTTACTCCCTCCTGTCTCTCGTGCTCTCTTTCTTTCATCTCTCCATCTGAGCCCTCTGTACAATCACTCAGCCTTCCATCTCTCCCGACTCTCCTGCTGGCAGTGAAATGGCCACAGCAAGCAAGCACACTAACCCTCTGCCCTCGCCAACAAAACCAGCATGCCATGACAGCCCATAAACAAGCGATCTCACTCACTCAAACACACGCACATGCCAGGCTGTAAACAAGGAACATAAATCACTTCGTAACAACATGCACGTCTTGCTCGGTCTGTGGTTAGCGTAGGAAACGGAGCATTGTTTATGGAGAAGACTGAGCCATGTCTTCGGTGCCACCGCGACACCCTCACGACACAGCCCAATATCTGCGGCTGTGGGATGCCAAGTCTTGCAGAAGTCAGCTCTGAGCAGCTCAGTGCACTCACCGTGGGTAATGCTGCTAATGTTTAATTCTATTGATGTGTAGATGTATAGACGGATAGATTGCAGGTCATAAAATTTAGTGAAGCTTACAGGCATAGAGGGTGAGGGAGGTCATAATTTCATGACATCACACCATCAGCTGGAAAGGAAATGAAGCAAAGTATGTATGCAGTGAAATATGAGGTGGAGAGATCGATAACTGTACACTTTACATGAAAGCCAAATAGCAAAACAGCAGTATGACCTTCATCACACAGTCCTAATAAAGAGAGAGAGAGAGAGAGAATGAAGATATTCTGAATAAACACTGAGACTTAAAGGTGCAGGCAGCAAGTTTGCTGGACGATAGCTGAATATAGCTATTTGAAAAATCCAAATAAATACAGTGTTTTCTCAGATTCCACATGAACTGCTTATATTAAATCCTAACCTGGACTCCATTGATATATTGATATGTTACATTTAATCTGATCCAAAGTTAAGCGTTTTAGGAGCTCAGTGGTTAAGACATTGGCCTACTGATCAGAAGGTCATGAATTCACATCCCAGCACCACCAAGCTGCCACCGTTGGGCCCCTGAGCAAGGCCCTCAACTGCTCAGTTGTATAAATGAGATAAATGTAAGTCTGCCAAATGCTATAAGTGTAAAGGTAAGGAGTGCATGAGTCCCAAGTGTTCAGTTTTTTGCTTATGTTTTAACAACTAAGCTTTATCTCCAACACAAAAAAAAATCAAATCTCATTCATAATTGAATGGATGTCGAGAGAAGAAGAGTTTGTGCAGGCAGTAAAGTTATTTAAAAGAATGCTCTGGTTGTTGATACCATGCAATGCAAACATTATCCATCTGTATCCCGTATCCATGTGTTTACTCAATTGAAGTATACACCTGAACGTTTTTCTTTATTATCAATTTGAATATTAATGGATTATAACTAAAGCTGTTGAGCGATAAATTTTTTTCAATCGCTCGTTAATCGCGGTTTTAACGCACATTTTAATTTGTGTTGTACGTGCAGGTCGGCACCGTAGAGCCGTTGAAAATGCTGTTGCCGTTTATCACTGGTCTATTTTAAAAGAAATGACTGTTGAACGTTGCCTCATTATTCACTTGACTTTATTTGATAAAAGTGAAAAATGAAAGATGATTGATGTCTTTTCATTTTTTTTATTTAAAGGGAACTGTACAGTGTGTAGGGAGCTAGGGAACATGGATATATCACTTTGCCGGAAGCCCTGTTGTGCTGCTGCTACGTGATTGGCTGATTCGATTTTACCTCACAGACCCGCCAACTCAATGGAAGGGAAGGGGTTTGTGTATGTTGTATGCGGATCCGTCGCCTTTGTCGTCTCCGTCGCTCATTAAACTGATGTAACATTAAAAAAAAAAATAACCCAGAAAGAGCTACAACTTCTTTGTTCTCCGTTGTTCCTTTCAATCATTAGCAATGTTTATGATAGCTAACGAGCTAGGAGATTCTAAAATTCAGCATCGTGTTCAATGACGGCGCCGCCTGTTTGCGTAATGTACCGAATTTTTTAATCTGCATTAAAATTTTTAGTGGCGTTAATTTTTTAATCACTATTAATTCTTTAACGCATAAATGCGTTCATTAATGCGTTTGCTAACGTGTTAATTTGACAGCACTAATTATAAGGCGTGAAACTGTAGTTCATCTTAAAACACAGTCTGTTGCAAGAGGAGTAACTTGTTGCTCATTGCCAGGAAACGTGATCTATA
>JAOVVH010000024.1:7180492-7196355 GCA_028566435.1 Scorpiodoras heckelii | reverse complement strand
AACTGTAGTTCATCTTAAAACACAGTCTGTTGCAAGAGGAGTAACTTGTTGCTCATTGCCAGGAAACGTGATCTATAGGCAAGAAGAGGAGCCCCAGCATCCTGGTTGGTTGGATGATGATGGTTCACATCATTTGCAAATCATTTTTTTTTCTCCAGGGACACTACAGAGACCCTCTGAGCTGACATTTTATTATCGGCTGCTACAACGTGGAGAACTTCACCAAATATTACAAAAAAAGTTCAGACTGTAAAATCGCTGACCTCACCTTTAAATGCTGTTGGAATTTGTTAGGTTTGAATATTTTGCACTTTACAGAAGCAGAAGCTTGTTACATCCAGTTCCTGGTTCTGCAAATAACAAGGAACTGAAGACAAAAAATGTTTTTATTCATAACTCTTGGAGCTAGGATGGAATTGAAAATGTTGTCATTTCCAGACAGAATATATTCCTCACCCTCGCTTTTTTCCTTCAAATCTGTAATGGCGACATGGAGAAAGGCCCCAAACAGTACCCCCGTCTGTCTGTCCAGGAGTCTTTGGCTCCTGAGGCTCATCATCTGCTTTCGGCCTGAGAAATGATGATGTTGGTTTCCCTCCGTCGCCTCAGCGCTGTGTTCCTGCTTTGCATTTGCACAGGAGCTGCTGCTGGATGAGGATATATGGGGCAGCTTTAAGGAAATTGTGCGGCAGCCGCTGAACGGCGGGTGGAGAATAGTAAGTGTCAGTGATGGACGGCAGAATATAAATAGCGCCAGTGATGGCAGGATAATGCATGGAGCTTTTCGCTAGCCACCGTTCTCGACTGGCAGCGAGACAGAGGGAAAAGGGGGTTGTGTCTTTTTTTTTTTTCAGGTCACTCAGTGACTCCTAGAGGTGCAGGAAGAGCGGCTGATTAATTATTATCATTATTATGATCATGCTTAGCAGGAGCATAAATCAATGTGATGTCAGTGTCAGCTGAGTGTCAGAGTGATGCAGAGATCAGGAGCAGGGGAATCTGTCAGCTTTTGTTATTTTTCCAGTACGTCCACTCTGTTCCTTGATATGTCAGTCTCATAGAACAGCACGAAGCTGTGTTGTTTTATCACCAGAACGAGGTGACTAATAGAACCACAGATTTTACATTCATTAGGAAAATATTTTGTCTTGAATGGTTAGAACGCGAGTCCTACAGAATGACCCACGCCGTTAACACCCTCCCTCTAATAACGCTCACTTACACACTTATTCATCCAGGATTGCCTCTTAGTAATTTACATTTGCCTGGTAATGGCTTAGTGTAAGTCTCCGGAAAAGAGAAGAAGGGTATCTGAGGGGAGGTATCGACTTTCCGTACATGTCCCACCACCCACTCGTGATATCATTCTCTTTACATTCCCTCTTTACCTCTTGCACTAATGACAGCTCAGCAGCGCCATAACAAAAGCAGCGGCGGGTGATTGCTGTTGTGTGTGGGATGCGCAGCACGCCTCCCGGTTACCGCATCTCTATGTGTGACTTTTATGAATATATGGACCCAGCTGAGGCCTCAGGTGGATTTGTCTTTATAAAAGAGCTTTGACACATATGCCACTAGCCCACTTCATTTATTTCACTCGTGTAGATTAAGGCTGGCATTACACGTAAGGTCACACCATGCATCCTTGTTACCTTGACACGGGCATGCTACCGCGCATGGCCGGTCAGACGGCTAAGCCGACGCAGCAACAGCAGGGGAAAGTTTTCATCAGTGCCTTCTTGATCCACTTTCTCCCTCTCTTTCTTTCTTCACACCTCTCCTGATGTGTGGCTTGCTGCTTTCCTGTGACTTGCTTTGATCAGGAATTTCTTTTCCTCCAGCTCTGATGTTCATGTTTGCCCGTGTGTATGCTGACTAATCCAGAAGCACTCGCGCATCCGGTGGTTTTCGTTCAGCCCCTTGGCCTTGCTGGCAAGGCAATGGCTCATTAGCAGGGAAACTGAGGACACGAGCATCCTTGCTGTGTTTGATGTGTGTGAGGCAGAGAGTTTTTGTCTGGTAACTCTTTGAAGGCCAATCAGCTCAGTATTCCCTCTGTTCCAGCGAGCAAATAAATGCACAGAGGGGCACGAGATCAATGGTGACCTACTAGATCATCACACTGCAAGACAGCAGTAGGGGTCTGTTTGTGTTTGCGTTTGTATTTAGGCTTGTTGGACATGGATGTGTTCACAGCTGCTTCCCAAAATGTTTCATCTCCTGGCTACCTTGTGTGTATGTGTTTATTTTTTCCCCAGCTTTATCCCGCAGCAGACTGTTAACACCTGAATGAACTCCTTTTTCACTCTTTCCAAGTTCCATGCAATATCCTTTCTGTCTGTCACTCCGGTCTGGGTGGCTTTGGACCGCTCTCTGCCCTCCCGTTCCCACCAGCTCAAGCTCGCTGCCGTCTACAGCTCTCTTCTCAAACGCTGAAGAACTCTTTGACTAACCTTAGTGTACTGAGTTTTGCAACTGGTCCTCTATCCCCGTGGCATTCATTTCGCCGTCAAATGTAACCGCGACAATGTAATTGTAGTTTGGTTCATTTCTCAGACTTTCTGGTCCAAAGGGCATGAGCAGGCCCTCTCAGGTCATTTCTCCTCGAACTTTTCTACTGTTCTACAGCGGTTTAAAAAGTTTCAACCTTTTATCTTAATAGCTTTAAATATTACTGAGAAAATTGTACTCCTTAGCTGGAAGGATGTAAGCAAATTATATGCCACATGCCGACTCAACCTTTTAACAATAACTCTCCTCTTTGAGAAAATATCTATTATTACTACGATTTATGGTGGCAGATTTTTCATTACATTTACAGCTAAATTGTTACTACTTTTTTAAAAGCTATATAATCATATAGAAAAATTTTGTCTAATCCAGCATGGCAGTTCACATTGTCTTTGTCTAGTATGAAGAAAAAATGTATCATTTTATGAATCAAAAATAGTCATATGTGTCAAAATGTGCGAATGAGGCTGAAACCTGAACACAATCCTCACAGCAAGCCTACAAATCCTAGAAATGACAAAAAGAGTTATAAACTGAACGAAGGATCATATGCAAATGTTTTAAAATCAAACACAGTCCAAAATACAATCAAAAAACTCTCACTGTCTCATAGACTTCACAATGACGCAGTGTCCATGAGCTGTTAATAAGCAGGAAGGGGAAACGTTCTGCTTTGTTGTTAGAATAACATAATTCTGTAAATAACGGTACTTACAATCCAAGTTCAGGTTTACCAAAATGCTTATAATTTTTCGATTCCGATTCATCTAAGCGTTATTTTGACTACACAATTATAATTACATTTGACAAGCAATTAACTCCATATATTTTCTCCAGTTTAGTTTTTGTATTTATTCTACCTAATGATCCGTTGTGGTGTAATTTGCTG
Organism: Scorpiodoras heckelii; assembly: GCA_028566435.1. NCBI lineage: Eukaryota > Metazoa > Chordata > Actinopteri > Siluriformes > Doradidae > Scorpiodoras > Scorpiodoras heckelii. Next base: position 7,192,955 of record JAOVVH010000024.1, on the reverse strand, counting down.
AGGTGTTTGTTTCTCAGTAGGTTCAACTTTTCTATCCAGTGATGAATGCAAAGATGCTTAAATGATATCAGGACCACCAAAAAAAAAAAAAAACCCAACTATTCTATTGCCTTAATTCTTTACAGATATTTATGATTTCAGCATTAATGGCATCTCACGTGCTTTCTGACTGTATAACGCCTTCTGTGTTCATACTGCCATTTTATTTCCTAACAAAATGAGTTCGGAGTTGACTAGTTGAGTCAGCATCATTTTTCTCCATGCTTCTGCACCTCGCCTGCTCGCGCACACGTACGTGTAGCAGATGTTTTATGTGTCCAGAGACAGAATAAGGTGAATGTTAAGGTTATTTTTGTGCCTCGTTCCTGATCCTGTTTAGTGCTTCAAAACATAGCACAAATCTCTCAAATCTATTCCAGGAGGCTTTTTTATTGTGCTCATTGCTCTTAATATACTCATTTAGCACTTTCTTGATTTAAGTCCTATAATTTCACAGCATTCATTTAGGTCAGGAGAGGCAATAATGAAATGAGTAAGACAGCAGTGTGATAAGATGAGCAGGAGACTGTTCTCAAGGAATCGTTTTAATGAGTGTGCTACCAGCATGTAATTCAGTGGGTGGATAATTATAAACACAAAGAAAAAGATCCCTCTCTCTTCCTCTCGCTGCCTCAGATCAGCTCGGCCCAGGCAGCCAAGTCCTTTCAGAGATTCGTCCTGTAAATAGAAAAAATGTGCACACCCTCTCCATGCTCCACGACCCAGATGAGCCTCATATAGAGGTAACCCTTGCCGGTTGCTTTCCGGTCACGTAAAATGCAGTAGCGAGTAAACAAGAGTTAGCAAGTTGCCATGCAAAATGAATATTGTATACACATATTCCAGCTAAGTGTCATTGTTTATGTCAGGGATGGTGTTTATGGTGCTGGCTAGGCCTCTTAGTGCAGTTAAGTTTCCCATTGTCCCACCCTGGCCATCAATCCTTAATCTCTCTCACGCTCCCTCTTTTTCTCTTTTTCTTTTTTCTCTCCCTCTCTCTGACTGTTTTTTATGTGTTCTCTAGTTATTCTTCAGCGCTCAGCTCATGCTGCCTGCCCTTTTTCTCTCCCTCTCTTCTTTCCGTGCTCACCTTCCCTCCTTCCAGATGGCGCATTTCACAACCTGCTAGGCACGATCAATCAAGCCCAGATGCAGACTGGGCTATTAAGGTCAGTAATGATCGTCCTTTGAGCGTTATGAGCCCGGCTCCTGTTGTAAAGCAATGCATCAAACTGCTTCCGCCACCCGCTTTCGCACGCCCCTTAACAAGCCGGCTTAAAATATCGGCCCGAGGATAGGAAATGAAAAGGGTACAACCTTATCTCTCCGAAGGCAGGCCGTTGTAGCCCCAAGGTGTAATAAAACTACAGGACCCGACCGTCGCCAGGAGTCATCTCTTTTATAAGCAATATCTTTCAAAGAACAGCTAAGCAGTGGGCACTGGGCACTGGCTTAGACTGTAATGTATCACAGGGTGTCTGGTTTTCTTCTGCCAGGGTCTGATGGTTCTCTCTGCTCCACTTCTCATCTTCCTCCTACCCCTCCTCTACTGGGGGACTTCTATTTATTACATCTACGTCCAGCACTGTCCTCCTCTGGTCTCTTGGGCTCTTGCTAAAACAATAGCAGGTCCGCAGGGATGTCATGTGGGTGTGAATGTATGAGCGTGGGTGATTGCAATATCGCTCTTTTGTGTGCTGAAACCTGATATCGCATCTGTGTGAGCTTGGCTCTGTCCGGGTGCATTTGGCTCACTGACTCAGAGCACTTTGCATATGCATGCGAATGAGCATATGTGCACGTCTGTGTTTGTTTCTGCGAGTCTGACATAGATGCACTGAAGCGGCCTGTGCCTTTAAAGCCAGAAGGCCCTTGTCTCTCTCTCACACTCTCTCAGGTCCAGCGTCGGGCTTAATTTATGATCCATTCCGCAAAAAGCCTCTTAGGCAGGCTGCAGCTGGAGGATAAATCTCAATGTCCCCCTCCTGCTTGTGCCCATCACCTTTTTCTGATGTTTATGTGTGGATATAAACAGGCCATTATTAAGACACCATCATCATCCATAAGAGCACAAAGAGTGCGTGCGTGCACCGCTCTTAATGAACAGACTAATTAATTAATTAGGGTTATGAAAGCCCAGCCCACTCCTGCATAAATAAAGTATGGCTCTGTCCTGGCGTGATGGTGCTGTTTATCTCCTGTCTAGAGGCCAGCTGGTGTGTACCTCACACCTCCGTCACTGCCGTCAGACCCACTAATGTTTACACACCATCCACTGGCCACACTCACAGCCTTGTGGGTTATGCAACGGCTTCCTAGTGCGTCTGACCTGATCTGATCTCTCTGTATACAGTACCTCACGAAGTCAGTCTGAATGTATAAAAGAGAGAAGTGTTAGTTATGTGGAGTATGTTAGATGTAAAATAAAAAAACACTGACAAGAACTATATGACTGGCATCACTAACTGTGGCAGTCATAATAAGATAAGATGAGATAAGATAAGATAAGATAAGATTTGCATTGTTACAGCAGCAAGAGTGGAAACAGAATATAAAGAAATGTAAAGTAAAAATATGTGTGAGGTAACGTATAAAAGAAAGTTACAAGAATTTACAAATGTGTGCAAAATGTTATGTGACTTCTGATAGCAACTTGCAGCACCAGAACTACAAACCCCATTTCCAGAAAAGTTTTTTTTAATTCATTGAAGATTTATTTAACAGAAAAAAGGACAAAGGATAAACTAATAAAAAAAATTGATGCCTGCAACACACTCAGTTTTCACCATCTACAGTTCATATCATGAAAAGATTCAGGGAGTCAGCAGAAATCTTGGTGAATAAAGGCCAAGTGTGGAAACCACGGCTGAATGTGTGTGACCATCAAGCCATCTGGCCACTGCATGCAGAAATGCAACCTGAAACTGTATTATGCAAACAGGAAGTCGTATATTAATTTTGCACAGAAGCGTTGGGGAGTTTTCTGGACCCGAAGTCATCTGAGATGGACCAGTAAGACGATTCTATGTTTCAGCTTGAGAAAAGGACATTGGATTTTATGTCCCAAAGATGGAAAAAGACCATCCAGACTGTTACCAATGGAAAGTGTAAAAACCAGCATCTGTGATGACATGGGTGATCTGCATATATGTGAAGATACCACTGATCACAGGCTTATACTGGTATTTTTCCCAGGAGCTCTATGTCTATTTCAGCAGGACAATGCCAGGCTTCATTCTGCATAAGTTACAACAGTGTGGCTTGACAGGCCTGCCTGCAGTCCAGATCTGTCACCTGTTGAAAACGTATCATGAAGAAGAGAATCAGACAACAGCGACCATGGACTGTTGAGCAGCTCAAGTCTTGTACACAGCAAGAATAGGCAAAAATTCCACAATTAGTATCTTCCATTCCCAAATGATTTAATAAGTATGATGATGACCCAATGGTAAACATGCCTCTGTCCCAACTTTATTTGAGTGTGTTGCAGAAATCAATTTATACATTCGTTTATATTCAACAAATAGAATTAAGTTTGTCACTGAAAACACTGAAGATCTTTTTGTCTGTTAAGTAAAAGTTTTAAGTGAATGAACAAATTACAGATTTCAGTGTTTATTGCATTTTTAGAAAGTGTCCCAACTTTTCAGGAAATGGGGTTTGTAATGCAGAGGATTCACTCGTGACAGGATTGTGTATAGGTTTTCCCACAAACACACACACACACACACACACACACACACACACACACACACACTTTTCATTTTGTGTAGCTTCATAACACACAATCCCAGTTTCAATTCCAGGTTGTAAAACTTCAAAAATCAGGAAACTTCAAGGTTATAAATACTTATGTGAGATGTATCTATTATTGCACAAAGTACAAGTTCAGCATGTATGGGTGTGAGTGTGCATTACTGAGCGCACACACACACACACACACACACACACACACACACAAACACAAACAAAGCACAGGACCTCAGGGCAGAACCACGGACAGCTTCATGGAGGTGGTGTGTGCTAAACTGACGAGGAAGATAAAGCCCAGGCTGGTGGACCATAGTCCAAAACGTATTGCAGATGAATGTATTCTACCAGATGGAAGGGATCTGTATGACGCTGCCGGCTGGACTTGTTTTCAATATAAATATGAAACTCGCCAGTTGATATCTGGTAACACAATATGCTGGTAGTGTTCCTGCAAGCCAGGTTTATAAATCACCCGTCTGGCTGTCAGAGACGAAGCGTGAGCTGGACAGAGCTGAAATGATTTACAGCAACCTTCTTTCAGTCAAACCTTTTTAACACGTGTGAGTCATATAAATATTAACATTTAAAAAAAAAAAAAGATTGAATGTACTCTCAGAAGGCCACTATTCCAATTATATCTGACGAGCGGCGGTAGAGATGGGTCAATACATAGCTTGCGCTAATGGAGTGCTAAAGTCAGTGTATGTACACCTGTATACGTACACACTATTTATGTATAAAAGCATACTGCTACGTTATATTATAGGAAATGCACACACACATATACACACACCTACACTGTTCTCCCTGTGCCTTATGACATTCTCCACTCATGCTGGAACTCTTTGTACTTTGTGAGGGATAAAAAGCGGTATGTTGTTTTGAGCACACTTGGCTCATCTCTGAACTCTTTCTGAATTTCGACCTTGGAGGAAGGTTTGCCCATTATTCTGCCTACGCAGATATGAAAATAGCCTTCATTTCACAAGCAGCACCTGACACAGGGACAGGACAGTGTGTGTGTGTGTGTGTGTGTGTGTGTGTGTGTGTGTGTGTGTTGGTTCGAGGGGGATGGTGTTAGAATATACACGCTGCACATACGTATAGTAAATGTCCTCGCCACACTGTGTGTGTGTGTGTGTGTGTGTGTGTGTGTGTGTGTGTGTGTGTGTGTGTGTTTGTGTGTGTGTGTGTAAAGTGCCTGTAGCTGCTCTGCATGCTATTTCTCCCTCTGTCTAAAATGAAGATGTTGCTCCTAATGGAGTTCTGGGCTAGCAGCAGGTGCTCCTGCCATCAGGCTGCTGAACTGGGACCATCGAGAGGTGTGTGTCTGTGTGTGTGTGTGTGTGTGTGACAAACAAACTATTTCTTCCATCAGGATTGTAATAGATGTAGAGTAAATAGGTTAAATATAGCAACCCAATGGGTTCTTTGGTTTCTCCTTGTAGAGGGTGCTCTTAAAGGTTCTATGTAGAACAGTACAACACAGAAATGCCTTAGACAGCTCGAACCATTAACCATCCAATGAACTCTTGAGCAACGCTTTGTCTAAGAGTGTAGTTAGCAATAAGTAAAACTGTAAAAAAAAAAAAAAAAAAGAATCTATATTTTCATTTATAACCTCTGTCAAGGAGGTTATGATATCGCTGTGGTTTACTTGCTTGTTTGTTGGTTTGCTTTCAGCAGGATTGCAGAAAAATTACAGGGCCGATTGTCATGAAATTTGGTGGAAGGGTGTAGCGTGGGCCGAGGAAGAACTTTTTAAATCGACACAAATGACTAAAGAAAAAAAAACTGAAGAAAAACTTGCCTATTGGCCTTGGCAGAGGTCAGCTGCTTTATTCTGGTCAGAGTCTTGGTGTATCACTGGGTATGAGGTTGTAACAGACCCTGGATGGGTCATCGTACATATCAGGGCACTGTGCACACACACACACATTCATGCACTCTTTGACACTTAGGGCAGCTTAGAGAAGAAAATGTTTCTGTCCATGCTTCTGGGTGCTGGGAGGAAACCACTGAACCCGGAGGAAACCCACATGGACACGGAGAAAATGCAGTTCTGCACAGACAATAACCCTGAGCTTAGCATCAAACCAGGGACCCTGTAGCTAACCAACAGCTCACCACCTTGTTGTAATATGTTCCATTTCCACTGGTTTGAGAGATTTGCAGCATCAGACTGACAGCATGCAAACCCACTCTCAAAACATGTCCTGGGCTATTTAGGTGGATAAGAGGTGAAGTGTTTTATCCAGTAATACAACATACCAGTGCTGCTTACACTGATCCATCTCTCTTTATTTCACACACACACATACACATACACACTGACCTTGGTCTCTCAGCACCTCTTTGCATGTTCTTAAAGCATTCTCTGTTCACTTATCACAATACCATGCTCTCATCCTGTCTTTCTCTTCATCCTCTACTCTCTCTTGACTCGCTCCTTTGCTCAGTTCTTGAGTGGCAAGGTGACATTGTGTGTCATATCAGCATTCCATGGCAGTCCCCTTCCCTCTAGAGAGTAATTATTTTTTTCAGAGTGAAAGGTTCAATTTGCTATAAAAGAACAAGGGCCCCAGGTACAGGGAGCGAGAATGAGAGGGAAGGAGAGTGAGAGCGGTAAAGAAACGGAGGGAAGATGGAAGTGGATGATAGAGAGGGAGAGAGAGGTGGAGTCTCGAGGCTGATCTTGGCTGAGCGAGCTCAGTGGTTTAGACAGGCTGGTCTTGTTGGCGAGCCTGCAGGGAGGCAGCATGCCTCGGCTTCTTCTCCAGCAGTGATTACACCACCTCTTTCTCTGACACTGGGCTTAGCCAGAGATTTTTAGGAAAAACTGCAAGCAGGGGAAATTTGTCAGGCGTATCCCAGTGCCCCAAAAATGCTCTTTTGTCAGAGGAGAGCAGCCGCAACTGTGGACTACTATACAACTGTATAATCAAACTGGAATTAAGATCAGGGTGGTGATTATGGCGACAAAGTGTTTAATAAACATGCACCTATTCACATCAGGCCAGTGCTCTCTGTATATACAGTTTCAAAACCATATGTGTTCAGTAAGTGAAGAAGGTGTTTTCTCAAGGCCTGCCAGTCCCAAAGAAAGGAGGCGTGGCCTCTGCGCTTGTCAGTGCCAGTGAAAGCCGCATTACTTGTCCCACTTCTGTGCCTGTCAGGAGGTGAGGCCTGTGTGCCTGTTAGTCTCAGTGAAGGATGTGTGTCTGCTGTGATAGTCAGTCACATTATAGGTGGTGTGTTGTCTGTGCCTGACGGTCCTAGGTACGGAGGCGTGTCCTCAATGCCTGTCAGCCATAGGGGCTGTCCATATGACAGTGTTTTCTGTGAAAACAGAAATTTTGTTGGCCTTTTGTCCACACAACAGCAGTGTTTTTTCGGCGCCTGAAAATGCAAACTTTTCAAAACGGCTTTAATCGAATCTTTTGCAACCTTTACGTTGCCGTGTAACAAGGCGAATCCGGACACTTTTGAAAATGATGACGACACAGCACCTCCTTGTGCATAGCTATTTATGTTTTCAACCCGCACTAGAAGAAACAACAGCAACGATGGACTATTGAGCTGAGTTTCTGTTCTGTGGTGTTGTGTATTTGAGTAGCAAATACTAGCCTGAGGGGCCACCAACTGGCCTCCCGTACATACTGCAGCGTTTTCATTTGTTTTTGCGAATCCGTGTAGATGATTTCTCAAAACATTGTGGTATGGATGTGAAACTCTTTGAAATCTCGAAGGAAAAATGTTGTTTTAAAACACTCTGTTGACATGGGGACAGGGCCCTAGTTTATTGATAACCGTTTAAAATGATCACCATGAACTCTGTCAGAAGAAAAAGACTACGACTACTAAACTGGAGTTTCCGGGTTTCAGCATTTTTTTTATACATTTAGTTACCTGAGAAAGTAAATATAGTGTGCTTTAAAGTACGTAATTATATTTTATGGTCTACTGTTATGCTTTTAAGGCAATTTTTACACTGGACCTGTAGGAACAAAAATATACATTTATCATCCAATTTATCATCCACTTTTTCCTGACAGTGAAAAGAAACATGCTCCATGTGTCTAGTATTAAGTCTAATAAATGACCAAGGGTATAATTTTGAAAATGTTCTGCCACTCACTGAAAGGGTTTTAGAGGTGGAAGTGCATTTTGTGTGTTGCTATGACACAGAGCTTCACGTGTGCAATTAAGCTTATATATACCAGTACATATGGCTGCTCGGTCTGACTCTGTGTTATTATGTGTAGAATTATGCTGACAGACTATAAAGTGTGTGCGCTTGTGATTGTATGTCTGTGTTTATATGGAGGAAGGTACGTGTTAAAATATGCATGATTCGTTTCTGTTTCTTCTGTGAAAACTGTGAAAATTGTCACCATGTCTCACTTGCAGGTCATCTGTGGCAGTGTCTCAGGAACCAGAGTGTGCGTGAGAGTGTGTGTGTGTGCATATAAATTATTCTGCAGATGCTGGGTGAAACAGAGGGACTGCAGCCTGTTGCACTTCTCACACTGCAAACAGATTGGCAGGCTTCACAGGCCTCTGTGCACATCACACACCATGCCTCCTGAGCTCACAGGCTCAGTGCACCGTTCAGCAGCTCCAGCATAATGCGCTCTCAAGAACTCTCGCCTTGCTTCCAGCACTACTGTATATTTTGTCACATTGCATTAGTACGGCCGCAAGCTTTCACTGACGTTTTTTTTTTACTCAGCGTGATCACTTCCAGAAACGTTCTCAGTAGCTGATTCAGCTAGGGTTACACAATAGTCCAGCAGCGCAAGCTTTGTTCCTGAACCGCATTTTGTTCCAGTACAAACTTTTTAGGGTGTTTTCATAGTTGGTCCAAATACTCAGTAAAGCGCTTGCACCACAAAAGTGAGCTAATTGCAGTGGCGAGAGTTTGCTTTATATACCGTTAAACATTTCTCCAAAAAATCATAAAAGTAGAAACAGGAAGTAATGTTGAAGACAAGTTGAACTAATCAGATTACTCAGCATGCGGCTCTGAGTATGGATATCTTGATGCTACTTGATGCTACGCTTCGGCTGAAACAACCCCCCGGATCACCGTAATGAACACTGAGCTCCAACAGCATTTTTTTGTGATTTGTTTTTTCAATTCTGATTCTGTGGTTCCAGTTCGTGAATTGCAAGTGCTGAACTAGAACTGATCCACATGCAGCGATATGCTCATTTGGGATGGATTTCATTGTCCAGTTGTATTTTCCCCAAATACTAAACATGCACATTATCCACTGATCAAGCACAAAGCAGCACTTGTTTCTCTCCTGTCCTTTTGTTCTTTCCCATTCTTTTTTATTTCCTTAAAAGCAGGGCCAGTGAAAACAACCTGAAGTAAATTATTCAAAAGGGCATTAAAATGAACACAGAGGCTGGAGGAGCGATTTGCATAGCCTGTTGTGAGAAAGAGAGAGAGAGAGAGAGAGAGAGAGAGAGAGAGAAAATGCATTGTTTAGTCTGGGCTGTCTGAGCATTGTTGCTAATGTGTCCTCACTTCAAAGCTCTTCTTGTTACTGGCTATTTAAATTGCAAATCTTACATTTGGCGAACTATAATATCTCATCTTCCTGCAGCAATTACCCTCCTCCCACCATCAGATAAAGAAATGCTAGCTCCTAATAAGCATCCACTATGGGGGGCTAATGGCTTCCCCGAGCTCTTTTAATTTCATTCATACTTTTACATAAGAAATTAATAATTAATTGGCAGTAAACAAGCATTTAAGATGCCTTCCACACCGTGGTCAGCTAATTGGCTCATTAAATGTAACATTAGGTGGGAGAGGGGCTGTGGACAGGCCCTGCAGGACCCACTCAGTGCAATGCGTACAGGGAGCATTGATCATCCCCAAGCACTGCCAACCTGATTAAAGACCAATAAAGCCCCTCTGCTGCTTGGCATCTCTCAGAAGTGCGCCCCAGCCACCTCCAAACCTGATTTGGAGCAATGACGACCAGGCTGGCGTAGCTTTAATAAGCGTCGAATGGAGGAAGTTGCCCTTTTTACGAGCTTTATGTTGCTGTGTTAAATGGCAAATATACTTCACTGCCCACAGTTAGACTGGGGAGCGGGTTAAGAGATTAAAGTTGCCATCTCACAGTTTCAGGGTCCCTATTTATATTCTGAGCTTGGTTATTGTGTAGAGTGTTGCATGTTTTCTGTGTGTTTGCAGATCCTCGGGTTTCCTCCCACTATATAAAATGATGCTATTAGTCAGAATGGCCAGAGTAACCTAAACATGTTCTTAGGAATTTTATAATAAACAGTAATTGTATATCATTAGTATGTGAATTGAATCATCTGCCAACAAAAAGTCCTCTGTAAAGGCTTGCACCAACATCATCATGGTTTGATGCTCACTCTGTTCTACTTTTTTACTCCTGGAAAAACGAGGGTCCGAAGAAAAAAAAAAGATTTACCGACTCGTTCCTTAAGTGCTCACACCGATGTTATAACATCAAAACCCTATTTTTTCCATCAATAAATCACAAAAATATAGAAGTATAAAGTAAGGATAAAAGATTGTTATTGATAAGCAGAAGAAGCAAAGAAAAAATGCAAAGAGTGGCATCAGGAAAGCAAATATTAAGCTGGAAAATAAGACCGCATAAATCTTAAAAAGAAAGCACTATAAAAGAATTAGGAAAATGGCTGCAGTGGTGATAAATTCTGAAAACAAGCAGCTGATGGAGGAAGTGATAAGTGATTCCGTCTGGCCGTCTGTAACTAAAACAATTTTTCAGTCCTTTTGAGGAAAATGATTTGTCACCTGAGAGTATACAGTTTACAGGATGTTGAGGACCATCTGCTCCTTGTGTACTTAAAGACCGGTTTTATCTGCGCGTCTGCAAATCTACCCTGATGATAAAACGGTCTAATATTGTATTCTGTAACTCTACAGACATTGTTTTTATTGCCAAAAGGTCATATTAAGTCGATCAGCTGCTTAAACTCCGTGTGACTTAACCTTAAGGTAACTTTTCTGTTGATTTCAATGTAGTTACTGAATAGTGATAGTATGTAGTTATGTAGTATGCTTAAAAATGATTGCGTATTAAGACAGAAGTTTCAGGCGTTAAAAGTTTTTACAATAGTCTGTTATGAATTTATATACCACTCTGACGAAAAAGTGGTTATTCACTGTAAGGAAGTGGAAACTATAATCCAGCAAATATACAGTATACAGGAACAATTTATGATGATAAGCAGAATTTTGAGCTAAATGCAGAAACTTATTCTTAAAAGAAAGAAAAGCACACAAGCGGCAATACTTCAGCAATCCTGAGGAAATTCATTCAGTGTCAGTAATACCATCCAGGGCTTCTCCAAAGCTTCTGTAATTATTTTATAGAAAATGCTCCCTGTCTGTTTCTTCATCTTTTGCTGGTTTGCATTTCGTAGTGTTAAAAATAGGAAACACCTCCAAACCTCAGTAAACCTCTGTTTAGGATTACTGAATTTTTTTTTTATATCTCCCCATTTTTGCCCCAATTTGGTCACCTGCCAGTTCCCACCCCCATCTCCTCCCATTACACAGCACGCTACCAAACTGAAACAGGATTCGGCCAAGAAGTGAAGCCAGCCAGTCTTTTGCATCTTCTTTGAATGCTTCTCATCTCATGCTTCTTAAGATGTATCACACCTGGAGGAAAACACTATCTGAACGCTTCCGCATACTTGAGCTCAGTGTCTGCGAATGGCTAGTAGTGTTGTGGTTGTAGTTCCCCTGATTCCACACGTGATTATGGTATCATCAGGATCCAATCTTTGCGATTTCTTGAACACTTTAGCTGTTGTGCAAATTGGGAAGCCTTCCACAGGTACTTTGATTGGCTGTTGGACTTGCAGCTGTTCCACCATTGGGAATAATGAAGTGATCTTTGGTGTGACTACCTGCTTACTTCCAGTTGTATGTTTATACATAAAATCAAATATACAATAGAATTAATCACATTAAATTACAAAACATAAATTTTGCTTTATGTTTATCCTTCTCTTCTAAACAGTTATTGGTCAAAGATCGGTTGCTATGACGTGACTTCAACTGCTATTTTCCAGTCTTATCTACTTCAACCAATGGAGTAACATGTTATTCCACCTATCAGTTGTAATCGTGCCCCAATCTCTACTCTGCAGCAAGAACCCTCTCTTTAGAGATTGTTCTAGTGAACGGTTCAGTCTGTTAACTTTTGATTATCATTTATTTGTGTTTCTTGGTGCATGTAGACTAGACAACATTGGAGAGAAAGCTCAAGCTGAAGAAAAAACACAAGTTTTTAGTAAGAAAGGCTGTTCTGGCAGATGCACTAAGGTGTTGAAAAATAAATGAACTTTTCCATTCCAAATGTGCAGGTGGATGATAGATGTGATGATGCAGAGAGTCAAGAAAGCAGGTCATCAGTGGGATAGCCAAGCTAAATAAACAAGGTTTAGGTTCAGGTTTAGGAACTTGGTAGTCTACGGAATGGTAAATGTTTCCTTATATCAGCATTTAGTTTGATCTGGTTTATGTTGTGCAAGAATCTCTTTACTTTCATTGTTTGGTTTTTTCAGAAATTATATGAAATTACTTAAAGTGAAATGTTGAGAATGCTATTGAGAGATAACTAGCTGGTGGAATTGACAGTCA
>JAOVVH010000024.1:7164795-7174968 GCA_028566435.1 Scorpiodoras heckelii | reverse complement strand
AATATTAAGAAGTTTTTATATTTTCTTAGAAAAATAAATTGTCCAATTTTGGTATACAGATTCCATACCCAAAGGCTGGTCTCATTCACTTTTACTCTCCTCACACATCCACCCTCTTTCTTAACATTTCACTCGGCTCATGGCCTCCCGCTGTCCACTCGTCTGCAGATCAGAAGGATGGAAGGATTAACGGATCAGTACCCAATTTCACCTCAGTCCGCTAGCCCATAATCACATCATCTAACACCTGACAAGCGGGATAAATTCCATTAGCTTTTATTAGCAGTAATTATCGCCGGCTCTCGCCCCATGCCGTCCTTGGCACCTCTGTCCTTTTTTTTTTCCCCAGCTCCTTGCTTCCCTCTGTTTTTTCCTTCTTCTCTTTTCATCTATCTCACCTGCTGTGATCCTCATTCAGCACTTACAGCTGCCTCTTGCGCGGCTTTTATTATCATGGCTGTCACGGTGTAACCGGCTTTTCCTTCCACACAGAAACACACACACCATGTATAGTATATAAACATGAACATTAACATACACAGGGCATAGAAATGAGATAGAGTCCTGCTAGTGGGCTCTGTGCCCTTTTATCATTCTCCGTCTGCGTTTTTCTGTGCAAGTCAGCACTGGGTTTATTGGCCATTATGGAGCGCAGGAGCAGTCTGGGCTGGGTTGCTGCTGAGGGCTGCGGTACTGTAGCGCTTCGTGACGTGCCAACGGCTTAGAGTTTGATTCCCTCTGTTGTGTTTATGAACACATTTGGTGTAATTACACAATTAGTCTTTATCACCCACCTGCGGTTGTCGAGATCTGCTACAGCTCCGTGTTTCACAACAAACATACTAATTTTGCTTTGCTTTATGAGAGTGTTGCTTGCTCATGGGGCTGCACGCACACACACACACACACACACACACACACACACACTTTTAATCATGGGCTGTTTGTTTCATTCTGCTCGTCCTTTTGTGTCACTGTTTTCCCCCTTTTTTCACAGCCTTTGTTTGGGTTCAGCATCTGTTCTGTCAGCCGTTATTCAACCACGTAGGCATTTCTGCGCTCCGGCTGCCTGCCTTTGACCTCAGTTTGACCTTAGAACAGGATCTTTTGGGATAATCTTGTATTTCGTCACTCTCACTTTTAATGCAGCTAATAAGAAAAGGACAATCTCCATTTCTGTGACGAACGCGGGCCGGCTTGTCCTCTTGATTCATTCTGGGTACGAAATGAAATGAGCTGAAATGAAAGGATCCTTTACTCCGCTTTACGCCGACCTTTCATCACGCGACAAAAACATCGCAGTTCACACTTCATGTGCGCTCGTTGATTGGTATGGTGCGAAAAAAAAAAGGCTTTTGTGTGAATAAATAGCGCGCGCCTCCAACTCCATTTCCAAGAACATGAAATTCAATCTGCGACTTCAGTCTGGATCGAGGTGTCATTCCTCATGACCATTAGAGCAGTCACTGATATTGTCTTCACTGTTTCCTGTGTCAGATTATGTTCATATTTACACATAAAGGGTGTTAAATGTAATATTTAAGCTGTTTAGAGATGCAGTTATTTTCTAGGGGTTTTTGTTGTTGTTGTTGTTGTAGTTTTTGTTGCAGGTTTCAATCCCATCTGCTCCTTTATGTTTGTTATCCCAGCGCTGTTACTCAATGTTATCATGCACACTTGCTAAAACGGTATAAATAGAACGACTAAGTAAAGCTGCGCAAATGGTGGGCTGGAAATGGTCACTGTGTCATGAGTGACATTTCGAGCGGGCATTAGCGTAGCCAGTGTCCTGTGTGTAATAGGCCCCCTGCCTGCTGTTGGCAGTGTGTAAAGCTGTACCCACTGGGCACAAGAGGCAGTGTCCAAGCAATAGATACACACACACACACACACACACACATACACAGTGTGGGAACATGCAGCAAGTCCTGCAGTGAGATATTTTACTGTCTGTCAGGCCACACAGCCCAAACACACCCCCTTAACGAGGGCCGGGGCCACAGGAGCTCGCCTCGTCTAGCGGAGAGGGAGGGGACAGGGGAACGTGGCAGCTCTGACACACAGCCGATCCTACAACTTGCCATCACTGCAGCATTCATGAGCATCCAAATTCAAGGAGTTTGTATTCGTGTATGTGTGTGTGTTTGTGTGTGTGTGTGTTTGTGTTCCTATACGTTTGAGTTTGTGTGTGTGTACCAGTGAGAGGCCAGCTAGTTAGAGTCACTGGTGGGTGGATGTTAATGATGCTGGAGGGCTCTACTCCTTTGGGACAGATATAGAAGAGAGCATTACCCTGATGGGAGAGAACATCATTCCCTTTGCCTCGCTCGCACATCTGTCTCTGCTTCTGTCTCTCCCAGTTTTCCTCTTTCATGCCTCCTTTTATTTCGCCACTTTTTGGCACTTTGGGACCCATTAGAAAGCACTCCATAGTAAAGCACACTTGACCTTGCTTATTACATAGTACGGAGGTTTTCAGCGGACATGTAAACCGCTTTTGTTTGTGTTTAACATACGCACATATAGTGTGAGCTTGTAGCTATGGATTAGGCTCCATCTAAGCTAGCTGGTAAGAGCAGTGTACAGTACATTGATTAACATATTCATTTCCACAGCTTGATTTTTTATTTATTTTTTCCCTGTAAGTCTGATGTTTTGTTCCTGAAAGTTTCTAATTATGTTTTCCAAATACAGAATTTCCAAAAAATGTTTAGCATTTTAGCAAGAGCCTTTCTTATTTTTGCATATATACAGTACTGTGCAAAAGTCTTATTCACCCTATTATTTTTAAGTGCAATTTTCTTTTTGAGTTCTGCATTTTTGAGTCAGCACAAAAAGATTTTATATTTCCAATTGTTACTTTTACAACAAAATATTTATTACACAAAAATGTTTGTATGTCAGCAACAAAAGCAACACATTACATAACAGACCACTTTTCAGACATAAAAAGATAATGAAAGCTGCTGGGTTTTACATGCAAAAAAAAGAAGAAAGTGTGACAGTCAGAGTCTCCAGAAGAGCTGTGGCAGATCCTCCAAGACACTCAGTAAAACTTAGCAGCTAATTACTGTACAGTACGATGCAGAAGTCTTAGACACATGCAGACACTCGCTAAACCGAAGATGCCTTCGAAAATAGTGAAGATGTTTCTACATAAAAGAAAACACTATAAAGTGCAGTAAACAGTAATAAACTAAAGGAAGTCAATATTTGGTGTGTTTTTTTTCTTAAACAGTGTTCCCAGGTACAATCTGTGCAGTTTTGTAAGGAAATGAGCTGGTAAGTTTTACTGCGTGTCTGGAAGAATCTGCCACAGCTCTTCTGATGACTTTGACTGTCACACTGCATCTTTCATACTATAGCCAAACCTATTTCTCAGACATTCAGCAGTTGACTGAGCAGCAGTGGGTTATATCTCTATTCCTGAGTGTGAGTGTGTGGGGTGTGCGGTCATTAGCAGAGTAACTGGCCTCAGAGGACACAAACCTGTGCAGAGGTCGTCTCGCCACCACACTGCCTGCTTTACTTGGTGTAGATTCAGCATTGAGGGAGAGGGAGCGAGAGAAGCAAAACGGGTGGGCAGCAGGACCTCATTTCTCCCTGTAGAGCCATGCATGTAAATGTGCAGGGTGGCCATGCATACAGATGTGCAGTAGGCCTGACTCCTGTGGTTTGGGAGAAACAGGGCCAATAAACTGGCGCAGGCAGGCTGAGGATGCTGGGGCTCTAAACAGTGCATACTGCTTGCACTATCTGTTTATCACAAGTATAATATATGAGTAAAGGCCCATTTATACTTTATATATACTGTTTATAATATTGTGTTGAGTCTATGCTTTAGCCTGATGTGCACCTTCTCAGAAATGTCACTACATGTGATACAACAGCTGTGACTGCTCTCATTGGTAGCAGCGCATTTCCTCCTACTAAGTGTTTGTACACTTACTGTAAATATGAAAAACTGCATAATTTAATGTTGTCATTTACTGTTTATACACTTTCATACTGTCTTTACATTTGATACTCTTATATTCAGTTACTAAACCGGGTGTCATTTTCACTGCTTGACAAATTTGCACCTTTTTAAAAAAATTTTTTTTGTCTTTTGTATGTAACACCAACTGGTACTGGAGCCTATGCAAAATACATAGCAGTGCCACCTATGTACATCATCAGTTGCATCCGCCAATGCGTATATAAAATGACAGACATCTATGGAAGCTTCTAGAGCTGTTTCTGCCATGAGAATGGCAAGTTATCCCGATTTTGCAATTTTCAATGCAGTTTAATAGTTGGAGCTCGTGAGATGGGTCATAACATTTCAGAGGTAGAAGCAAAGTTTGGATTTTCACATATGAGCATTTCAAGGATGTACCATGACTACAGGAATTCCAGCAAAACCTCGAACTAATGACAGCAGCTCCTTTCACATCTCTCTTTTCAGTAAAAGTAAAACTGTTTTTCTGTGTTTATTAGCTCCAGCTGGCGGCACGGTGGTGTAGTGGTTAGCACTGCCGCCTCACAGCAAGACGATCCGGGTTCGATTCCCGGTCCGGACCGTTCTGTGTGGAGTTTGTATGTTCTTCCCGTGCTTGTTTGGGTTTCCTCCGGGTACTCCGGTTTCCTCCCACAGTCCAAAGACGTGCATGTTAGGTTGATCGGTCACTCCAAATTGCCCGTAGGTGTGAATGCGACGGACTGGCGACCTGTCCATGGAGTATCCCGCCTTCGACCGATGACGCTGGGATTGGCTCCAGCCCCCCTGTGACCCCGACTAGCGGGATAAAGTGGAAGAAAGGATGGATGGATGGATGGATGGATGGATGGATATTAGCTCCAGCTTTAACATGATCCACACTTCAGTTGCCATTGTTTGAAGTACATGAAGAAACCCCAATTCCAGCTACCATTTTGGAGGTGTAAATGCAGAGCAAAGCAGACACACCAACACGCAAGTATAAATGCTCACAGTGAAGTAGGCCACTTGCATAGGCTACATTGTAGGCTCTGTCTATGCACAGCTATAAATCAACCTTAAGTGTTACTGGACATAACAGATCTCATATATAAATATATAAAGCTGCATTTCAGGCAACAGAATGACAAGCAACATTTGAACTGAGAGTTTCTCCGTTCTATGCAAATTTGGCCTAATGTTAAGAGACAAATCCAAGCAATTAGCTTGAGTCGTTCCGCCGGTGAAGCCTATGGTGCGAGTGGTCCGAGGTTTCTTCAGTTCCCCAAACACCACTTTAGTTTCTAACATAGGACGACATTCTTATAAGCATGACTCCATCTGATCCTGTGATTTACAGCACTGGCGAACCCGGTGTGTGGTTGTATGTCTGTCTGTGTGTGTGTGTGTGTGTGTATGTGTGTGGAAAGAAAGAAAAGACTCAGTAGACAAGCCTATTTCACTTGGGAGCTTTTTCCCCATTTTTTATCTACAGCTTTTCAGTGCACGTTCCACAAACTTAAAGAAACAGTTCACTGCTTGTCTCAGGTTCAATTATAGCTGCATCGGCTCCGCCGTCTCCATCTCTCTCTAGTTCCCAGCACCTACTAGAGGAAAAACGATCATATTCGTAGGCTTCTGGCAAGAACACACAGGTGATAACCTGCTGATTCAGCCCGCCTCTTCCATCGGTCCACAGCCAATGCTTGGCCACGCCCCTGCTGCTACAGATCTCTCATTAAACGTGTGCAATCTTTATGAAGAAATATAAAAGCTTGGAAGGAAGTCGGAGAGATCTCTGATGTCTCTTTTGAGATTTTGTTGTTGCTAATCAGACAGTTTTTATACTGATTAGTACATTATTGAATTCGGGGTTAGCTTTATATAAAGGCTACTAATGTTTCTTATTAGAACTCAAATTTTCAGCCGTACACACACACACACACACACACAACATCACTACCAAGTTACCAATTGTTCTGCACACAATGCATGAGTCTCAGTTTGATTTATCTCTCGGTCTCTCTCAGTGTCCTTCATTGGTATGCCAAAAGCAAGAGCTGTTGTTTTTAATGATAGCTGGCAGCATGCAGTGTTTGTGAAGATGACATCTCTTTCATTGCACAGTAGTGCAGCAACATGACACTACTTTTATTCATTCATTTATTTATTTATTTCACACACAGTAAGCCTATTCAATGCACTCGACTGCATGGTGCAGTGTTGATGCCTGGGCCGTGAAAAAAAAAACGGCTTGTGTTTTCATACTTAAGGCTCAGGGTCTCTTCTTTGTATGTGAATCTCCCTCTTGTGGCATAGACAAGTCTATCACACCAACACACACACACACACACACACACACACAAAATCAAGTTGGTGGCTACTGATTGGTTTGGGTGGGTGGGTAGATGTCGTTGTTTTGACGGATTTAGTTACAGTAGCTTCGAAATCAATTATTCAGCGGAGGTATGCGCGGTTGCAGGATTAATGACGCTTGTGGCACATAAATCAAACAGCGCTACTGAACCACTACAGGAGAGAGGATACACACATGGGGGGGAAAAAACATTAACACTTGCATTTATTCTGCACAGAACCATTCCTAACCTTGAGATAGCGAGGCAGCCAGGGACATCAAACACGTTCCGAGTCACAAATAAAGTGCTACGTTTTCAGACAGAACAGCAGGCTGATAACTAACACCTCAGCTCTGTCATATTATATCGTCTGAACTGTCACATGTAGACTAAAGGACAGAGGAGCCATATCACTCTTGAGCAAGGGCGTAAAGAGGGATGGCAATATCTGTAATTGAGGAAAGAAAACTACAGTTTATTTACCTCTAGAGATACTAGATGTACCTGCAGAGGTCAATACATAACTCTGGTACTTTCAGCAGCAGAACTCCTACTTCAACAAGGATCAATGATTGCTATGTTGAATGTCAAACGTACCTAAGTCGAGAATATTTTTAGATACATCCAACGTGGACGGCCTCCACTTTAGAGGAAAACAAAAGCAAAAAAAATGAATACAATCTTTGAGGAAATAGTTTACACACTGACACAGGCAAGCAACTCTCGAGAAACAATCTGAAAACAGGAATTATGTCACAGGAACTGCATCACCAGCCAAAGGGTCAATCATAATCCTTACAGAAACAATAGGGCCTAGTCATCCCCCTGGTCATTTTTTTAAATCACTTGTGCATGTACATTTCCTGTAGATGATGCTAGATGGTACACTTACAATAAGACTAACTACAGAACAACTCATTGGGCATGTACACGGAAGTAGCAGAAAAACTGGTATAGCTGTTAATACTTTGTAGGTCTCCTAGGGGATCTTGGAGGGGCTCGTGGCACAGTCCTCACACTGATGTTTGTTGAGGCCACAGTGTGAAATGATTCTTGCCAGCCGACGCTGGTCACATTCACCCAGAGTATTTTTACCACCACACCGCCATCGTAAGTTTGAGGTTTTGCTGGAATTCCTGTAGTCGTGGTACACACTTGAAATGCTCATATGTGAAAATCCAAACTTAGCTTCTACCTCCTAAATACTATGACCCATCTCACAATCTCCAACTATTAACCCACATTGAAAAATGCAAAATGTTGATAACTTGCCATTCTTACGGCAGAAACAGCTCTAGAAGCTTCCACAGATGTCTATCGCTTTATATACACACTGGCGGGCGCGACCAATGATGTGCATAGGTGGCATTGCATGTATATTGCATAGGCTCCAGTACCAGTTTTTCTGATACTTCAGTGTACAATGCAGTGGCACATGACAAAACTAATCCAGTTCCTTAGCATATCATTAGCATATCATGTTTTCGGTGTGGTTTGTTTGTTTGCTGATTTGCCCGTCAGCAAGATTATGGAAACACTGCAAGGCTGATTGTCATCAAACTTGGTGGAACGGTGTAGCGTGGGCAAAGGACGAACTGCTCAAATTTTGGAGCAGATCCAGCTCAGCAGATCACGGCATGGATGTACATATTATTTTTACGAGATCCGGTCGTAAACAAGACTTGCCTATTGGCCTTGGAGGAGGTCTGTGCTTTCAGAGTGCACAGTAACATTTGCTAGATAAGTAACAATTAAGATGAAACGGATGCAACAAAATGAACAGATAACGCTCAGACAAGGAAGGCATAGCAGAACTAGTTTAGATAATGATAATGACCAGCCACCATTCACAGTCATGGGCTCTGACACAAGCTTGAGATAAGGTTGGAGGCTGTGTTGACCCAGAGCATTTGAAAAAACTGAAAGATGGATGTGATTGTCTGGCAGGGGGTCAGTGAAGTGCTCCTTTTACTCTAGATTGTCCTCCTTCTTTTTGTTTAAACAAATCATACCATGGGGAGTACTGTTTGATTTTATATTGTACAACTGTAGAAGAGCAATGGTTAATAATCCCACTATCCAGTGACAGAAGAGGTTCCCTTTTGAGTCATCTTCTTCTCTATGTTTCTTCCACATGGTGTCTGGTGGTGTTTTTCCTTGACTCTTGCCTCTGGCTTGCTCATTAGGGATTGAAATCTACATCCAAATTTCTTTAAAGCTGCTTTGTGACAATGCCTATTGTTAAAAGTGCTAAATGAAATGAAGTACTAAATTGAATTAAAAAAAAAAAGCATTGTGTATAAACCATGCAAATTATTATCCTGCTAAAAAGCACAAGACCAGCCATATGAGTAGTGATGGTGCAAGATGGGGTTAGACAGGCCCTGTGAAGCTCATGCTGGACCTGCTGCTAATCACAGATAACACGACACTGGTAGCACTAGTCTCCATGAGATGGGTTCAGGCCTGGGGCCAGAGCAGATGCTCCAACAAGCCAGCTTACAAACATCTCATAATAAGTCAGGGAGATGAAGGCTTCCGAATTAAAGTGTCACTTCTCATTCTCTCTGCCTTCTGTCAGCTGCCTGCCTCCCCGTCCCTTCCTCAGCAGAAGGAGGCTCATCTCTGAAGCCCAGTTTCTCATCAGGAAGGCATGAGAGCATGACATGCTGCCATGTTTTCCTGCCTCTGTATCTGCACGACACAGTACGAAAGGCACATGTGGCATTTTCGGCTCATCGTTTCTATCAGCTAGGACGAATTTAAAGCATTGTTATTTGAATACTCCCCGAATCCCTGTAACAGTTTGACTGGTTTGCAAACAAACAGTGCAGTGACTGGTGTTAACGCCTACAGGCCACGCAGGGACCAGTGCTGTGTAATGCACCTGAAAATAGACAAGCAGCATACATTAGATGTGTCAGTGACTCAGGCTTTTGTTCTGGAGTGCATTTAAAAAACATATATTGGATAACAACTACATTTTATTATTATTATTATTAGATTTACAGGTGTCCCTGACTAAGAATTTACATTGTCATATAATGTTTATGGTTTTTTTTTTTCCTTGTTTGATCCATATTCTCATTTGCAAGATTGGCTTCCATTTTTTTCCATACCAGACAAGGGTCCTTCATCGTTGCCATGATGAGCAAGGTTAGTTAGGAGCACATTATAACACACTGTGATAGTATTTTTATACAATGGCAATTAAAAGTATTAAAAGCAGCTCACTCTGACTGCCTGAACTCAGCTCCAACAGCACAGTGAGTGATGTCACATACAGCATACAAACATGCACATAAAATATGTCTTAAAGGCAGAGCATACATTTGACTGTTCCATGAAGGAGTTTGATTAGAGGCACATGAGTTATTTTCAAAGATTATTTATAGTATTGTTAATAGGCTGATATTTATACCAAAATAGGCTACATATTATGATTTATTGGGAGAAAGTAAGCAGTTCTATGGATAACCAGAGATTCAGCAGCCACATCTAGCTGGAATGCAATGATCCTTGTTTCATAAGCACATATTGCAAATAAAATCAAATCAGACTCCTTAGATTGAATCCTACTTACTACTACTACTACTACTACTATTATTATTATTATTATTATTATTATTATTAAATCACTGTTTAGGCACATAAGCACAGTTATTTACTGACCCTTCATACATCAAGTTGTGGTTATTGTATTGTCCTTAGAGGACATTGACAGTTGTGCTTGTGCATTGTGGACAAAAAAGCAGTTTTTAAAGAAAATTGAATCCTTAATGTGTAGTGGTTAGCACTGTCGCCTCACAGCAAGACGATCCGGGTTCGAGTCCCGGTCCGGGCCGTTCTGTGTGGAGT
>JAOVVH010000024.1:7142851-7155470 GCA_028566435.1 Scorpiodoras heckelii | reverse complement strand
TTATATTATATTATATTATTCACATAAACTAAATACAGATATCAGCAAAGCATGGCAATAATAGAGCATGAAGGATTTAACTTCCCGTTCTGAGACCCCTGATCTTTTCATAATCGGCAGTATTACAGGAGCACGTCGATAGTAAATAGCGGCAACAAACTGAAGCTAACAGCATGGGTTCTGGCAGGCTTTGAGTGTGTGCGGGAGGTATAGATCAGCTCGAGGGAGCGCTGACTTCGAACTGCTGCCAGCTTTGAGACCGTCGCTATATTAGTCAGGCTTTGCCTGGGGCTGAATGAGCAACCCCTCAGGCTGGTCTACATATTGATGCTTCACTGATACAGGAGGTGCTGTTGCTTCATCCAGTCCTAATGAAGCCGTGACACCAAAGCAGCACAGGCGGCCTGACTGGCATGCTAACAAACTCAGAAGTCACTGTGAGACAGTTAGTGACGGAGCCTTGCTCACACGGATACTGGAAGAACTTGGGGAAGGCATGAAAAATGTGCTCGTCTAACTGATTGGTCATAGATTTGTCTTGATTATCTACAAGTTCTCGACTTTATCCAGTCAGTGAGGTAATTCATCAAGTTGATTTTTTTTTTTTTCAAATTGCATGATTGAGTGTTCCCGTGAAAGATTCATTGTCTAATGTATTATGTGCTTCAAAGTAGCTGAAGAAAGACATGCATCACAGCATGGCCTATTTTAATGTACATAACCCACTTCTAACACATACGCACCTTAATCTAGCATTGTTGGAGTGCAAACTGCAAATTGGCAACATAAATAACGAGCCAGCATCTGATTAAGAGTGCCTTCACAGATCATTATGAACTAATGAGAGAATGTCCCGTCTCGGGCAGGTTGGTCGCCTTGCTGTCACTGCCTGTCTGCTCTGATGGATGGCACGATGGGACACGTCTCATCGAGATGTCTGCAGTTGGCAGCCTCCGTCAGCTTCTGTCACGTCTGAGCCGTCTGACTCTCCCATGCCCATTTAAAGCCCACTCTCCTCCACCCGACCCTGACACCATGCACTCCAGCCCCACAGGGCATTGACTCATGCTGATCTGATACTTGTATAAAGGTGTATATGTCTCCTGGGCATGGCATGACCGCCATAACTGCCTTCTTTCCAACCCACAAATTTGTATCAACACAGCTTCGATATGTCTAGCAATATAGTTTATATTCTCCTGTTGCATCACCTTTAAGATGGAAGGCAGACTGAGTAATGGGGAAAAGGTCTGTATTATAGTGCGAATATAATTACACTTTAATTGCTTGCCATTTGATGTGCTGTCATTTGTCACAGCCCACAGACAGCAAATAATGGCTTCTGTCTTTGTCACTTTGTCACATTTCCATGCGGTCTTGAGAGAGAGAATCAGAAAACTAGCTGAATGATATGCATATTGAGTTACTGATTAGCTTTTTGCCCGCCATTGTCTATTTCCTCATTTGCATGTCCTTTGTGCTGTTACAAAGTTGCGTGAGGAATTGGATCCATGCATGCCCAAGTTCCATGTTTTTTTTTTTTAACTAATTTCAGAAATGAAGAAGTGAAATAAGACTCGTCATTGTAGTCTATTGCGCGAGTCTGTATGTTGGCAGTGAGTGGACAGCATGGGTCGAGATTACTGAGATTCCTGTATTGGGTTGACAGGTGCAGTGGTGAGCCTCTACCTGGGCTTTGTGTGAATACTTTGTGTATTTCATAAATTGGGTAAACAGAAGCTGCCTGGGGCTAATTTATTCACTGTCCAGTCCTCACAGTGGGCGAAACAGCATGCATCCATCCTTACCTGTCAATCCTCGGAAACAGGACTTCCTAAAACAGTCCAGACCTGCCCGAGCAGTGCAGCAGATGTACACATGCAGACTGCCCTCTGCTGTCTGAGAGACTGGCTTCTCTGACAGACATAGTTTTACTCCTGGAGTCCCTCCAGTCCTGCACATTTTGGCGTTTTCACTATTCTAATATACCTACATCAACTCTGTTAATTAGCTGAATATTTGATTCAGGTGTATTAGGAGCATGAAAGACACCAGGAAAAGAGATATTAAAGCTTGGTATAAGGAATGTTTAATAATACTTTCGACTGTCAGATTATTATTATTAGTAAAATATCATTTGATTGTGATCTCCTCATAAGCTCCATTGTTGACTATATCTTCTGCGTTTGATAAGCAGCAGTGCACCACACAAGCCCAAGAATTTTGGGCTTATTCAAAAAAGTTTGAGAGCCTGTAGTATAGGTCCAAGATGGCACCCAGTATCTAGGTCCAAGTCAATATAAACAAAGATTCAGTTTATATAGCATCAGTGCATTGTTGTTGTTCACTGTAGCCCACTGTAGCACTTGCAGACCGGAGCTCACACTGTCCTCAGCGCCACGGCGGTTTCCTGCCGAGATGTACCATCTGTAACCTCAGACACAGACTTGAACAAACTCGTTTGTTTGTTTAAGGATGATGGAGCGAGAGAGAGTGACTACTTACTGATACGGCTGCCTGCGGTCTTAATCTGTGCTGGCCTTGTCTTGCTAACTCAGCCTGACTTGCTGTGCTAGGGTGCATTGGTATAATTAATCAGGGCTGTTTAATGCCAGCGAATGACTGATTATTCCAACGCACTTACTTTGCTGTTTGGTTGCACTCTTTTTCCCCAATTTCCACCCAATTTAGTCATTACCTATTCCCACCTCATTATCTGGGCCTCTCTCTGTTGCACAACAGCTACTGATCTGGAAGGGCGAGGGCTGAACATGTGCTTCATCCGAGACACGTAAAGCCAGCTGCTGCATTTCGCAACTACTGTTCATTCCAGATCAACAAAAAAAGACACTAAACTAAACACCTGTGATTGGTCTACACCACACTAATCAGCAGTGAGAGAAGGAAACAAGGACATGCCCCTAACCCAGAGATGGGGTCAGTTACGCTCTCTTAGACTCCTGTGGGGGGAGTGAGTATAACAAATTATCTGAATAATGAATTCATATTCAGTTATCTCTCTAATCCAGATAGAGATTATCCACATTACAAAGCCGGTGTACATGCATCACTCTAGCTACAGCAGGATGTCTGAGAAGCATTTAAGCCGGATAACAGCTAAAACATCACGTCATACACACGTGTAGCTCATGATCTCCAACATTCAAAATCACAATTCCCAATGCTGCAACCGTCTTTTGTGAAGAACAGCTAGAAACAAGAAACATCCTAAGAATTTAGTGTCAAGTGTTAAAAGCTGATTTGTATAATACACACAGTACAGAAATCCCAGAAATGACCTATTTGACTGCAGAATGCATATTATGCCCAGATATGCATATCAATTCTCAATTCCCTGCATCAGCTCGTTGAGGACGTGCAACTCTGCCCTCAGATGCCTCTACTTATTTAGAACTTATTTAGAAAACAAAGCACTGTGTACTGTCTTGTATTCAGACACCGTTGTTTTTCCCACCATTCTTCTTCCATAGTATATTGTGGAGCTGCTGTAACTACAGAATTGGGGATTTGATTTATTCCTGAAAGGCCAAAGCTCCCCAGCTTAAGCGCTCCCAAACAGCATAGGAGACGAAAAGAAAACCATCAAAGCCCTCAGCTGCTCATGTTGTGCTTTGCTAGGTCTCCATCAGATATGTATGATGGAAAGACTTGCAAAGTTTTGGCAGCTGAGACTCATACAAATTTTCATTTCAGCCCCGTCCCGTCAGCTGTCTGGAGCATTTTTACTTGGAATACAGCTTTCAAAATGTTACAACATGGAGAAGTCCAAGCCTTCAGTTGTAACTATGTGTAACTGTTTTGATTCATTCAGTGGTTTATAACTCTAGCATGAAAGCTACAAGTATGTGACTTGTGATATGGAGGCTTTGTAGTTGTAGTATTGCGGATTGTTCTCGACGATCACATTTGCAGAGTCAACATGAAATGGCTTGAAAGATGTGATTTGATTACAAATTTGGTTCATTTCCGTTTCAGACAGGATGTGACAGAACTGCTTGACTGATTTATACAGTAGCCAATAGCATTCAAGATACACCACACCCCTGCTGAATTAAGACAAACCAGACAGTAGTTTATTGATTGTTTTAACACAATGCGATTCAACATGATATGAAGCAATGCAAAATAATTTGGTGCTTTGCAACTCAGTATGGGACAAGACACTCCTCCAAATTTCACAAGACATGGCTGAGAGATTTGACGAGATAGCAGTGGAGAAGAGAGCACACTTAAGAGAGAAGGAAGCAATCTAAATAGAAAATGATTAGTCACAAATTATTGGTCACATTTCTAAATAATAAAGAAAGAATAAAGGGTATGGTGGTAATTATGTTGCAAAACTTGAGTAGGACCTGATTTGAGAACTTGTAGAATAAAATCTGTACTTTTATTTTTAATGCGAGAACTTGTAAACTAAAATTTGTACTTGTAATTTTAATGCGAGAACTTGTAAACTAAAATTTGTGCTTGCATTTTTAATGCGAGAACTTGTAAACTAAAATTTGTGCTTGCATTTTTAATGTGAGAACTTGTAAACTAAAATTTGTACTTGTAGTTTTGATGTGTGAACTTGTAAAATAAAAATATGAACTTGCATGTAAAATTTTGAAGTAGTTACAAATGCACAAATCAGTGTTACAACAGGTCTACTCAGAGAAGTGTAGCAGAAGTCAAGGTGTGCAGATTTGAAGTTGTACTGTCATGTTTAAGAGGTTACCAGCTCAATTTTTTACATGCAAGTTGCATTAAAAATACAAGTACAGATTTTAGGTTACAAGTTCTCACATTAAAAATACTAGTACAAATTCTAATTTACAAGTTCTCACATTAAAAATATATAGTTTACAAGTTTATTAAAAATACAAGTACAAATTTTAGTTTACAAGTTTTCACATTATAAATACAAGCACAAATTCTAGTTTAAAAGTTCTCCCATTAAAAATACATGTATAAATTCTAGTTTACAAGTTCTCACATTAAAAATACAAGTGCAAATTTTAGTTTACAAGTTCTCACATTAAAAATATAAGTACAAATTCTAATTTACAAGTTCTCACATCGAAAATACAAGTACAAATTCTAGTTTACAAGTTCTCACATTAAAAATACAAGTGCAAATTTTAGTTTACAAGTTCTCACATTAAAAATACGAGCACAAATTCTAGTTTGCAAGCTCTCAGATTAAAAATGCAAGTACCGATTTTATTCTACAAGTTCTCAGATCAGTTATTATTATGTTTTGCAGCATAATTACCTCTACTAGGGCCTCTACTAAGAATTATATATATAAATAAATTAGATTTTACTGATGCAGACATGTGCATCCCATGTTCATCCCAAATTGTATCCCGTGCACACTTTTTAATCAGGTCATTGCATCATGAAAGTTTATGTCGGTGCACTGTTGTGAATTTTTGAAGGAAGGACTGGAGGAGGGAATAGTGTTCAGGAAGATGCACAGTCAAAAACATATTGACAAGCTACTGTAGAGTAAGACCCACTTCAGAAGGTGGAGCAAAATATTCTAGAGAGTTTTACTTGGACACACACAAGACTAGTATAGATTGAAGTCGCAAAATATGAAGCTGAGTCAAAAATTATTCACTCTCTAGCTGTGGAATTTTATTTTAATCAACTTTCAGAAAAGACAAATACATCATTTTTGGCATAATCTATCTGCTTTTCATCTGTCAACAAGCTTCCATATTCCCTCATTAAAAATGCTTTAGGCTGAGCTGCGAGCCACGAATGCACCTCTGTCTTCAGCTCTTCGTCAGACATGAATATTCATCCTTCTTCATGGTTGACACTTGTGCAAACTTCCGTGAACTTCTCTATCCATTCATACACACTTCTTCACTTCAGAACACTTTCTCCATACTGTATACAAAGTATGATAAATATTGCCACCAGAGAAGTGGGGCGGCCGCTGTTTCTTGTACCGCAGTCACAAATAATGTGATGTAATACGTTCAAACCTGCACAACAGTGACTGGAGAGACAGCAAACTCGTACGGAAAGTTCTAATAAGACAGAAGTTTTAATATAACTGGAGTGCGGATAATTTTTGACTCACCCTCATATAAATTTATTGTGAGAAAACTATTTTTCTTATATACTTATACTATAGTTTTGGTATCCAACACTAACGGACAGGAACAAAAATTATAATGCTATTAAATTATAATTTTGTAATGAATTAAAATGAAACTACTTTTTTTAATTCAAGGGTACTTTAACGATTTGATTAAGATTCAGTTTTGTTATTTTTGACAAAAAAAATACGTTGTTGGTATGTCAAATTCTCTGCTCTGTACTAACTGTGTTTCTCTCTCTCTCTCTCTCTCTCTCTCTCTCTCTCTCTCTCTCTCTCACTCTCTCTCTCTCTCTTTCTTGTGATACCTCTTTCCCCAGTGTCTCTATGGCTGTTACGTGCACTCCTCCATCATCCCCACCTTCCACCGCAGGTGCTACTGGCTGCTGCAGGTAAAAGCCTTGCTCCCTTTCTATCTGCTTCAGTAGGTATTTGTGTGACTGTGCAGGCGTTCTTCTGTGCACCTCTGAGTGCCACTGCCTTCTTTCCAAGCAACAGAGACAGCTTTTTTTTCCTTTTTTTTTACAATTGTGTAACATTTTGCTAAAGTTATTCAATTCCTACCTGTCACTCTACCATTCTCTGTATGCTTCCTGCAGTGTATTTTTGCACCATCACACACTTCCTTCCGCCGTGTGAATGTATACAGTATTTCACATAACTCTTGGGAGTCTGCCACATATAGATGGCAAACCTGGTTCTCTGTAGTTGTATAGAGTGTATCGAAAAAGATGGCAGTTATGTATAGTCTTTGGATCCGTGCTTTCTCTTCTGTGCGCAACATCTTTTCAGGCGGTTAAGGAGTAGGTGAGGTGTATTCTTAAAGGTAGAAAGGTGGAGGCATCGGTATCTCTGTCTGAGGTGTTATATCCTTTTGTCTATTCTTACATGATGTCGCTTATGGAAAACTTTCGTTGCTTCTTGCATCTATTGAATTTAGTTACATTTTATTTCAGGAGTACTTTTAACTAAGTCTCAAAGCAGCTTTATGGCAATCTGGATGTAGATCTAGGCCCTAAATAAGCATGCCAGAGGTGATAGCGTCAAGAAAAAAAGTACTGAGACGACACAATGAAGAAGGTTTGAGAGGAACCCATGCTCTTCTGGGCAACACCAAATAGTCTCATCTCATCTCATTATTTAAGCCACTTATCCTACTACTGGGTCCTAACACAGCAGGGCAGTCAGGTGAACTGGAGATATTAAATTGCCCCTAGGTTTGAGTGTATGTGTGAAAGTATATGTCTATGTGTCTGGCGACCTGTCCAGGATGTTTCCCTGCTTCCCATCCAATGAGGATCCCACTGGGATAGGCTCCAGCACCCCCATGACCCAGTAGAAGGATAAGCGGCTTAGCTATTGAGTGTTCAGACAGGTAATTGTGCATTAAGTACAACTTGATGAAGCCACAAGATAATGTGTCAAGGTCATAAAATCATAATGTATGCTCAGGATGTAAAATAATCCGAAAGTTTTTGTTAAATCTTGTGTAAAGTAAATGCGCTGGGGGGTTGAAGGATATGCTGACCGAACAGTCGTCAGCTACACTTATGGCTCACTTTAGTTTTGTTCATTATTTTATCCACAAAAACTCCATTCTCGGTGAACAAAAAAGTAGCAGTGTCTCTTGTTTAAGAGGTCTCCTCTCATGTCCTCCAAGATAAAATATTTTTGTAGGCTTAAATGTACAACATTATTAATTCATTAATTAATATCATAATGTATCTATGTAATATAATTTAGAAGGATAGTGGAAGGGGTGGAGATAATCTGGCATGTGAACATGACTCACTTCTGATTTGCATAGCAAGCAGATTCGTAGGACCTTGAATAATTTATACACAGAAACCAGCGCAGACATTCCTATGTCTTTTTTAGTAGTTTCTTGGGTATTAAAAGCATTAAACAATTTATTATATTATTATATTTTTAATGCTTGGAAATTACACATTCAGGGGAAGTTTATGAAGATTAACTGTTAAACCTCCGCCAGTAGTGGATCTTTAGCATTTAGAAAATTGAAACAGCACATCAGGCATTCAGGCTGTACTTCACAGAGATTTTTGGGTCTAAACAAGGGTTCATTTTTACTTCATTGACAATGCTTTTCTGAACAGGATTAGGACGTTCTCATGTCTAGCGTGCATCAGGAGTAAGTTACACTAACAGACAGCAATAGCTCTTTTTTCCCCCAATCTGAATGGCTGTCACATATTATACCTAGAACATAGCATTCCTGCATAAACCATGAGCCATCATGTATCCTATTCAGCCAGCATGTTCTGAATAAGACCATAATCACAGTAACTTTGGCTTACAGAAACATGGCAACCCGGTATACCATGAGGAAGCTCATCCATGGCATGTGTGTCTCTTCTGTCTTTATTCCATTCTTTTTTTTTTATCTTAGAGCTATGCATATAGAAAATGCCGTAGTTTTTTGTCTAGATGTTCAGAAGAGCACTATATCATTCATTCATTCATTCATTCATTCATTCATTCATTCACTCTTTCATCTTCTGTAGCCCTGTTATCCTAGCCTGGGTTGTGATGGATCCAAAGCAAGATGGATGTGTGGCAGGAATGCACCTTAAATGGGAAGTCCATTCATCTCATGTCACGCATTCATTCACACCTACGGGTAATTAAGAGTAGCCAGTCTGTTTACTGCAGTTTTTTTTTTTTTTTTAAACTTTATAGCACACAGTTCTAGAAGAGATTATTTATTATTGCATGTTATCTATTTATTATTTATCTGTTGTTTATTATCTCATGTCACCCAAATGAGGACGGGTTCCCTTTTGAGTCTGGTTCCTCTCAAGGTTTCTTCCTCTTAACATCTGAGCGACTTTTTCCTTGCCACCATCGCCACTGACTTGCTCATTATGGATCAAATTTAGGGATAAAATGTATAGACGTTAAAAGTTACGTCTGGATTTTAAGTCTTTGTGAAGCTGCTTTGGGACAATGTCCATTGTAAAGGCATTTTAGAAATAGAATTGAATTGAACTGAATTTTATGATGATAGAGAAAACCAGAGAGTCAAAAGGAAACCCATATACGGACACAAGCAGAACATCTGAACCTCCACACAGACAATGAGCCAAGCTCAGACTTGAAATGGCAACTCTACCATACCATATTTCCCTTTAATTTAATTCTAAATATAAGTATTATTAATAATTACCCTGTGATCATACTGTAAAATGGCAAGTGTCACATCAGCCATTAATTTCTTATTTAAATTGGTGACACCAAGCCATAATCTAATCAGCGGAAACAAGAGACATGACGGCAGAGCGACAAGCAAAACGTTTCTCTGCTTTATACACACTGCTTGTGACATGGTGTGCCGACAAATCCAAATGACTGGCCTTGGAAAAAAGAATAATAAAATAAACAATATGCAAGCTACTAGATCTCATGGGAATTTAAAAACAGATGGAAAGTATACTCTTACAAACAACAGCATTAACTTGGCCACAAGAGAAAAACCTGGATCGACATCAGTATCGTGTTTGTTGTAGTGCGAACGCGAGGTTAAAAGTCTTTAAAAAAAAGCACTTCCACTAAAGCGTACACATATGGCGTTGGACTCTCAGGCCAGTTATCAGCTGCACAGTAACACAACCGTGAACCTCTGAGAGACTCACTCAAAGGTCATCACTTACAGAGTGTGTACATAAGCATGTCCTGGCAAATAAGCAGCTGTAACACACTCCAGAAGGCAGCAAATCATCACCTTTGAAAGAAGGGCAATAAGGAAGGATGCAGCATCTGTTTGTTGCCATAACAACAGCTAAAGTCATTTATAAATGACTACCATACAGTGCAGGGGAGTTGGAAGATTATTGTTAGAAATGAGCTAAATTAATATTGCAACCATGAACCAGTAGTTCAGGCAGGAAACAGGTGGACAGCTGTTAGACTGAAGCTCCATTGACAGTGCTAATGTTCACGAAACTTTCTCTGAGCACCTCCGAGGTCTGTCTGGAAAGTAATGAGAACGAAATTCCCACGCTCCGTAAGGGTTATGCATGGGGATGGTGGTTCAAGGTCAGTTTGAGTGGGAGCTCAGATAAACAGTAGGACCAGTTTCAGTTCATTCGTGCCCAGACATTTGTTTTTGTGAAACCCTGCTGAGTTGCCTCATCACTGGAACAATGCAAGCGAGTTTGGAGTAAATGTTGGATTGTTTGTCAAAAGAGAGCCCAATTTCCTGAACAGACTGATCACAGGACATGAATCATGGGTGTTCGAGTACAATCCTGAGACAAAAAGACAAAGTGCTGAATGGCACACGACAACATCACCTCGCCCAAAGAAAGCTCGCATGAACAAATCAAAAATCAAGTCACTGTTCATCGTCTTTTTTGGTTCTCAATGGAGCATTCATAAAGATTTCTTAACAGAAGGCCAAGACATGTTTCAAAGGCCACCACTTCAGCACAGTAAAGAACATCCATAGACCTGCGACCGAGACTCTGAACACCCTCACGGGTGGTGATTTCAAGCACTGATAGCAACAGTTGCAGAGGCGTTGGGAGTGTCGTGTCCATTGACAAGGATTTTTTCAATAAATACTTTTTTAAAAAACAATTGTCATTACTTTCTGGACAGACCTCATATCCATCTAGGATAAAGGCTAAAATTGCTCATCCTGCATTATAACTATCTATGAACATATACAGTATTTGACTTCCTGCATTAAGAAGCTCTCATATATGACAAGCAACCCAAGTCATTTTCATGACCACCATTAAAACCTATGCAGTGTGCAGGAGGTTATGAATTGTGTCTGAGGAGAATGGCTTTACCGGCATGTGTGTCACTCTGGTAAATGTTCTGCTGGGAAAACGTGGGTCCTGGAATTCATGTGGATGTTACTTTGACACGTACCGCCTACCTAAACATTGTTTTAGACCAAGTACAAACCTTCATGGCAACAGTGTTCCTTAATGGCAGTGGCCTCTTTCAGCAGGATATAACAGCAAACATTGTTCAGGAATGAATTCAGAAGCATGATATCTGCTGCTGATGTCTTGGTGCCAGATACCACAGCGCACCTGCAGAGGTTTTGTGGAGTACATGCCTCGATGAGTCAGAGCTGTTTTGGTGGCACAAGGGGGACCTACGCAATATTAGGCAGGTGGTTTTAATGTTATGGCTGATCGGTGTATAGTGGGGTCCAGACAGAAGACTGAGACTACTGTGGAAAATGCTTCTATTTTACATTTTTTTTCTAATTTAATACAACGATTATTTTTACAAATTATATCACTGACAAAAACTTGAGCGTCTCTTTTTTGCATCCCCTTGTACTTGAGCTTGCATGGACTTCAAAAGTTTGTGCACAACCCTATGACCCATTTTAGATTAAATCCATCAGACTTTCCAATCACGTCAACAGAAGCAAACAGGCATAAGAAAAATCGGACTTTTCATACAAAGCCAATAACATGGTCAGTATCACAAGTTGCTTACATTTAAATAAGGACAAAGAAATACAGTTGTACAGAATCTTGAATATTAATTATTCAAGGAACAGATTATTTTCTTTCTTTGTTAAATCTTTTTTGTTTATTTCCAATTTTAAATTAAAATCAAATCCAATTTCCAATGTGGTCTCTTATATTTACTCAATTCTATCTTACTTATGTAACATTTTTAACACTTAGACATTGTTAAAGAGCAGCTTTACAGAGGTCTGGAAGTAGACTGTCAAAAATTCCCAGTGTGCGTTTTGTTTTGTGTTCATGTCGTGTTACATCACATGACTTTGACACATGACTCCCTTCATAGCACCTGTCTCTGTCTCCTATTCTGACATTGCTTGATTACCCTAATGTGTTCAAGTGTTCTGTTTAAAGCCCTTAACTATTTTGTCTATGTACACCATGCTGTTTTTGTCCCTTGCCTCAAAGTCTTATGTATCTTGTCTTGTTTATCCCTTCTAAGTTTATGTCTTAGCTTCCCATGTGCTTTTTGTGTTCTTTGTTTCTCTTTGTACTTCACGTCCTGGTTTTCTCATATTACGATTATGAATTGCTACGGTATAATGTTACCTGACTGTGTTCAGACCTACACCCGGAGTCTTTAATGATGTTTTTTTGTCTATTTATCCTAATAAATATCACACTATGCTTATGTATTTTCATTCTGCCCCCCTTGAACACATTACGTAGGTTTATATCACTAATGAGCAAACCCAAGCATCCCACCTCTCCCAGAAGACACTGGGAGTCTTAAGCATATTCATAGTTACTTGCTGATGCCCACAAATTATATGCAATATCCTGGAAAAAGAGAAAGAGATGGAGTGACAAACATAGAGAGAGAGTGACAGAGAAAGCTTCCTGATTGGTCTCTGTTTGTGCGAATTAGACCTATCTTTTTTCTCTGTGGATGGGATCAACAGTCAACCTAGCTTTCTCTCTCTCTCTCTCTCTCTCTCTCTCTCTCTCTCTCTCTCTCTCTCTCTTTCTCTCTCTCTCTCTCTCTCTC
>JAOVVH010000024.1:7107989-7122178 GCA_028566435.1 Scorpiodoras heckelii | reverse complement strand
GACTCACCTGCCACTCATTCATCAGTTTCCTTCAGTTAATGTTCACATCAAACAGCAGAATGGGGGAAATGTGATCTCTGTGACTGACCATGGCATGCTTATTGGTGCCAGATTAAGCTGAAACTGATGATCTCCTGGGATTTTCACATTCCACTGCAAAAAGCAAAACAAGAAACATCCACATCTGTCGTCAAAACCACCTCATTGATGAGAGAGGTCAGAGGAGAATGGCCAGGCTGGTTTGTGCTGACAAGATGTTCAGTGTGTACAGTACACACCATAAACTCCTTCATCCCTTTGTCCCGTTGTCTCTGCTTTCTTCTCCCAAACTGTCCTGTATCGGTGTCCTTGTGCGAATGCTAAGTGTAAGCTCACTGTGTACACTGTGCCACTCAGTGACTTACGTGTTTCTAAGCCAAGACTGACCCCATACGTTCAGATAGGAGAGGTTCGGGTCAAATCACTGAGCCGACCCAGAACAGTAAAGCAGGCTAGCACGTGTGGTGAGAAGCAGGTCCCTGGATGTGTCTTTATTCCTATATATAAACTCAAAGTCTAAAAATGGTGGCCAGCACTCAAAAGAGTACTTTCGAAAGGGCTTTCCTTTTCAAAGCTGTCCTGTCAGTTTAACTCGTAGTATCCAAATAGCCAGTGTTGACAGTAAAAACAGTAAGCTCCTATTTGTGTAATATTTGTCTGTTATGTATCTGCTCAGTATGGATCCAGTATAGTCTCACACTAGCGTTTCGGCTTTCCATTCTAGGCAACGCATGGGTAGGTGTTTTGTGGGCATGTCATGGGGAGGCACCACTGATAAAA
Source organism: Scorpiodoras heckelii (assembly GCA_028566435.1). Classification (NCBI taxonomy): domain Eukaryota; kingdom Metazoa; phylum Chordata; class Actinopteri; order Siluriformes; family Doradidae; genus Scorpiodoras; species Scorpiodoras heckelii. Next base: position 7,121,359 of record JAOVVH010000024.1, on the reverse strand, counting down.
GTTTTAAAACAGCTTTGATTTAATACACCTTAAAAACAACCGAAACAAAGAACACAAAGCCCAGACATGCAACACTGGAAACATCATTCTTGCTGCGCACTTTCTGTTACACCGTAACACAGCCCCAGCTGATTCTACCAGCAATAATCTTTAGTAAAGGTTTATTAGAAACATTTTACATAAAACGTAAAACACTCTTATACAACACAAACAAATAAATAGAGTCTGATATGACTGCTTATCCACAACTGTGTTTTATTACTGTAATAAAGCCAAAGTAAGGTACCTAATACAGATAAGGACTCTGTGTAAATCATGTTTTGGAAGCAAGGCAATATTTTTTGAGCGAATTTATGTAACTGCGAAGCAAAAACTTAAAAAAGAGTAAGAGAAATGTAGTGGGGAAACGTCGCAGTGATATAAAGCAACACTAGCTGAGGGCCGAGGACAAGGCAGGAGAGCAAGTTTATCTGATCCAGAGGCAGTTTTCCGGGAAAGTAGTACTCTGTAACGGTGCTCATATTGCTGTGTGCTGTAAATAATTCCACAAAAATAGTTGTCATCCTTACATCTGGCAAACGAAAAATCCACTGGACCTTCTTTAAGCCTTCTTCAACCCTCCTACATTTTGTATCTTGCACAACCAGTGACTATTCACAAAATTTCACCTTGATTTAGGACAACATTTATGTTGTATAAACGAGGAAGCAGATGATGATTCAGTGCTCTGCAAGAATGAACAGAAGATGTCAGACAACAACATCTGTGCCAGATTAGGTGCACAACTGTCTTTCCCTGCGGAGCTACCTCCATGTCTGCAGGACCTGATTATTGTTAAACAGAACCTTAATTGATCCGCTAATGAACAGTTGGCAAATTACCTTGTACTTTACTTTCAGCTTGTTCCACTTTTTTTTTTTTTTTTGCCGGCTACTTTAAGCTGTTGCAGAGAAGCATACATTATTCATGAAGACACTCGGCAAAGCACAAAGTAGAAAACATTTCAGACCAATGCAAATTCCAATGACTAGTTTGTTCTAAATGATAAATGGCTGAACAAACGAATCTATTGTTTGCACAGACATTGAAAAAAAGCAACGCGTCGAATGTGTACATCATTTCTGCCTGGATAAAATAGATTATGTTAACACCAATTTTTCTTTTCAGTTTGCTTTTTTAGCACTCATTTTCAATGACGACATTTTGTTTGAACTTTTGTTGACATTTGTTGAAATGATGCACACATTTGCATTAGGTGAATTCAGTGCGATTTTAAAAGGATAAGTATGTGTGTGCAAAAAAAGTTAAATAATAAACCAAAATTTCAGCATTTGATAAGACAAACTTATTTACGCATAATCCCATCCATGTAGGATGTCCTCTTCCCTGTGAAAGCCTCATTCACCTCTTCCATTCAGTGGAGCCTCTGGTCTGCTCAGCATTCTCTAAAGCTGGCTTTATACTATATTATTTTTGGCCTGATGTAGCTGTTGCACAGAAAAAACATATACAAATTCTTTGGAGGTTAGATTCTTGGTCTCAAAACATAATGTGACATGCAAACTGGCAGCCAATTTAGTGCCACTGTGACCAAAGACAACCAGTGACTATATTTTGGCATTTCTCATCTCAGAGCCTGAAAAAGTCAGCAGTAGGAGGACAGCAAAGGATCATGCTAAACTCAGAGGAGAGCTTCAAGTAAGGTAGTGCTGATGGCAAAATACAAAAAAAACATGCTAATGGACAGTAAATTCTCCATATTGAGCCCAGCTTGAAGGAGGTTTGTGTTTCGGTGAGGCCATTTTCTCCAGACCACACTAACTGATGATGTAAGCAGAACGTAGTTCCTTTTCGTAGTTCATTTCCTTTAATCGTAGGTCTATCACTAAAGGATCTTCATCATATTAATCTTCCATCAAAAAGTTTATACAATCATACCATCTGTTACAGAATTCATTCAACCTTTTTTTTGGATTACCCTGTATGGTAATAATTAAATCTTAATTTATTTTAAGGATTTTTTCCAAAAATGACAGAAAAACATATTTATGTAAAATATTAGTTGAGAAATTATTCCAGTGTAACAGTAATGGGTTCACGATCAAGAAGCTTTTAACTGTTCTCAGTGCTCATGTTCTTAAGTATTGGAATTCAGCTCTGCCATTAAAATGTGTCATCAAGCAAGGACATAAGAACACAAAACCACACAAGAAGGGGCTCTTGTGTGGTCTTGTGTTCTTATGTGTAATAATAAGCTCCAGTCTTGCGGGAAGTTTTTACACTAGATTTTGGAGAATGGCTTTGGAGATTTGTGCTTTGTTCAGCCACAAGAGCATTTGTGAGGTCAGACACTGATGTTGGGTGAGAAAGTCCTGGGGTGCAGTCAGTGTTCCAGTTCATCCCACATGGACAGCCTGAAGAAAATCATGATGGACAGCTTAAAGATGCAAACAGAAACCATGAATTTGGCTTTGCAACTGATATAAGCAGCCTTCCTATGATGGCTAGGACTAATTGCCTTGGACAGTTTTGGCAGATTTATAGCAGTTGCGAGTTTATTACCAGGTTTATAACTTCAACAAAGTGGAGTTCATGTTAAAACTGTAATGAATTTAATGGTTACAATTGCAATATTTTACTATATAGCACACAGTTATAGATGGATTATTTATTATTGTACTATTCAGTGTCATGTAAATGAGGACGGGTTCCTTTTGAGTCTGGTTCTTCTCAAGGTTTCTTCCTCTTAACATCTGAGGGAGTTTTTCCTTGCCACCGTCACTCTTGGCTTGCTCATTAATGAAAACAGTTAGGGATAACATTTATGTAAGTTAAAAATTATGTATAGATGTCATGCCTTTGTAAAGCTGCTTTGGGACAATGCTCATTGTGCTTTAGAAATAAAATTTAATTGAATATCTTGATGATCAACAGTGACTGCAATTCCCACTTCTACTGACAGATAAATGATGACCTGTAAACTCAAGCTGGTTTGTATGAGCTTTTCTAGCACTATTAATAATATTTACAGCTTAAATAGGGATGAGATTTTCAAGCCTGTCTTTGAAGCATTCACTGTAAAATGCAAGCTGTTTTTGATCGATTTTCAGTACAATAAACTAAAACACTGCTAAAAAGCAGAATTGTTACATAAAACCTTTCCAGTGAATATCTTCAAAACATAATTAATGTATTAAATAAAATCTAAATCCTCTCAGAAATCCTGTGTAGCTAGTATATATTAGCTAGCTAGCGTTAGAAGTAAAGATTATGCACATTTGTGACTAAATTCTTCAGGTTAACAGGTTAGCTTAAGTTAGTTAGTTGGCTAAAGTTATCAGTAAAGATTATACACATTTATGACTGGGAATTAAAAATCATATCTTGTCAAGCTAGCTTATCTTAGTTAACTGGCTAGCATTAGGAGTGACTTGCGCACATTTGTGACTGTGATGTGAAAGTCCTCTCACTAATCTGATCTTAGTTACCTGGCTAGAGGTAGCAGTAAAGTCTATGTACATGTATGATCAACTTTCTTTCCAATAGAAAAAGAAATAAGGTAATCACTGTACAGTCAGTTTATCTGACTTTATCTGACTGTTTTTTGTTAGCAGAAACAAAATTAGGCATATTTATGACAGACTTATCAAAATGCTAGCTTGTCAGGTTAGCTTATGTTCATTAGCTGAGCAGATTAGTTAGCTGTTAGTTAGTCAGTTAGTCAGTTAGCTGGATAAATCCTGTCAGATTTGCTTGTAGTTAGCTAGCTAGCATTAATAGTTACCTTATATTATTAAATTTTTAGTAGTGCTGTCAAATTAACGTGTTAACGAACGCGTTAACGCGTTAAAGATGTAATCGCCATTTAAAAAATTAACGCACCTAAAAAAATTAAAGCAGATTACAAATTAGTTAAATTACTCAAACCAGCGCCGCCGCGGTGAAGATGTAATTGACCGTAACGTTACTCGTTTTAGGCTGCATACCAATCGCAAGTGTCTCCTTCTTCCCTACACACTGAACAGGGTACAGAATCCCAGGCGCACTCCATAGCGAACTCGGTCACTGAAACGGCTCTATTTGAAACAAGCCCTGCAACGTCATCAACAGCGGACAGCTGATTGGTTGTGTTCTACATTACAGCACTCGGCTGTAGCTTGTAAACAAGCTAGCAATTTAGCTGCTCAGACTCATTTTGTATGCTGTAGGCACTTTTAAAATAAATGTGATAAAACGTCTATGAACTGTGGGTGATCATTTTTAGACTATTTATTATACCTTCACTCCAATTCTCTTAATAAGAAAAGACACCTCCTGTGGCAAATATCATCAAACTCTGTTGTTTGATACAGTGCAAAGAGCAGAAGAAAAGAAGTGAGTACTTATATGTAGTATTTCTGTGTGCGCTATTTGCAGAGGGGGATTTTTGCATGTGCGTAGGCAGATCCAATCATGGCTGTACCCTTCACCCTTTGCCCCTCACTCTCTGCCCTCCTCCCTGCCTCTCGGTCCAGTAAATGAACGCTCATTTGCAAGTTAGATAAATCCTTTGAATGTATTATTGATGCAAACATTTTAGCCTGTAGGCCCCAGAGGATAGCTAATGGAAGCGAGGCGCTCTTCCTGCGCTAGCATCCTGCACAAACATACACACACATTCAGTGGCTGCGTTAAGATTGATGCCTGCTCTTCTGGCCCTTAATTATTTCAACAGGAACTGATTCACACTTTAGTGTTGCAGGTAATATAACACAGCCTAATGCAACAGTCTCTCTAATGCCCTCTTCCAAACCCTTACTCATCTCATCAATTCATAAAAAGAGCACTCAGCCAATTAAAAGGTACAGCACAGAGCCGGCGTGATCTGTGTGCATGTTATGCTTTATTGTATTTCATTAGGTCACATACATAGCTCTCAGATTGTTTCTCTTTCCGTATGTTTTCTGCCTTCTTCTCTTACAGACTGTGCTCTGCTCTCTTTCTCTCTCACTCACGATTTAATTCAATTCAATTCAAGATTTATTTTATCTTTATCCCTCTTGCAGCGGAGAGGTTACGGTAGAGAGCTGAGAGTAATGCAGGAGAGATACCAATGTTCTTATTGATTAAGACCATGTATTGATTATGATGTTGCACTTATGTATGTATGTATGTATGTATGTATGTGCTTGTGGATTTGTAGCCGAGGGACGCTGTTCCACCTCTTCAGTGCCTGTAACTCGCTCGGTTCCTCTCTCGCTCTGCAAGGCTGCTCTTTGAAGCACGCAGCTTTTGATGACATCACTCCCCCGATGTCCCAGGGTTGGACATTGTGAATTGGAGATGGCATAAATAAAGGGCGTAAATAAAGCTCACACTCTGTTTGGGAGTGAAAGGGAGTGCACAAACATTCCTGCTGTTTGTGTCACATATAAAACAGAATAAAAGAAGCATCAGGGGTTCAAGATGAGCTCAGTGTATCTGTATGCTTGTATATCGATGAATGTTTCAAGACACACTGTGTACTGTATATCTGTGTGTCCGTTGCGTACACAAACACAATTTTTACATAGTGTTGAGTCCTGCTTTTCATATCGAGGTATTATATTATAGAGTGCAGATCCTTTAGAAAGTATTCTGACGTATTCTGCCATTAATCCCATAATTTCTATTGTGATGGGACTGGTCTCTTCCAGGATGACTCAGTCCCAGTTCACGTGACACAAGGACCTCCTGAATGGAGTATGAAAATGATGTAAATCATATGCTATGGCTTTCACAGTCACAAGATCTCAACCCAGTTGAACAATTGGAGCAACATGTTAACTAACTGAGGACATTTCTTTTGCAAAGAATGATCTCTAGAGCTCTAGAATCTCTACCAAGGTGTTGCGGCAGCTCATAGTGGCACACCGTGACATCTTGCTAGTACACTTTATGTTGGTTTACATGTCATTTGTCACCCATCTGTATGTACAGATATTATACATTGGTTTATAATAGCAGTGATGTAGTATTTGCGTCTTGGATGTTTTTCATGATGTGGTATCTCACAGTACATTTTGGTTTATCTTTTCATTTTATTCTCGAGGTTTATCATTTCATTTTCATTTTCTGTCTCATTTCAAGACTTATTTCAAGTCCTGAGAAACACTTGCTGTGTCCCAATTCAGGGGCTGTGTCCTTCGAGGGCTGCATTTGAAGACCAATTGTGTCATAGCTAGGCTGTCCCATTTCATATGCACCCGAGAAATGCGGCCTTCTTTTCCATGGCAACGAACTATCCAGTGGGTGTATCCTTCACCAGCCAACATATCCCGAGGTTCACTGCGCATCAGTGAGGACTCAAGAATATGGCGGCATCAGCAGAGGAGCGAACAGCATACATGAGTAAATGTGAATGTACTTAGTTACGTTCCACCACCATTTTAAATGAGTTTTATGGCTAGTGTCATAAATATGAGTATCTAGCCATACAGTAATGGTTGTTAACTGCCTAATATTAATTTTGCTAACAGCAGCTTAAACATGGACCTCTCTCATCAGTCTAAGATACATCACGTGCTGACTGTGAAGCATCCACATCTCTAATAAATGAAAAAATAAAATTAAAAAAAGTTATATATAGCATGTTTTACAATACCTAAGGATGCGTAACAATCGAGTAGAAATAGAAAAAGGAAAGGAATGAAAGTGTTGAGAGAAGTGATAGGTTTTTAGGAGAGTTTTGAACTTAGAAAGAGAGGAAAAGGAAGTTGGGAAGAGAGGGGCGGCAACACTGAAGGATCTACCACACATGGTAGACAGCCTAGGACAACAAGTAGACCAGCATCCTCTGACCTTAATCTATGTGAAGGAGTGTAACATTTGATTAGATTGACCAGATAGAGGGCCCAGACCTTGGAGAGCTTTGAAGGTGAGTACCAGGATACGTCTCTTAATGGGCAAGCAGTGAAGTTGCTCAAGTACAGGTGTGATGTGTTCATATTTCCTGGTATGAGTCAGAATTCTTGTAGGAGTATTTAGTCTAATCTAGAAGTAACGAAAGCATCGACCAAGATCTCAGCTTCCTTAAGTTGCAGTAGTGAATGGAGGCATGCAATGTTGCGACGCTGAAGAAGAGCAGACCTGGACAGGGATTTGATATGCGGCACAAAAGACAGGAGAGGACCATAGAAGACCACGATGACAGATGGTGTCAGAGGAATTGACAGAGATATCATCAATATGAAGGACATTTTTAAGCAACTTCAACATCCATGCTTGCTAGGTGATGTTTCACAGCAAAATGGTAAGGACAGGAAGACAGGTGCTGTGACGCAAACAAGAAATCTGCTGTAGAGTTGACTGTCTCATTTCGGTTTGGCCTTCGCAGTCTACGCAGCCTTCGAGGACACGCCTTCATAGACCGTGTAGACCATGTGCTTTGAAGGATGCATCCCATGAATTGGGACACAGCTACAGACTTGACATGTAGCTTCAACTTGTGGACAAGTGGCTACACTGACAAATGGCCCTCATCAAAAATTATTCAACATGACAATATCACACAGCCTGTACTTTGTTAAATCAAGATAGTTAATGTGATAATTACCTGTGATTAGTGATTAACTGCTAATCTACCCTGCTGTGATGCTGTACCGGAGTGGGAAAAAAGACTAATTAATGAATCAGTGCTAACAATGACTCTAATTGGCCATTATTACCTAATTATTACAAAAGAATTGGTCAATTGATCACAAATTATGTTCATTGAATATAAACTCTATGGCCAAAATATACCCATATTTGCTTGCTGAACATCCCATTACAGGTTTAGACCCACATTTGCTGTTATGGTATCCTCCACTCTTCTGGGAAGGCTTTTCACTAGACTTTGGAGCATGGCTGTTGGAGTTCTGCTCATTTAGCCACTAGAGCATTAGTGAGAACAGGAACTTGGGGGCTGTCAAAGGTGCTTAGTGGGTTCGAGGTCAGGGCTTGGTGCAGGACACTCGAGTTCTTCAACACCAACCTTGGTAAACCATGTCTTGATTTGTGCACAGGGGGATTGTCATGCTGGAATAGGTTGAAGGTAAATGTTACAGCATACAGAGACTTTGTACTTACAGTCTGGGGAAGTGTTTTGGTCTAATATTGTACTTGAAAGACCTCCCAGCTAAATAATGATATATCCACTGTGTCTAAAGGGTTGGGTAAATTAAGGACAAATTATAGACCTTGCTGAAACTGCAATCAACAAACATGTACTCAGGTGAACTAAAGATCAGTGACAGGCCATGTGTTTTCCGCCTTAAAAGATCATCTGCATCACATCCTGTTCAAGCCAAAAGCAGTTCACACAGCCAGGGCAAGCATCTGAACACCTGTGTGCAATGTCCTAACACGGTCTATGGACACTGGCTTCCTCAGCATGAGACCTAGTGTCTATATCAGGGACATTTTTTAATACACTGTATAGGTCTTCTGTAATAAAAAAGTCCAGTGATGATTTTCTATCTTTTGCTGTCACTTTCTTCCTTTACTCTGTCACACACACCCTGTGGTGTCGTCTGACTTGACATTTTGCTGACAACAAATTTACCTTAACTCAGGATCAATCTTTCTTTAAGCAAAAGTTATAAACATTTGATCAGATCAGCCGTGACAGTCACGCAATGTGGCTGCTCAGGGCTCCCTGGCCTTCACCTCAGTTTGATATTCCAGTGTGTACACACACGGTGCTGAATCCTACGCAGAACCGTCCCCACACATCATCTCCACAACACTCGAAACACTCTTCCTTCTCTCCTTCGTCCTCCTTAGCTGTTTCCCGTTATTTGCCAGCGTGTGTTGCAAAGCTGTGCAATGTTTAATTCATCGGGTGAAGCACCTGCCCAGTTGGACACCTCGGACTGTTTGGAGAAGTGCTGCTTCTAACCACTTAATGTATTCCCAGCGATTTGTGTGCTGTTTGTCTGATTAATGCAGATTGCAACTCCTCAGAGCCTTGCCCCATTATGCTGTGGACAGAACTGTAGGATTTTTTACTGTGCTGACTCACACGAGATGCTGCTTCCTATAGGAAGTCGTGTATCACCTTTACCTTGGGACTAATTCAGACAATGATCACATCTTCTCCGTCATTTTAATTTATATCTTAGGTTTTATCTCATTCTCATGTACCCTTACTTTTCTTTCTCGTAAGTCGTATTATTCTCATGCTCACTCCCACCATCCTTTCTAACAGCAGGTCGAACTTTTTAAACGCACATGTCGCTAACAGTGGCACTCATGCAAAAGTGCCATCTCAGCACCTGTGCCTTAATGATTAATTCCTCATTGATGGTCTCAATTAATTTGCTATTACGCAGCAGAAGGCCTGCTTGGTCTCCGTCTCTGTCCTGGCCCTGCTCTTGGTTGAAAAAGATTTCCACACGCAGCTGGCTGGAGGAGATATGAGCTGTGCTGCACCATGTTTTCACAGACATACTAATGCGCTTTGTCTAATGATAACTGCACAGGGTACGTGAGCCGCGAGAGAGGCGCTCACCTTCACCGATCACCACATTCGACGAGCAGAAAGCTAAAGAGGAACATTTGTGAGAAAATAGGCAACCTTTATTTTATAAGGTCTTGGCAGGTTCATTTTCAATTTTAATACCAGAATCTGAATGAGAACAGCCAAATACGAGTTCACTTACAAGGACATAAGTTCACTCACAAAGGATACCAATCCATCACAAGACACCTCACACACACACCTTAACAAACTCATTCATACCTGGGACAATTTCGAGTAGCCGATTCAGCTACTGGCAATTTTTTTGGGAGGTGGGAGAAAACCTGTGAACCAAGAGGAAACCGACATGGGCCCAGGTAGAGGCTACAGTGGGCAAAGGCTTGTATGCTTTACTGCTCACCACAGTTATAAAGAGTGGTTATTTGAGTTACTTGAGGTTATTTGAGGTCAGCTTGAAACAATGTGGTCATTACTCTCTGACCCCCATTAACAACTGCCTGTGGAACTGATTGCCACTCACTGTGGGTTTTTTTTTTTACACTATTTGGTGTAAACTGTAGAAATGGTTCTCCTGTGCAATAAAAAGCCATTTTTGAAATACTTGAACCAGCCAGAACCAAATCACATTCTAGTATATACAGAGAGAGAGAGAGATGCAGATATAAATAAAGTACACGCAGATATACACTGAAGTACCAGAAAAACTGGTGTAATTAATACTTGGTAGGTCTCCCACGGGATCTTGGAGGGAACGTTGCACAGTCCTCACACATGTGTGATGAGGCCCCGGCATTAAATTCCACTGTTACTTGAGGCAGTGTTATACGCCTATCACGTGAAATGATTCTTGACAGCCGACTCTGGTCACATTGAGCCAGAGTCTTTTTACAGCCACGTTGCTGTTGCAAGTTCGAGGTTTTGCCTGAATTCCTGTAGTCACGGTACACCCTTGAAATGCTCATACGTGAAAATCCAAACTTTGCTCCTACCTCTGAAATGCTGTGATTCATCTCATGAGTTCTAACTATTAAACCACATTGAAAATCGTGATAACTTGCCATTCTCACTGTGGAAACAGCTCTAGAAGCTACCATACACGTTTATCGCATTATGTACACACTGACAGACGCAACCAATGACATGCATAGATGGCATTGCTATGTATTTTGCATAGGCTCCAGTACCAGTTTTTCTGGTACTTCAGTGTACAACGTGCGCATATGAGAAGTATGTAGAGAATAAATAGTTTTGAATTGGTCATTTCTAAAAATGTGTGAATATTTATGACATTCTCATAACTGAAGTCCACATTACATGACATGAACCGATATCTCAGTTCCGTGGACATTACAAAATGATTTTCTTGTAATCTGTTGTCTTCTCATTGTAATGGTGCTCAGACTACACAACCAAGTGCAGCCATTTTGTAAATTACACAATTCCCCAACAATAAGAGGCTTATCTCAACATTTCACAGTTTCTTAGAAACACACGCACGAAGCAACTTTTCAGCTGAATGGAGACAAAAAAAAAAGCACATCTTGCCATTTATGTTGTTTGTGCACCCATTTGTACAAATAAACAGAAGATGTGGATGAACGAGAGGAGACAATTGCCAATGACTGTGTGGAGACGCTCTCAAAGCCGTGCCTATTGTTTTGTAGCATCCTCCTTTTCTTGCATGCTCTCCTACTTGTTGCCCGTCTCTCTTTTCTCATTCCTTGCCCTACATCGCTCACACTGCAAAAATGTGTGCCAGTAATATGAAACCCAGCTTAAAAATGTCAGATTGTCTGGGACAAATCAAAAACTGGGTCACAACGGGTCTGTGAACTGCTCACATTTAACGAACAAGCACACCATCTTGGCTTCGATCTGGACCCTTTTTTTTTTATAGCTCTCACGAATTTGTCTGTGACAGGAAAATCGAAGCTGTGATCATGTACTGTTCACTCAGCTTCATATCACGGAAATGATATTCCACTTCACATTTATGCTTGTGACCTCACATCGGCTCCGTGGGCTGTCCTCTCTCATGCATCCTCTAATTGACATTAGCTGTTAGGAGTAGCAGCTAAAGAAATGTCACGGTTGGTGATTAGTTTGTTGTATGGTATTTTGTCCTAGACATTATAGCCAGCCCTTTTTGCTTTCCTCCCTCTCTCTTTCTCTCTCTTCCACATCTCCCTCATCTTTTACACCATTCTCACTACTCTTAATTCTCTAATCCCATCCTTTATTCCTGACTCTCCGCGAGACCTAACCTACACTAGTGGTCGCTAGGCAACTGCAGTCTGCGTTGGTCTCCCATGGGTGGTGGTTCGTGAGTTAATGCAAGAGCTTTAATGTATGTGTGTAGCATGATTAGCCATTTGTGAGATTTCACTGTTGTGTGACATTAACATTACCTTAGAATGGTTGTCTTTGATCATGACTTTGATCTACATTTTGTATTCTGACCTCACAGATTAAACCACTTTCACTGTTAGTAGAGGATGATTAGCATATTTAACTGTGCCTGTTTTCCACTTCATCTGTCCACCTGACAGAAAAGAAACAACACACAGGTGTTCCCTATCAGAACTAATGATTTAAATAGGTACAACTATAAACTAGGTGACATTGCCGTGTTCTTTATCAGCTCCGTCTAAAGCCAATCAGCATCAGGACCAGAATTACCAGCTCCTCCAAGGACATGACTGAAGACTGATGACAGAGACCGTCTGCTACAAGTCTGCTTCCACACACACACGCATATGCACACAGAAAACACACTGTCAAGTACAAAAAATGTTAAAGGGATAGTCATATGTGCATTCACAAGAATTGAAACTTCACATGAAATACGTCTTGGATAATGTTGGTATCTGAAGCACTAATACTCGCACGTTATACTCTAAAAAGTCCATTTGACACTTAACCCTGATTATTCATGGACCTACTCAGAGATGACGTTTACCCCTGACATGTCAGTGAGCTGATTAAAGATCCTGTTTAGCCACGATTTTCAGTGAACTTATCAGAAATACACCTCGCTGTGACTCCCCGCTAAATTCTATGCCTTGACTCTTCCATGAGCTCAGCAGGATATACTTTACTTCCAACTCTTCAGTAATCTCAACACAGATACACTTTAATCCTGACTTTTCAGTAATCTCAGCAGAATTACACTTTAATTCTGACTCTACAGTAATCTCAGCAGAGATACACTTTAATTCTGATTCTTCAGTAATCTCAGCAGAGATACACTTTAATCCTGACTTTTCAGTAATCTCAGCAGAGATATAGTTTAATCCTGAATCTTCAGTAATCTCAGCAGAGATACACTTTAATCCTGGCTTTTCAGTAATCTCAGCAGAGATACACTTTAATTCTGACTCTACAGTAATCTCAGTAGAGATACACTTTATTCCTGACTCTTCACTAATCTCAGCAGATACACTTTAATCCTGGCTTTTCAGTAATCTCAGCACAGATACACTTTAATTCTGACCCTACAGTAATCTCAGCAGATACACTTTAATCCTGGCTTTTCAGTTCTCTAAGCAGAGATACACTTTAATCCTGACTTTTCAGTAATATCAGCAGAGATATAGTTTAATCCTGAATCTTCAGTAATCTCAGCAGAGATACACTTTAATCCTGGCTTTTCAGTAATCTCAGCAGAGATACACTTTATTCCTGACTCTTCACTAATCTCAGCAGATACACTTTAATCCTGGCTTTTCAGTACTCTAAGCAGAGATACACTTTAATCCTGACTTTTCAGTAATATCAGCAGAGATACATTTAATCTTGACTTTTCAGTAATATCAGCAGAGATACACTTTAATCCTGACTTTTCAGTAATATCAGCAGAGATACACTTTAATCCTGACTCTACAGTAAT
>JAOVVH010000024.1:7041342-7057748 GCA_028566435.1 Scorpiodoras heckelii | reverse complement strand
ACAAAGTATGTAGAGAAACAGATGGACTACAGTCTGTAATTGTAGAAGTACAAAGTGCAGCTATATGGGAAGTGGAAATAAGAAAATGAACAATGAGTGTAAAGAAAAGGAGGTGGTCATAATGTTATGCCTGATCGGTGTATAGCTTTCCTAGTGAAGTCTGCGTCCTATTCAGTTTGAATTAGTTTTAGTACATGAGCAGAAAGTCATTTTTAAATGCCAGAGTCATTTTTAAAGGCTGTGCATGTACACGTCTGGAAACAATAACATTTCTTTAAAATGATCAATAGAAATACCCCAGATAATTCTGTATATGGGATTTAAATTATAGCTTGTGGAAAGAAGACACTCCAAAAAGCGCTCTTTTCCCTCATCTCCCATCGGAACAAAACCAAAACCAAGCTAAAGTTGAAACACAGAACAGTAAAATATAGACAAGAGCTGAACTTGTGCAGTACTTGTATAGCTAAATGCATTACAGAGTTATAGACAGCTTTTTAGTCTGACAACAATTTGTACATTGTTTAGTCACTGCACTGTACTCTTTGTGATTATACAGACATCACTTGTTCTGTACAAAGGACACGTCTGGAAATCTTATCCTGTTCACATAATAAAACTTGGGTTTAGCTATGATGTCCATACGACTACGGAGTTTTAAGTTGTGGTGTGGAGAATTTTTGTATCTCAAATGTTATATAATACCTGTATAAGCATTGTTATAGAAAATAGGCTAAGAATTAACTACGAAAACTGTTGACACCTATACATTATAATCTTATATATCTCGTATAGACTAGATAACAATTTCTCAGTCCGTTTATATTAGCAGGTGTCAAGTTGCTTGTGTTGCTTGTATGTTTGTATGTTGTGCAAACACAAATGAAGTAATGCACTGATCAGTTTTAGAATTAGTTCTTTGAATTATTTTACATGGAAGGCTTCATGCTAGATTTGTTGGCAGATTATCAAAGCAAAGATAATTGTACTAGTTATATCATTTTATCAGAGGCACCAAAACTCTCTTGTACTTCATGCCAAGCTTTATTTTTTTTTCTTCATAAAGTCTCTATACACATCTGACTAGAGGTTGTACTGTATATGAAAAAATAGGATGAGATCATTGTTATAAACCAGTGAATAGGAACTAATTGCAGGTAAGAACAACAGTTAGGAGTGGGGGATTGAGTTGTCAGACCACATGAGCCATATGAGTGGTCAGAGCCAATAGTTTGGCTTTGTTGCTTTACTGCACCATTACTAAATAGCATAGAATTGAGAAAATTTCAATTGATTGCCATTATGTCACTGACATTGCAGCTCCATGCCATGCACGTACGTAGAGCATGAATGGCTGCCTGTTTCTTTGATCCTTGCTAGTGTGAACATAAGATCAGACTCCCAACTTTCCTTAGCATTCCAGATGGTCCCTAGAGAATACATATGAAACTACGGCAATTGATTTTGATGAAGTTTAATTAAGCACAGACAGTAGTGCCAATTACAAATAAAAGTCGCTACAAACATCATTAAAATGTACATTCTGTGAATTATTTAATTGAGTTACAATCTCCCTAGTAGGGTTTCTCCCTGCATTGGCTATGAGCAGTGTTAATTAGATGGGGATGAAGATAAGAGGGTGAATACAGATGGTCGCCTCAGCTGGTACAGCCTGAGCCAAGAGGGCACTGCCTCCTCCCCTGCACTTCCTCTAAATACCAGGCCGTGTCAAGCAGCAGGGTTAAACACCGGGGGAGGCCCTCTTAAATATCAGCACTCTGTAGGACCATGGAGCCTTACCTCCAATATCCACCACCATCGCAGGCCTGCATAAGTGTGATTATGTCCAGCTGGGTAACAATTTGAGGCACTCAGTATGATTGCTTGTATTCCACATACAATAAGTGCAGTGATTTAGCCATTTTAGTGACGTTTCATAAAAGCACACTGCTCAGCGTTACTGTGCAACTCAAAGCTAGCAAAAAATGAGTTCAAATCATTTTTGACAAACAGAAAACCATCATAGGGAATTGTGGAATAAATGGAATTCATGTGTTATACACTGCAGCAACATTTCCAGAGCTGAACATGAACTATTTGAGTAAGCAGCAATGGCACTGCAAAAGCTGCATGTAAAAAATGTCTATTTACAAAAGGTGAAAACAGCTTTGGCACTACACAAATTTGCGCATGTGTAAAGCAATTAGCACATCCTGAAACTTGCAAGGGTGGCACGGTGGTGTAGTGGTTAGCACTGTCACCTCACAGCAAGACGATCCAGGTTCTATTCCCGGTCCGGGCCGTTCTGTGTGGAGTTTGCATGTTTTCCCCGTGCTTGTGTGGGTTTCCTCCGGGTACTCCGGTTTCCTCCCACAGTCCAAAGACATGCATGTTAGGTTGATCGGTAGGTGTCAATGTGCGCGAGTGTGTGTTGGCCATGCGATGGTCCATGGTGTACCCCGCCTTCGCCCGATAACACTGGGATTGGCTCCAGACATTTGGTTCTTCCAAGTTGTTGCAAAAATTTTGGGGAAAAGCCACACTAGGGTAGGATCAGGTGTACACATACTTTTGACCATATACAGTAGTGCAGCTAGCACAACAGTAGCGCCACTGTAGCTATTATATTAGATTATTATAGCTATTATACCCCTATTCCACAGGTTAAAACAGTTCCCTGGGGTCTTACTGAAATGCTCGTTTCCAAATACTCGTTTTGAGTACCTGTTCCTTTAAATGATAATGAGCCTCTGCTCACCCCACACTTCTTCTGCAGGGTTGTGGTCACAGACATGTATACATACACATACATATTTACATATATATTTAGATGCCGGGTTGACTGTCGGGTCAAGTATCAACACATCCGCGGTATTGGACATTGCAAGACTGGCCTGTAAACAAGCATGTGTACATTTTTTCAGGATAAAAAGCACTGTAATGTTTACGTTTCTCAACTGATTTAAATAAGTCATTTTTATAGTAAAGGCTTTATGATCTAGGTGGAATACCAAAAAGCATTTTGTCTCCAGTTGTTTAGAATCTCAATAGTTAGGCTATAATCACAGAGAGGAGTGTGTATCAATGTTAGGTTTACACCAACTGGATTAGTTGCATGCTGGAGAATATTTCATTGTCATAAGGAATTGTAAAAACTCACATTTTTTATTCCCACATTGGTAATGATTTTTTTTTCCTAGAGCATCTAAGATGGAGTGATTCTTAGGAGTATAAATCAGTGTCAGGGGTTAGGGTCCTTGAAATAAATTATTTACCTCTAGGATGTTAGAGCAACTAAGAACAATATTAGAACTGGACAGAACTGGGAACACAGTCGTGTACATTCAATTTTGACACCTGGATGAACTGTAAAACTGTACATAGACAGAAAAAGCCATTTCATGTACATTAAATTATATTATATAGGGATGTCAAGTACAAGTACAAGTATTAACCAAGGAAAATAAATCAAATTCATTGATGATTCCTGACAATGACTTATTTTACATTGATACAAACTCCTCTCTTGAATGTCTAGCAGCCTAACTATTGCGATTCAAATTAATTGGCTATAAATTTTTATTTGTAATCCATGTAAATCGTAAAATCTTCAATACAAAAATGACTCATTGGAATCGGTTAAGAAATGTAAAACCACATCTGCGCCATTTACTTGTATATGCGTTCAGGACCAATATGGTGGACGCATTGTCATATCGCAGTAATGCTGCATTTTGTAACCGACACCAGCAGACTTGATAGCAAACTATTTTATAATTTGAACAAGGTACAAGTCTGCCTTAAATTTATTTAATATATTGGACAATAAATGCAAAAAAAACGTTTTTAGTGAACATGACTTTCATAGAATGAACACTGAAAGTCAGACATTTTCCCATTTTTACAAAGCTTTCTCTCACAATCATAACGTCTACCTATATTTCCTAGGTGGATTGACACATTTTATACATTTGTTGTTTTTTTTCCCCCCAAAATCTTTGTGCTACAGTATTTAAAGGTATTGTGGTACAGTATTTGAAGATCATTACAAGCACTGAATGTGGCATAGACTGTCATTTTTAGCTTGGTCTTTTACACATTTAGCCTGAATATAGGCTGTTTGCAGAGACTAATGTGGATATGAGAAATATTTTTGATATTGCACACACCAAGTACATTTACAAGATTTAGCAGATGCTCCTTTCCAGAGGCATTTTCAATAAAGACACAGAAGTCTATTAGAAAGCATATGCTCATACTAGTACAAATAGGTCAGAGTCTAAGAATACCAAAAAAGTAAAACCCTGTTAGAGTGCATGAGTTGAGTTTTTTCTTTAGCGATGTAGATTTAAATGTTTAGTGAAAATGTAGAGCTTCAGTCTTTGCTTGAAGATAGATAGTGACTCAACCGGTGGAAGAGTCTTGATGCATGTTTTATTGTGAAGGATAGTTGGTTCAGTCGAGCTGTGCTTGTGACCTGGTGAGAAGGTGGTGCAAAGCAGAGTTTGATGAGTGACTTCAGGTAGGCGGGGGTCTATTTTTGGCTTTCTGTATTTTGGATCATCTTTTTTGTCCACATCTTGAGGCACGAGTTTGGGAATTGCACAAGCATGAGTGGCTTCTGTTGAGAGGAAAGGACAGATTTTCTTGATTTTGTGTAGATGAAATATGCGATATGATATATGATTCAGGTCCACCAACGTTTTATATATTTTCAGGTGGTATGATCAGAGAGTTCTCCAGTGAGATAACAGGATCCTGACATGGAGAAGCATCTCCTGGGCTATGGGTCTTGCTAGAGTTTAGTTTCAAGTAGCAGGACCAGTTCACAAATTGATAAGCATTAGGACCTGAAAATCCATTTGGATGAAAATATGTTCACTACACAAATGCATACACTCACACAAATGTAGTTTTACAATGTTTGTAACAATTTACACTGAAGTACCAGAAAAACTGGTAATGGAGCCAGTGCAAAATACTTAGCAATGCCATGACTTCTTATAGAATTTTAACAAATGAAGGTTTTTGTTCTTCATAGTGGATTCTGCATCAAGGTCTCTCTTATTTCTCTCTGTGAACAGTCAGGAACCTGAAGAACATGCTGCAGCAATCTGGCTCATCAGCCCTCACACACTCAAAGTGCAAACTCACACTTAATAAAGCACTTCACACAGTAAGCAGGCTTCAGGGGCTGAGGTCATTAGTCTTCATGACCTCTCATCTCACATGCTCGTGTCCAAGCCTGACCTGAGCCTGAGTCACTTTCAGGGAAGCCAGGAGATGGGAAAGTTGATGGTTGTGCCATGGTCCTGGGCCTCAGCAACTGCTGCAGATGGTGTTAGTTTGGGAGTTAGAGGATGTGTTAACATGCCAGTCCACATCAGAACAGACACATTGAGGATCTCAGGAGATGGGGAAGTAACAGCGTGTGCACTGAAAAGAAGCACATGGTTAGAATATTGGAAGAGTTTGAAAAAAAGTTGTTAATTTCTGTCAGAAAATGGTGATCTTGTCCTTGAAGCACGTAAAAAGCTTAAATGATGCATATGTGAAGATGCTGATGGATACGGGACGGGGTGATATTTGCTCCAATACACCATAAATGAACATAAATTAGCAAAACAATAAACCTAAATATACCAAATGGAAAATGATATTCAAATATTTATACTCATTAATTTACAAAAGTGTAACAACATTTCTGCGAAGTCCAATTTTTGTGAATTCACTGAAGAACTGGATAACGTCATGAAGCCATAAAACAAGAAGCTGTTGACCACCAGTGCAGATTGTCCTAAAAACTTTGCAATAGGAGATTCTCTTCATAAACATGGCATTAAATATCTGACTTAGCATTGTGTTTTGTCTGAGTGGTCACAGGCTGTGACAGAAGTACTGTACTAGACCAAAATGGGAGGGTCTTAGTGACATCACACTGTGGCCTGCATTCTGATTTGGGAAGCCATCTAAGCCTCGACCCTGTATGCTGTTAGCCCCTCCCCTTAGCCCCTCTCCCTCTGCAGTGGACGTGCGTGGCTTTCTGAGCGTGCTCACTCGCAGCAGCAGGTGGAGATGACATCATCTGCACTGCAGCAGACTGCAGCACTGGGTCTGAACAAAGACATGTCAAAACTGCTACTACGTGCTGCGGCCATGCTGTCTATCTCGCTTCCTTTTTCTGTTAGTTTTGTTCAGCTCGCGCTCTCTCTCTCTCTCTCTCTCTCTCTCTCTCTCTCTCTCTCTGTCCGCCTCTGTCTCTCTGTGCCATGTGGTATCTCTGTCTCTCAATCTAGACCATCTATGCCCTAACTGGACCACATCTCTAACCTCCAATGTTGTTGCATGTAGTGAAACTTTTGATGTATTTGCAAGGCATGCCTTTTGCACACGCATCCCCCCAGGCCTTGTTGAAAGCCTGATGATGGATGTCGTTGTTTTACCCAAATAATGTCTGCCTCCATATACCCACCCACCCACCTACCCAGCAGTGCTAATTTTCCTGTCTGTAAGCAAAGCACAAAAGCAGATGCAGCCACAGACATGTGCTTGTCTGAACACCTAAGATGGTTACTGGGTGGTCTGTTAATGCCACGGCCTCAGCTCAGAATAGCAATCCATTTCCATCACTGGATTGATTCAGAGCTTAACATAAGTGATTGCAATTTCCCAGTCAGGCACTCTGCTGTGGTGTTGAACAGTGATGCCTTATATAACCTTTAAAGTCCTGTTAGTCACTTCGCATACCATTGCCAGGGAACCAGGCATGAAGCTTGGACAATGAAACCAAGTTCACCGAGCGGAGTTTAATCTATGCGCAAAGTTTCCAGTTAAAGACGCAGCAAGTGCGTCATACTCAGCCTCTTTTTGTGTTTTGCGTTCGTCCTGCTAGGCTCATTCACAGACATAATGATGGTAACGCTGCACGAGCCACGCACAGGCATGCTCCTGTCGCCTAGTTACCGCTCAGCAGTAGGTTGCCACAGAAACGGGATCCTGGCAGGATGAGATGCTAAAGCAGTCGGTGCATGCTATGAGTTTTTAATCACGCACACTCCTGCCCTACACTGGACACTTGTGTTGCCCTTCTGAGCTGGCAGCTTTACCTGAATCTGCCATTGCTAATATAGTGGCACCTCTGACTGTGTGAACAGCGGCCAGTCTGGATCAGTGCGCTGTTCTCGTCTGAAAATGATCAGGATTGCCTTTATACAGTGCACAGTCTATGCAGATCCACAGTAATTTAAGATAATTCTAGGTATGTCTACATTCAACACTCTGCTTTCATGCCGTTTTGCACTTGGTTGCAGATGGGATGGTAATGAAAAACGTGTTAATGCTCACTAATATTCATTATAGATGTTTTATTCAGTTTGCTAATTGCAGAAATGGTGTGAACATGCTACAAGGACACAGTGGTCCAGCAGGTAGTGGTGGTGCCTTATAGCTCCAGTTTAATTCTGAGTTCTCCCCAGGAGAACTCCATGTGGGTTTCTTCCAAAGTACTCTAGTTTCATCAACCCAACCCAACTCCAGAACTGGGGGTAAGCCATCATGGTGTTTCACAGGCAAAGGATAAGCAACAGTAATGCCTACCACTGAATGGAACAGCTTGGAGTCCTGTTAGCGATAAGTGCAGGACATTGAAATGTTATTTCAATCATCTCGTTGAGGTTTTTTATTTTGCTCTGAACCTTAATTTTGCTATACATTGTCCTTAATAGTTTTATTGAATATACAGTATGTGCTTTAGCTTAATGCACTAGTATATAAGCTGAAAAGCGCAGTGGCTGGTTTTATTCCTGTGTGTCAAGTAATTGAAATGGTTATCCTGCCTTTAACCTTTGTGGTTTACTATAATGGCTGTGCTCTGTGGTCATCAGTTCCTGGTAAAGTATTATTGTGTTGTCTTTCTCCATTCCAGTGAGTCCATTTACTAGAGTGATGAAGTGTTGAAGCTGAGAGGCGTTTTCTTTGCTCTCTGTAAGTGCAGTTGTTAAATGTGACCGTAAATTTTTTTCTTGTAGATAACCAGTTCAGAATGTCCATCCTGGAGCGGTTGGAGCAGATGGAGCACAGGATGGCCGAGATGGCCGGCCAGCATCAGCAAAGCAATTCTGGTGCTGGAGGAGCAGGAGCAGGAGGAGGAGGAGGAGGAGGAGGAGCAGGAGGAGGTGGAAATGGAGGGAACAGCAGTAGCAACCAGGCTCAGGTACTGTCACGGATACATCCTTTGACTTTAATTAATCCGGTACTTTCATTAATAGAGTCAACTCTAAACTGTGCACGCTTCATGTCCACAGTGTCTGTCAGGTCACGGACAGGCAGGCAGCTCGTTCGAGAGCCGTGTGGTGGTCGTGTGCGAGAAGATGATGAACCGTGCATGCTGGGCCAAATCCAAACACCTGATCCACTCGAAAACCTTTCGGGGAATGACTCTGTTGCACCTTGCCGCCGGACAAGGCTACGCCACACTCATCAAAACTCTCATCAAGTGGCGGTGAGTCACATCCCAGTCCAGGGGAATGAGATGAAGTGTGTCAGAAAGACTGACAGGATGAGAGGGTGTGTGTGACTGCCATATTTTGTCAGTATTTGATCATAACAACTTCATTTTCACTCCATTTACCTCCATGATATAAACTGTTGTTATATTTCCTGAAAATGTCAGACTGCAACAGAACAAAGTTAAAATAATATTTTTATTGTTGTTATAGTTGAGGAAATTGTCCATTGTCACAGTAAACACTTCTTGGCAGATGTACTGGGCCTCTTTATAATCATATAATATCTGTAGACATATTATACATATGCAGACATGTGGAATGATTACACAATAGGGTGTCACATTGGCGCAGAGTGAAGTAATGCTGTCTCACAGCACCCAGTTTCGATCCTGAGCTCAGATTACTCTCTGTGTGTGGAGTTCCGTATGTCCTCACATATGGGTTTCCTTCAGGTTCTCCAGCTTCTGTTTTTGTCTCACCTCCCAAAAACATGTCAGTATGTTGGTTAGATACACTAAATTGTCTCTAGTGTGAATGAGTATGTAAATATGTGCACGGTGCCTATTAATGGATTGGCATCCCATCCAGGGTGTTCCATGCAGTGTTTCCAGAATAGGATCCACCACGAACATGACCAAGAGAAAGCGCACAATGAAGATGAATAAATGAATGAATGTTCGCGTGTAATAATTGCTTTTGTGTGACAGGAAAACATGATTAATTAGCTTTTTTTTTATTTAGCACTAAGCATGCAGACAGCATTGATCTGGAACTTGAGGTGGACCCGCTTAACGTTGACCACTTCTCTTGTACACCCTTGGTAAAAATTTTATATCTGATTCTTATATTATAACAATCACTGAATTTTAATATCCTAGACAACATGCAACATTTGTGTGATCTATTTGCTGAATCTATCCTTCCCTGGTCCTCCTGTGTAGATGTGGGCCTGTGCTCTGGGTCACCTCGAAGCAGCCGTGGTTCTGTACAAATGGGACCGCAGAGCTCTGACCATCCCAGACTCTTTGGGCCGCCTGCCACTGTCTATCGCTCGGTCTCGAGGCCACACCAAACTGGCTGAGTGTCTGGAGCAGCTCCAGAGAGAGGAGCAGCAGCAGCCTCCTTCCACCCACATGGCCTTCTCTCCTAACCCTGATCCTTCTGCCTCTGAGAGCTGGATGGTCAACTGGACCAACGACGGCATGGTGACACCCAGCAGCCACAAGAGCGGAGCAGCCGTCACCCCCAACCCCTCCAGCAACATCACTCCTGGTGAGAGCAGAAAATGGCCCACAAATAAAGAAAGCAGGAAAAGATTAAGTGTGTTATACCAGAGGCATAGGAAGGTCCTAACAGCAGAACACTAGATAGTATATTATTGCAGCACTTTGGTGAGCGGTACTTGTGGCACAATCTAATTTTAACAGCCCATTTCCTGGGATTAGCTCTAATAGCACCGCAGAGATCAGAGAGCAAATTTAATTGAAAGATGATCCACTCCTGAGTCCACTTCTTTTTTTTCCCCTTTGCCTTACTTTCATGTCTAGACTTGAGACGCCCCAGATCTGAGCCCTCCAGCTACTACAGCAGCGAGTGCCAGCGGGATGTCCCTGCAGCTAAGAAACACAAACCGAACCCAGAAGTGGCTCAGACACGGCCGAATAAAGCTGCCTCAGTTCCCTTGAGCCTGGAGCACCAGCAGCTCCACAGCCTCTCCACCAGCCCCCACACACTCCCAGCAGAAACACCCAGTACTGAGCAAAACACAGCTTCTGAAGGCACCAAATCCAGTGGCATCTCACAGGCCAAGCTGAGCTTGTTTCACACAGGGGGACATAAGTGGAGCTCCAGGGAGGTGTACAGAAAAGTATCAGGAGGAGGTGGAGGAAGTAGCATGGGGAGGGACAAGCTAGCGTCCAGGCTGCGTCAGCGAGGTGACAACCTTAGCATGATGACCATGACAGACAGAGAGATGGTGGACACTGAACTGCTCACCTATAAGGAGGACTTGGAGAACCAGGACTGTCTTTCACACATGGAAGACCTGCAGGTGAGCAAGGATTTGTGGTTACTCTTGCTTTCCTCTTTTACAGTTCACGACTGCAGAGATGCATATGATTTTATCCAAAATAAAGCCTCATGCTAAGAAACCTATGTGAATAGATTGGCCATCAACTGTGTTAATGTGTGTAAGGCGGCATTAGAGGGCAGGCAGTCTGGCCCAGTACACTGCCTCAGACCTGTATCACCACATAATAAACTCCAGCGATTGATCTGCCCTCAGGGCCAACAGCTCCTCCACTTCCATTTATCTCTGTCATAGGGAGCTGGAGGAAGGAGGAGGGAATAAGGGCAGTCGCATAGAGCAAACACAGTGGTGGCACTAGAGTTAGATTGATTTGCGAGTATGTAGCAAGTTTGTGTACGTGTGAGTATGTGTTATTTTTCAAAGGGTATTAATTCCTGCAAGCAGCAGTGGCAATGACGTATTTTTGTCTGTACTGAAAGCAGCAACAACTGTGATACATAAAGGGATCTGTATTAATTCAACTATGTGTTAGGAGCACATAGAGTTACACTCAAGCTGGTTTGTCAGATATTTAAAACCCTGTAGAACCCGTATAGCTGTCTACAGTGGCTCTATTTTATCCCTGCTTTTATGGAAACACTGCTGTACGGTTCACAGACAAATCAAGGAACCGTCATATGGGTTCTAGATATTTCCAACAATGTAACAGTGAACATAATAAGTAAATGCTGTATTCAGTTTCATACATGGAATATGGGTGAGTTTGTAACTCCAAATGTTTGCAGGGCTTTTAGTCTCAAAGATATTTTTAGAAAACTGCCATTCATTTTATTGCCATAAAATGACGATCTGGCTACTTTCTTCATTTCAGACTGTTTGCAATTTTCCAACCCTAAAATCAGCCTCGTCCCCGAGCTGAAACAGCTGCTCAGCTCTGCTGGGGTTTTTTTTCTTAAAAGATAACTCACGAGGCATAAGTTACTTCAACAGAGAGGGTGGGCAGGTTCGAGGAATGGAAAATTTTTGTCAGTGTTGCAGTGTTTATTGTGCTTGCAATTCATCTCACAGCCAGTGGAGAGCTTAAAATGTTAAACCACTTCTTTCTATCGTAATATTAACCATAAAAAAGTAGTTCCTTCTTTAAAGTGGTTTCAGTGTGTTGGATCCTGTGGTTCATTTGTTTGTTTGCTGCTGCCAGGCAAACATGATGACCTTGGCAGAGCACATAATCGAGGCGACGCCAGAGCGCATTAAGAGGGAGAACTTCTCAGCTGTGGAGTCTGTTCCTCTGGACAGCGGCGGCTTGAGCAGCACCATGAGCTGGCTGGCTACTTACCTGGGAGACGTGGAGCAGCTGCCCAGCATCATCCATCTGAGGTGAGAAGCATCTGGGGAGAAAACACTTTCAGCACAGTGAATAAATCTGAATATTAATGGGCCTGAAGTATTTTTATACAGCCACAGACAGAATGAACAGAGTGGTTGAATCACATAAAGGTGTTGGTCAATGCCACAAGTTTCTAATTACTTTGTGTATTCATATACCCAGAGCTATGATTTGGATCTTCTGCTCTGCCCAGGATGCACTTAATTTACAAAGGCATTGATTAATGCTCCCTATACTATGTATAATGGCATTATGAAATTCAGTGCACAACATTTCCTGTAAAACAGCAAGTTATGTAGGACCACCAGGGCATTTTCCTTCTGGAACACATGAAGGTTTCCCATGAAGCTGACACCTCATGATCCATCATGTATTAAGAGCCCCAGCTGTATCACTCTCGTCCTCTGTCATTCTCATCAACCGAAGTGACCCAGATGCATAGGTCTTTATTTTTTAACTTAAACTCTTCTGATGCTATGTTGCCTTTTGTCTTGAATTCTGTATTGTGCCTTATGTGCTGCTGTAACACTGGAAATTTTCTAACCTGAGCTTAAAAAACTCTTAACTTAACATACTGCGGTGCTGTGTCATCAATAACATTGACAAAGGTGGTAAGATATACAGTCTTAGATTTAGCCAGTCGATTGGGAACACATGCTGGCTCAGAACGCCAGTCTCTATCCTGTTCATGAACCACAGTGACCTGTGAGATGACTATCTGGTTTTCCAAATGATCTGAACCACCTCTCTGAGAATTCACTAACCTTCAGACAGGCTTGCTGCGAGACAGTGCAGCTGTTGTCGGAAGGCAACAGCTTGGTAGGTAGGAAGCTGCCCAGAACTGAAGCTGTGCATCTGCCCATTCCATGGAGGTTGATGTTAAACACCAGTGAAGTCTTGTCTGTCTGCACTTTAAATACATGTGACCCCTTTAGGAGCTCCTAAAAATGTTACAGCACTAGCCTACTAGCTAGAATGTTGATATGCTGATAGTGAACCTTGTTCTGCTTCTGTATTTTTTTCCATATGCCAGCCACCTCCAGTCTTGCTGGGAGGCATCTGTCATTAATACTTCCATTTTCAAACCCCTAAGGGCATGCCCTGAAGGGGAAAACATTGGACCAGCACCTCAAGGTGCATTCCCATGTTTCTGTCAGCACTGATTTGTCTATCTCATCACTTGCTGTCAGCATAGCAGACAATCATCAACATGAGGAAGTGCACATAGATCCTGCTGTTGCAGTCGCTGCAGGTCGAATTGCACATACACAGAGCTAGCTAGTTCAAATTAAATTTGAATTGATATGTCACTCTTCTTATATGAAGCATCCATGAAAGCATATAAGAACTTCTTTATGAAATGGGTACACCCTAGAATAGTCACCCATTTGCTTGGGTTGATGCATTATAAAATTTATCAGGCATTGGATCCACTGGATTTGGTGCTGGATCAAGTTTTGTGTATGCCATGGCAGCCTTGATGCCGACTGCTATGCCATGTTCTGGAGTTGCACGCGGCATTCAGAATGCTGCATTGGTGGGCTGTCAGCTCATTTCACCTCAAAATGAGTTGCAGACATGAGTACATTCAAATTCAAATTCCAAATGCATGACCAGGGTGGAAAATGTGGCGCAGGGCTAACGTCGTGACGTCAGAATCTTTTTCACAATCTTTCTCGTTAGAAACGATGTTCATTCAGATAGGGAGTTTGTACCTTTAGTGAATGGAGAGATATTTGACAGAGATGAAAAGAAACCAAGCAGTGCTTCTGAGACAAACAAGACAATTGAGGATAATCAGCCAAAACCAAGTTAAGAACATATGACAAAGCTTGCTCTTGGTTTTGCAGTGAACGTGGTGGAAGATGAGGTGAGAGCAGTGTGTATTTTATGTCTGAAAACTCTGGCATTTGTTCTTTTTTTTTTGCACAGCTTGAACTTTATTATTATCTTACTCACAAAGTGATTGCAAATTTTATTTCATTTGTCTCTATTTTTGAAAAAGCACACAGACTGATGGAGCAATCTAGTGGCAAATGTCACAAAAATGGTTTGATAAAGTTGAAGTGGAAGTTGCTTTTTTATTTGCACAACAGAAATGACTGAAATAAAGGTGAAAAGAATGTTCGTTGTCTTGGTCTTAGTCCATACGGTCACCATTTTGTTGAGGTGGGGGCATGGCACTATTTCTTTCCTTCAAAGGGGGGCAGAACAGAACATTTTTGAGAACGACTGGTCTATGGTGGTAAAGATGATGATGAGCCAGGGTTAATGTCACATGACCATGATAGGTCCTGCATGATGTGGACCCCAAAGTACTGGAAAGTGTCCGTTCTCCCCAGTAGGGCACTTTTAAACTTAACAGGTAGTAGCTCCTCTCCTGCTTTGTGCTGAAGTCCATTAACAACTCCTTTGTCTTGCTGCTGTTCAGGAGGAGGTTGTTTTTCTGGCACCAGTTCTTTAGGCTTTTAATCTCCTCCAAGTAGGCCTTCTTGTCATTATCAGAAATCGGGTTGGAGATCCACTGACCTAGGGACAGGCTAAGTCCCAGGTCCTCCAACTTGATGATGAGTTTGTAGGGAATTATAGTGTTAATTGCTGAGGTGTAGTCAACAAACAGCATTTTAATATCTGGTGTCCAGATAGCTCAGGGCTGTGTGTAGGAAATGTGTGATCAGTTCAGAGATTGGGACCGTATGTGAACTATGATGGGTCCAGGGAGTCAGGTAATGAAGAGTTGATGAAGTCTCTGACTAGCCTTTCAAAGCACTTCATCACAACGGAGATCAGAGCTACTGGGCTGTAATCATTGAGGCAGGTGGGCTGTGGTTTCTTTGGGACAGGAATGATAATGGACTGTTTAAAGCAGTACTGACTGTTTCAGAGAGAGGTTGAATATGTCTGAGAACACCAGTGCTAGCTGGTCAGTGCAGGCTCTAAGGACCTGGCCTGAGATGCCTCTGGTCCTGCTTGCTGCCTTCTTGGTGTTCACAGTCCAGAATACCTTCCTCATTCTCTGCTCCAAGACAATAAACGTTTTTTAGCCATGGCACTATTAGTGCTACGAGCACGGCTAGCGCCGTTAGCACCTCTAGTGCCATTTGCACTGTCAGCTGCGGCCTACATAAAGGTCTCACATGCTGCACTTCTGCAGTGTCAGGGGAAGTTGATGAAAAAGTTGCAGTTGCAGTTTTATTGAAGTTAGGGCAAGGTCATGTAAGTACTCATTGTATATGCTCTGGTACCAGCCAATTTTGGCATTGCATCATATGCAATTAAAACTCCAGCAGGACTTGGAAGATGTCGCACAAGTTATAATGTTATTATATTAATTACTTTGAGAACACATCATCATACTGATGTATACCAGCATATACAGTAAAAACCTTGTGTCTGCTCTCTGAGCCAATGGTGAATGCCATGAATCAGTACTAAAATTACACACTCACCTTGACAGTGCAAATTTGACAAAATCCATGCCATTTTTTGCAATCTTTTGCATGGATTTTTGAGTAATTCTCTCTGTCTTTATCCTGTATAGTCTGCTTCCCCTGCAAGATGGCAATGGCAAATAGGGGCATTTTTTATATTTTACTACACATAAGGTCACAGTAAAAAGGTGACAACTTTGCTGTTAGTGCTCTATGAGGAAATGAACACACAAGAAATGCCCATTAGTCCTGGAAGGGGGTACGACTCACTTTGAAATTCAACCACAGATAAGGAGTAACTCTTATCAGTGCTTGCTGGAAATTACTATCCTAATTTCACTTTTATGACGGGGGCAGCTCAGTAGGTTAGGACTTGTTAGGTTATGATAGGAACTAACAGTAGTTAGGACTCCGGGTTGCTGCTCAGAAGATCAGCCCGATGTTGGGCTCCCGAGCAAGGCCCTTAACCCACTGCTCAACCCAGACACTGAAGGGGGCAGTGTACCTGTAGTGCAAATACTAAACCTGGTTAATGGGAGGGTCTTTTTTTTTCATCAGAAAGGGCATCTGGCATAAAACCTGTGCCAGATCAAAATGTAGACTTGATTTGCTGTGGCAACCCCAAGAACAGGAGCACCTGAAAGAGAAAAAAGCATCACTTTTACGATAGATATTGTTTTTAATTTGTATATTGGTACAATGTACAATTGGTACATCATTTGTTATTAAGTATTTGCGGTACATAAGTTATGATATACTTAAAGTAAAAATGTCAAATCTATCATAAATGTTGCATTAATTTAGAGCACTTTCCTCAAGCGACAAAGGCTGTTTAGGTAAAAGTTTAGAAAATATGTTTTGCAACAGATTTTAATTAGGAATCATTTGTATGTAGAGCATTTTAATAGTATTTCAACAGTACTGTGGGAGCTGTAGGGTATTGCATTGTCTGTTCAAACCTTCATTCATCTATGCTTATTTGTGTGTGTGTGTGTGTGTGTGTGTGTGTGTGTGTGTGTGTGTGTGTGTGTGTGTGTGTGTGTGTGTGTGTG
>JAOVVH010000024.1:6913600-6924653 GCA_028566435.1 Scorpiodoras heckelii | reverse complement strand
CTACAGGATGCTGGTGACTGGACATTTTTGGTTGATGGACTATTTTCAGTCCAGCAGTAACACTGAGGTGTTTAAAACTCCAGCACCACTGCTGTGTCTGATCCACTCACATAAGGTCATAAGGTTATGCCTGATCAGTGTATGTATCTAATGCATTTCTGCAGTAGCTAAAACTATTGGTACTTTATAAAGGAGGAAAAGAGCCACCTCAGGTTAATATTATTTTAAACCTCAGTCATTAAAAACATCCAAATCATATAGGCTAAATGTATAAGAAAACTAAAGTTTATTTGATCATTTACAAAGCCTGAAAAGAGGTCTTGTAAAGAGAGCAGGTGCATCCAGACCAGAACAGAGCCACCATGTGGCCACTGAGCACCTTACATATAGATTTACAGGCCTTTAAAACTAATAATAATAATTCATTCTTATTATTTATGATCATTAGCATCACATTTATGATACACTTCTATTATGGTGCATACATACACAGATGAGGCATACCCTTATGACCACTTCTTTATCTCTTATACTCATTGTTCATTTTATCAGTTCCACTTACCATATAGCTGAACTTTGTAGTTCTACAATTACAGACTGTAGTCCATCTGTTTTACTACATACTTTGTTAGTCCCCTTTACTCTGTTACATGTGGTGACTGGACATTTTGGTTGGTGGACTATTTTCAGTCCAGCAGAGACACTGAAGTGTTTAAAAACTCCATATAAAACACACCATCCCCACATCATTGTCACTGCAGTGCTGAGAATGATCCACCACCCAAATAGTACCTGATCTGTGCTGGTCCTGTGGGGGTCCTGACCATTAGAGAACAGAATATTGTTCACTAACACAGATTTAGGCAAATTTGTGAACAATATTTGAGAGAAAAAGGCCTTTTGTGTACATATAAAAAGGCTTACATCTTTGAGTTAAGCTCATGAAAAATGGGAGCAAAAACAAAAGTGTTGCATTTATATTTTTGTTCATATATATATATATTTGCATGTTTAACTGCACCTCTATTATCAGCTATGGAAATTTGTGGGCAAAAAATAAAATCTTTACTCAAACAGGAGGGGTATAATGTCTGCAACTATCTTTAAGCAGCAGAGGGCAACACTCATTACAGTCTGATCACTTTTGGAAATGACATAAAATGCAGTCACAGCACTCTGAATCAGAGAATATCTGATATGTATGCTCCATAAATAGAGAAAGAATTATAATAGTAAGTCTGGTGAGAGGTTTCTTTTTGTTTGTTTTTGTCGTTATTTAACAGATTTTACTTTATTAACTTATAGCATCCAGGAATCCATTTAATCAAAATAAATTTCACAGACTTCACCAGTACCTTATTTCATTTTAACATTTAACCATTAAGGTATTTTCATAATGTGTGTAATAAATGTATTGTGTGTGTTAAATTTATTTGGGAGTTATTTTGATTATTACCCACCTGCCAGAAAAACAAAATCATGGTAAACATTAATGGTTACTATTAGTTTTGTAGTTGTTATTAATGGTATTAATGGTATGGGTTTTTTTTTTAGCATGCTAATGGTTTAACCTTGACAGATTCTTTCAGGGAGAATTAATTTTAGAGTATTTTCCATTCCAAGAGTAAAATTAACTTATTCCATGGCATCTTCCCAAACAAATGTGGTAGTAAAAAGATCATTTTATTTCTCTTTTAGAGTAGGCAAAGTACAAGACATAGTTTAATATACAAAGTGATTTGAAGGTTTCACTGTTTAATCATGAATTTACATTACAACATAATCCTTAAAAAGGTATCTTGTCTGAGTGAAATTTTACTGAGTATATGTCATTTTATTTAAGAAAAACCTCTAGGAGGATATATCATTGTTACCAGAATGTGCCATAGTCAAACGATCAAGATTATCTAATACTGTCAACAGCTGCTTCAGAAATTTGTTGATGATGTGTGATGATACGGCATGAACCATATGAGACCAGATTGCAAGCAAAATATAGATTCATTATGGTAATTCCCTTTAAAAAGTAGATAATGACCATCACATGACAATTCTTTTTATATGTCTATGGTGTCTGCGTAAGTATACACACCCTTGAATTTTCCCACATTTTTAGTGTTGCAACATGGATGTGAACACAAAACACTTATCAGTACCCTTCCTGACTTTGTGGTTCTTTCAGAGGGTCTCCGCAAGAACTCAGAAGGTGAATGTCAAGGACCTTCATCAGTTTTGTAAGAGCAGACCTACTTCCAATGCCTCGTCTACCAAACTTGAGAAAGGCTTCAAACTGTATGCTTCCTAATGCAGGTACAATTACAAAGGTAAGAAAATAGATATTTTATACATATATAACTCAGCTTATACAAATGTAGGAACAACATTTTGAGAAATATGAATGACAAATTGCTGTCTCTGTATTGGAAAATGTAAACAGTGTTGATGGAAATATGAGAGCCACATTATTTCATATGTCATAGCACTGAATTCATGCAGTCCATTGGGATTATATGTCACAAATTTACAATGAAGCTGCTTCTCTTTTTAATGCCCTCTTTACCTGGTCTCTGACTTTCGGTTGATGGTCTCACCTAGGCAGATTAGTGGTTTTCTTTTTTTTTTTAATAATGCAACTCTATTTAAGTACTTATATAATGGCAACTGGCTGCACCAGAATTACTTCAGGGAATTCAACGGGAATGGGGTCAACGAACATGCAGTGATATCCTATATGGATTTATTTGTAAAGAAATTTTGCAGGATATACATATTTCCCCCACTTCAGCAATGTTCATGGGGAGTGAATACTTATGCAAGGCACTGTTTATAAGGTGAATGAAAATGAAGTGACATGACATTACCAGTCTTAACAGTATAAAGACTAACTCAAGCGGATTCCTTCAAAGAATGTAGTTTATTAAATTGAATGCCGTGTTTTGCAGAAAGCTTTTCATACCAGTAGAATCTGCTCTGCATCTTTGTAGCCATTTCAGTTTCAAAGCTGTCTTCTAAAAGCATTGTGTAATAAAGCTGTAATGTCACCTAAGATCTTATGAGTCAGTGTGTTGTTTCTCAAACGCCCAAACCTGAATCATAAAGATCAGCGTCGTGAGAGATCGTAATTGCAAACCCGGGCCATACTAAGAGAGAATACAAGTGATGTAATGTAAAATGCAAATGAACTATACATAGCTTTCTCAAGTCTGTGTAATGCACATTTCTAGGCCTAATTATAAAATAGAAAGGCAATTATCTCTGTGTGTCTAGCTCATGTGGCAGGATAGCAAAACTGCATAGTGCTGTGCGCATAAACAATAAAACTAAATAAATGCAGACTACCAAGTGGCTTGGAAATTAGCACTAAAAATACACAGAATATTTATGTACCTATATGAATGAGAAGTTCATATCACTTCCAAAATACATCATTTTGTGGTTTATAGCCCTGGAACCACAAATAGTTAACTTCCTGAGTG
The DNA here is from genome assembly GCA_028566435.1 of Scorpiodoras heckelii. Taxonomy (NCBI): domain Eukaryota; kingdom Metazoa; phylum Chordata; class Actinopteri; order Siluriformes; family Doradidae; genus Scorpiodoras; species Scorpiodoras heckelii. Next base: position 6,921,177 of record JAOVVH010000024.1, on the reverse strand, counting down.
CAATCAGACTTGCTCAGACAAATTTCATCTGGTTTCAGTAAAAGCATTCAATGCTTTTCTCCTACAAAGTACAATCAGGTGAGCTCAGGTTAGCAGGGCGAAACTGTTTAGTGAAACCGCCATCATTATCGATTTACCTTATTTCTTTCATTGCGTTTTGTTTTTTCATTTGTTATAACAGATTAGAATTACAGCATACTATATTTGTACTATAAAACGTCAACTACTGACCTTTAAATGACACTACATAAATCACGTTTACTTCAAGGAAAATGTTTCAGCACAGATCACAGCGATTCATTCCATTAGAAACAGACATACTACAAGCATCAGGGCGTTTAGACTTGGAGAGTCTCCTGTTAACTGCACAGTAAAGCTCCGTTGTGTACTCCTGCAAGTTTTCTGAATCCTGTAGAGCATGCCCTGGACCAGCCAGCAGCCTGCCATCAGTTACTTCTTTGAAAATTTCTCCATTTCTAGTAAAGAAAGAGAAACAAAATGTGAGAGAAAGGAATACGCTGCACTGTTATTTCTCAACAAATGATCTTAATCTATAATCACCTCTGTTGAGATCGATCTCTTTCGGGGCACAAAAGTTGTTCATCTCCACTCTCTCTTTCATTATGTTGTTCTTGTAGTCTGAAAAAAACAGCAGAAAGAACTCCTATTTATAGACCAACATGCAAAAAGAACTATTTGCATTATAATACAACTAAAATGTTATTAACTTTGCCTAAGTTGTTAGCTTAGCTAGATGTTACATCTCCAGCAAAAACTAACCATCTTGGATAGCAAGCATGTTAATATTAGTCTAAGTATTATGTCATGTAATTAACCCAAGCACTAACAAGTTAGCACAGGAAGGTATGTGATATTGAATGTATCAGTAGCCAAGGTTGCTAGCAGGATAGTTAACACTAGTCTGTCTATTATATTTGCAATGCCTATAGCTAGTGTCACTACCAAGTTAGGTAACATTAGGCAAGCTATTGTACTGTGTTAGCAGCAAAGTACAGTCACAAGCTAGCTATCATTAAGGAAACTATTATATTGTAGGGATTGGCATTATCGCTGAACTTCCTTTCGTTCAAATCCACATAATACCAATACTAAAATACTGATATCAATACAGATACTTTAAAAATGTGTATGAAAAATAGGGGATTTCTTTTCTACACTGCAAAGATTGGTATGAACAATGTTATGTAAAAATTCACATATAAGTCTGTTCAAATGTGGGTCCTGTTTAATTACTTAAATAATTCACTTATACCACAAGGTATAAATATTCTGCTTTTGACTAGAGGTCGTTACGTGTGATTCCTGACCTTGGAGTTGTAAAAACCAAAGAAAACATCGCCATGATTGGGAATTCCTACATAGGAAGGTAGCACACTCTAAAGTCAGCAAGTTATATCAAATCAATATGGATGTACACAATATCAGAGAACGTTTTAACTTTAAAATTAGTTATGCTGTATATACAAGTATTTGTTTAAGATCAAGTAACTTATAGACCTTTTTGGTTGTTAAATCTATAACAGTGACTATACAGATCGTTGCTAACAAAACGCAAACATGGAGGCATCCAAGTTGTTGCCCATATGATTTTTTTAAAGATGTAGAGGACGCTTTTTTTTACCAAGCCGGACTTCCTGATTGAAGGGTCTCAGTTCAGTAGCTTGCATTTCTATTTCCGTCCTGTGATTCCTGTTAAAAACACATATGCATTATGGAATTTTATGGTACATGATATACAATAAACAAAAACAATCCTCTTTATTAATCAGCACATGCATAATGCACACTACAGTATATACAGTGTTGTGATAATAATAAATAATATATGCAATGTAGATTTGTTTACAGTAATACATTTATTCCACAGCGCTGTTTAATTCTCGATTCTGTTTGATATCAATTTCTATATTCATAAAAAAATATATTAATATATTGATAGTATAAGCAGCTATAAGGTTAAAATTGTTTCCCTTGTTCTAATACATTATAATTTCTATCGTCTTGTATTAGACTGTTTTACAGTCTTGTATTAGATTTCAGAAGTATGTAATTATTAATTGCCGATACATTTTATGTGAGCAGATGTTTATTAACATTTCTGGAAGGTGTCTCCAGTCCCCAAAGCTTTGTAATAGTCAAAGGTAAAGCTGTAACTTTAAGTTTTCTGATAATGGATTGTCTTCAGCACAAAAAGGAAGCGGTCCATGGCTGTTATAACATACGTGAGAACAGGAATTAACTTGTTTTGTGGACTGTAAACATACAGAAACATTTTTGTGTTGGAAAATTGCTGAAAAATTGTCAACTATTTATTTTTATGTAAGGCTACTTGAAACAGCTGGGTTTTTTTCAGGTAACAGCATGCCCTAAGACCTTTTATTCCTTACATAAAGAAGTAATAATCTAGTAAAATGGTTCAGCTTTTAGCTCCTCACCGGTCAGCCCTCCGAATGTCATACTCCATCCCTGAAAAATAGTAGCAGTAGTAGTTGCTGTTTAGACTCCACCATGAAGTAATGACCCATTTTTAATGTGGGCTTATAAATGAGCAATAAATTTGGCCAACCAAACTATAAATCATGACACTACCTTTCATTTTGCAGTGTCTTGTGGTGATGATGAGTCCTATAAGCATAAGCAGTAGCAGCAGGAAGAATGCCAGGATATAACCAGCCTGATGTAAGAGGTGAGTCTGGTTCTCAGGCAGGATGACGTTAAACACATGTGAGGCTTCCACCTTGTTTATATCTGCACCAGAGAGGAATAAAGCATGTAGTACAGTGAATAAAATTACATTACCGTAATTGTTTTTAGATCAGACGAGCTCTGCAAACCTAGAAATCATAGAAGATTGCAGTGGTTTAGTCACGTTCTACAGACTGAAGCTGAATTATCCTGTCCCTTTAACAGCTACAGTGTGCAAGAGGTTTGTTTTTCCTCTTCGCACACGTTCCAGCAAGCAAAGAGCAGGGAGGAGTTGGTTTTCATGTCAAAATGAGTCTCAGGCAAAATGAGTTCCAGACCTGATCTCATGTAGCTGCAATGAAGAAGAAAAAATATGGACCAGCAGTGAGGGGGAGACAGGGGGAAAGAGGAGAAGGAGGAGGGATATGTTGTTTGTGGTCAGCTAGTCTGTAGGTCTGCTCTCCATTTGCTTCTAAGCGAAAAGTCAGCTGTCACTGATCACTTTGCCATTCGATTGTTCTATTTCATGCAAATAAACATAAATCAAGCACACATAGAAATGAGGGCTTGAGTCACATGACCTGGTTTTGACTGAATTTGGGCCAGGATTTGATCAGACTTGACTCAGCAATTTAAAAAAAAAGACTTGCAACGGATCTTTTCTATTGAATTCGACATCGATCATTTGACTTGGACTTTGTCATATGACTCAAACACTCCACCCACTTGGGAAAGACAGTGCATGCTCTTTTGCTTAAATAAAGTTTGTACAGGCAAGACCTAAGGATTAATAGCTTCAGACAATGTAATAGTGTTAAAAAATAGCCGTGTTTTATACCACAGTGCTGTTGAATTCACAAATTAGGATGTGTGGATTAACAGATTCTTTACCATCATGACTCTGACAGCACTGTAGTTCTGGCTGTAATGTAAATAAGAGGTCTATACTAATGGGCTCATTGTAATACATGATCTTTTCTACTGTAACAGCTCATTCACATAGAGTGGTATGGAATAATGGAAGCCTAATAATAAACTGGTTAAGAAACCTATAATCATTGATATGGTGAAGTTCTCTAGTGTCAGTACGTTTTCCATCATGGGAGAATATTCAGGGTACAGGAGTTTGTGCTTTCTGGTTTTGCGGCAACATTCTGAGTTTTTCTGTGTGTGTGTGTGTGTGTGTGTGTTGGATTAACATCAAGATCGACCGAAGATAACGACTGAAGATAGCTGCTATAATGTAACTGACAACTCGTCTCATAGACATTCAAAAACGTAAAATGAATGACCATAAACGCTTAGAAAGTGTGACTAGTCAATCATTGTTAATGAAAAAGTGTAAAGCCTGGCAAATTGCTGTAATGTAATATGAATAAAACAATTCAGGATGTGCTATTATAAGAAAACAACCCTTTATCTTAAATATTCCCAACCATTCATCGATGATAAATGCTTTTCTACAATAAACATACAGTACACAGTATATGTTCATATAAATGTGATATAATACAAGCACTTTGGTGGTGTGGAACACATTCTGACTTGTTTATGGGCTTAAGATTTCACTGTCTTTAATGGGACTTCAGGCTGGTTTTTTTTTTTTTTTTGCAAAACAATGACCTGTTCCTGCCTCTGCACTTTCTGTGCTCTTAAAAGTGTCGAATACCATGTCAGCAATTCTTTCTTAATACTAAGTATGAGTTTAATGGTGACTAACAATAAAGTCAGTTTTTGGAACCATTCCTCACTATCGTAATGTGTAATTCTTTACTCATGAACCACATTATTACCATAACCATGTGTGTTATCTGAATTTTAGGGGCTTTCTTATATTTAGAAGAAGCTTATTCATATATGAAGGTATGCACTCCGGAAAAAAAAACAGCCAACCAAAATTACGCCGCGGCAAAACAATCCAGAAGGTGTTCAGCTTTCTTTACTTAGAAAGGAATGTAGGACAAATGCTTCACAGTCAAGATGAGATGTGGATCTCACAGAAACAACCAGCCTACTTTGATGCCACTGCTAACCAGATGTTGTACAGATGTAGCAACTTCCCTTTCCACACCGAGATACACAGTCACCACAGCAAGACTGTATGATACTGTCATAGACCACAACTCGCATTACTCACTCAGAAAGTAAGAGTTTATTCCTCCGCTCTGCAGAACGAGTGCAGACATTCCTTAAGCGAGGAACCATTCATCTTCGGCAAAGCTTTATCTTATGTGAGCTTATCATATTTAATATTCAATAAAAAGCCAAAAGCAAACAAAAATATGTCTTCCCTAGCCTTTGTCTTATTTTAGAAAATTCAGTAGAAGCAGACTGTTTAAAAAGGAGGAAATCTTTTCATGTCGGTAAAAAGGCATTCGAGTTCTTGTGTCACAGTTCGTCAATCACGAAAGCCAGACAGGGCTGAGAAATAAAACACAGGAAATCATTAGTCGAGGAAATGGCCACAAGCACTTTGAAGCTCTCTAATGAGACCTAGAGCATTCACAATATTTGCATGCAGCCTATTTTTTCCTTTGGATTCTTGCAAATAAGTGACTTTAAGCTTTTATTTGTTCAGTGTAAACACTACAGTTTCAAATCAATGCCCCAGTCTTGATAATTACGATGCAGCTACAGAAATTCCAAGCTGTATATTTCATAGGGAAATTGGTAGCAATAGCACATGCTCAAATTTTCATTAGCCTTGTATTATTATTTCAAAATGTTGTCACTGTGTTCTCTTAAATGACAACATATGGCCAAAATTATGTGGACACCTAACTAATTACAGCCACATGTGCTTTATGAACGTCCCATTCTGGATTTAGGCTACACTCTGCTATTATATGAACTTATATGAACCTCTGGGAAGGCTTTATAATTGAATTTGGAGTGTTGGTGTGGGGATTTGCTCATTCAGTCACAAGAGCATCATAGAGGTCAGGCACTGATGGTAGGTAAGGAGGGCTGGGGTGAAGTTTGCTTTCCTGTTCATGCCGAAGGTATTCAGTGGGGTTGAGATCATGCTGATTAAAATGAAATATTGTGTCATAATTGTATTGCAAAACAAGACTACATTGTGTCATACTGTTGTTTACTTAAAATGGATTTTTCTGTATTATTTTGGTAATGCCAAATACACACACTTAACATATAAAAAGGTGCTGACTGAAACAATAAATGATAAATTACCAGGGTCATTATCCAGGTCTTTTGAGGTTTGTGTGGTTTCAGTATGAGCAGGTTGAGTGGTCTGAGCCTCAGTAGGGCCAACAACAGGTGGCAAAGGAGGCCCCACGATTACCCGGAAGATGCGTCTCTCGTGCAGGCCGCAGTAGTGGTGGTGCAGATGGCAGGAATATAGACCTTTATCAGATGGCTGGATGTTATCAATTGTGATCGAGAAATCACCCACGTTGAAGGCGTCATCTGAGATGTGCATCTTGCTGAGGTACAGTGGTCCGTACTCCCGCTTCTCGCCAGAGGCGTACAGGTCGAGAAGTCGTTCTGCCTGGTCATGCCTCACCCCTGGACCCTGAAAATCCCAGTGCACAACCTGCTGCTGCTCCTCTTGGAGCCCTCCCCTCCAAAGAGGGCGTCGGTTTATGCAGGGCAAGACCACGGTGCTGCCCTCCAACACCACAAAGACAGACTTCTCCCCATCCCATATGCGCTTCTCCTTACGCGCTGCAGGACAGGAGTTCAAGACAAGGAGTCAGGGTACATACCGTAATCATCATAAAGATCACCACAGTGATAAAAGGATGAGGCGATAAACTGTGATGGAAACAGGACTGCATATAGATAAGGACATTAGACAGGTTTGTGTTCCAGTCTCTCTGAAACTGTTTGTCTTTGCCTAAGTACTTGTTTAAAGAGTACAACATAAATGCAGCTGGTGTAAATACACTGTTATTCACATTGATCTACTCACAAGCTTCTTTAGAATTCACTTGAGATGTACAAAACATTTGGTTTGAATTCTGCCCAGGTTTTCACAAAAACATGATTGCTTATAGATTTATAACACAGTATTAAGCTAGATTCATACGATAACATGAAAAGAACTTACGTGACTTGGTGACATTTAGCTGGATTTTAATAGATTCGTCGATGTTGCAGTAATGGTGATGTAGGTTGCAAGTATAGATGCCTTTATCATTCATATCAATATCTGCACAAAATCAAATAAACAAATTTCAAATCAAACAAATTTAGTGAGGACAAAAAAAACCCTGTAACATGTCAACCACAGTGCAGATTCAGAAATATCGTACTATGGATGGTGAGAGAGAAGTTGCCATCATTAAAGGCTCCTTTGGAGACAGTGACCCGGCCCTTGTTGTAGGCATTATAGACACGCGCTGTCCCTCCTGAGAACATGTCTAGAACACGCTCGACTGAGTATTCAGGACGGTTGCGGTTCAGGTCCCAGTGCACCACACGTTGCCGGTCCCGATGGTGGTCCTGCCTCCACACGATTTTCTGGTTATGACATGGCAGAACGACCCTTGACCCTGCAGAAACTGTAAGGTTCCTCGCCTCCACAACAATGCTCTGTGTGCTGATTTGGGCCCACACTACAACATAAAAAATGATAATTATTTATCTGTCATTGTAACTTAGCATTAGGATTCATTTTGTTATAGAAGCTAATACATTCACCATCCATTTTGAGAGGAACACCTGTACACCTGCTCATTTTTTACAGTTATCCAATTAGCCATGATTGGATAACTCCATAAGCAGGTGTACAGGTGTACCTATTAAAGTGGACAATGAGTGTACATGTACAGGGTTAGACAATGAAACTGAAACACCTGTCATTTTAGTGTGGGAGGTTTCATGGCTAAATTGGACCAGCCTGGTGG
>JAOVVH010000024.1:6899934-6911835 GCA_028566435.1 Scorpiodoras heckelii | reverse complement strand
GGCCCTACACCATACTAATAAATTATTGTGGTCTAAAACCAGGTGTTTCAGTTTCATTGTCTAACCCCTGTACATAGTAATGATGTAGGCTGGTTAATTTCTTACCATGTGGTGTGAGAAAAGCAGCAGCTACTGAAATGCAAAAAAAGACAACAATTATTAGTTTCGTTTAAAAGGGAAGAACATCATAATTAAATCAAATACTAAGAACGGATATGAAAATAACAGCACCATTCTGTATCACAATAGTTCTTCAACTCTCAGGGGCTTTTGTGTTTTTATGAGTATGTATTTGCAGCTGGATAGTGCACTTTATTCCAAACACATATTATAAGCATTATTGCATCTGCTGTTTGATGAATGGCTCACACACTGTGTAGTAGCACAGAGGAGTTATTCATTTTTAGTTCATGATCCAGATCCTCAATACTATCAACAGTTACTATACTAAAAATGAAAGTCCTGTGGCAGGACTTCTAGTCAGTCAATTCAGTAAAAAAGAAAAAAAGAGTCACATGACTGCACAGGATTGTTACTAAGTGGTGAATTACTGGAACCCAATTTACTTGTTCATTATTATTATTATTATTATTATTATTATTATTATTATTATTATTATTATTATTACAAACATGTGTATTAGGCCTAGTCTAGATGAGCCCACCAATCAGACTGAGGAATGTACTGAAGTCCAAACCCATGTAATCTCCGAGTTTAGGAATCCCAACAAGCTATAAAACAGATCCCACAGCTGAGAAAGATTATTCTTTACTTCATGTCTATTTTAAACTTTGAAGAAATACAGGGAGAACAATAAACTTTCCATGTTCAATTGATTCACTCTTCACCATGAAAACAACCAATCATTCTTTGGTCCACCAAATAGAGTCGTTACTGTTTTTAGCAATGATTTAACCATTTTAACAATTTATTTGACTCTAACAATCTTGGATATTTAATACAAGTACCATGAAAGGTCCTACTTCTTTGTTTATGTGATGTTTATGTGATCTTTTGCAGAATTACTTATATGTTGTTACATCAAATACTACATTAAGCCATCACCACTGCTTCGATTAAAACTTCATTTAGGCTGTCTGGGATGTGTACAGACACAAGTAAGGGCCAACTCTAGCAAGATCTCCAAGATGCCTGAAACAAATTACAGCTAAATTCCACATAAAACTGCATGACTGTGCACCTCAGAGAACTGATGTGGTTTTAAAGTGTAAGGGCAGTCATACCACATATTTTTTTAATTATGAACAACATGTCAAAGCAGGACATTATGGGCAGAAACAATCATTTTTGTTTTCCAATAGTTTGTCAGATTTTTGGATTTACAACACGTCTTCTCTTAAACTGTAGTAATTAATGGTGTTTAGTTCACGGTTTTTGTCCACGCATGTCCACAGCATTAGCTTCTTAAGCATCCTGGATGTAGCAAGAGCTTGAGTTATTGTTCACATCAAACATCAGAATGGGGAAAAGTGAGATCTCTTAGGCTGGTTTGAGTATTTCAGAAACTGTTGATCTCCTGCGATTTTCACACACAACTGTCTCTGGAGTTTACGCAGAATGGCATGCAAAACAAAAAAACATTGAGTGAGCAACAGTTCTGTGGGTGGAAATGCCTTGTTAGTCAGAGGAATATTGGTTCCAGCTGCCGGAAGGGATATAGTAACTCATAAAATCACTCTTTACAACCATGGTGAGCAGAAAAGCATCTCAACATGCCTAAAACATAGAATTTTGAGGTGGATTGGCTACAACAGCAGAAGGCCACATTCTCTGATTAGAGATTGCAAAGATTTTTTAAAAATTGGTCTTTTTCCAGTCTTCAGCTGTCCACTTGTATGAGTCTGTGCCCATGATGGCCCCAGATTCTTGTTCTTGGCTGAAGGGAGTGCAACCTGATGTGGTCTTCTGTTGTTTTAGCCCATCAACCACAAGGTTTGATGTATTGTGCATACTGAGATGCTTTTCTGCTCACCATGGTTGTAAAGAGTGCTTACTTGAGTTACTATAGACTTCCTGTCAGCTCAAACCAGTCTGGTTATTTTCCTCCAATCTCTCACATCAACAAGGTGTTTTATGTTGCAGACCCTCTGCTCACAGAATGCTTTTTTTTTGTTTTCCTGCACCATGCTCTGTTAACCCTAGAGACAGTCGTGAGCGAAAATCCAGGGAGATCAGCAGTTACTCAAACCAGCCTACCTAGTACCAACAATTGTGACCCATCCTGATGTTTGATGTGAACATCTGTATCTGTATGGCCGGCAAAATGGATAACTGCATAAATGAGCAGGTGTAAAAACAACATTACTAGATTGGAAACATAGCAAACCACACTGAATCTATAAAAAACATTCTTCTCAAAAGCTTTCTTTTTCTATATTCAGAACTAAAAATTCAGTTTCTATGTGACCTGTTTTCATGAAATTTTACTTGTTCATTCCTGTGCCTGTTTCAAATGATATTATAGAGGAATTCCCAAATTTTGATAATCGATTGCATTTCTGAAAACATACCGATTTTGTTTTCCCACAGGTGTGTTCTTGAGAAATATTTTTCCCTCAAACTGATCTGTAAAGATATTTCTCTCGAGAGCATCTTACAGTGAAATAAACATGTTGTTTCTAATATCATCCAAAATCTACACTAAAAAATTACTTAAAAAAACATTTCTTAATAAAATCTCAAACTTTTGAGTTCATTGAACTTTAAATATTAAGTTAACAGAACAATACCCGTGTCTGACATTCTTTTAACTTACTATTTTAAATTAAATAAACTCAAAATAGGGCGGTACGGTGGTGTAGTAGTCAGCACTGTCACCTCACAGCAAGACGATCCGGGTTCGATTCCCGTGCTTGCGTGGGTTTCCTCCGGGTATTCCGGTTTCCTCCCACAGTCCAAAGACATGTATGTTAGGTCACTCTAAATTGCCCGTAGGTGTGAATGTGTGCGTGAGTGTGTGCTGGTCATGCGATGGACTGGCGACTTGTCCATGGTGTACCCCGCCTTCGCCCGATGATGCTGGGATTGGCTCCAGCCCCCCGTGACCCCGACTAAAGGGATAAAGTGGAAGATAATGAATGAATGAATGAACTCAAAATACTGAGTGCATTCTGGATACTTACTTTTTGAAGTAAACTTGTTGCAATTTTTTTAACAGTGTAGATTTTTGGTATGAAAAAGTATACATATTTAATTAGATGAAGCCTCCTTTAAATAAATGAATGTAATTTGTTAAAAATGTTCCCCTTACAAAAAACCGATTGGGATATCAGGTTTTTTTTAAAATAGGATCATATTCACATGCCTTGAGAATTTCTTGGCCATTGCTTCATAAGGCTTCTGCACAATGCTCCATACCAAATAATTCATTATTATAACAAAACCGCCAACTCATCTCAGAGGCACCAAATAGAGAGAACAAAGGTAATTTACCTCCACACCTCCAGACACAATATAACACACCTAAAGACACACCATCACATAAGGACAGAAACAAATAAAACAAGAAAATCCCAAGCTACAGTATCATGCTGCTTGGAAGTATGAAAGCACAATTCCCGTAAAAGCAGGAATCTCTTTGTCACCACCGAGCCTGAGGCTTGGACTCGGCTGGAAAGCACAGTGTGCCCAGTGAAGAAAGCTAATACACACAAGCAGACCCTGTAATTTTCTTTGTAAATGTGCCACCCTGAAAGCGTACTTTGCAAAGCAGCAACGATCAGCGAATAACGACTTAACAATGTGTCTGAAAATTGCTAGATAGAAGCGTAGAATTAGCGGTGATGAGTCAGAAAACGAAGCTCGAATTTACACGGTACTTTTCCCAAATTACTGTTAAACTAAGGCCAAACGAACAGCAGTAAACAAGCACTGGTTATGACAATATGCTTAGTAAACCAACTTCGTAAGCTTTTTTTAAAGATAGTCTGCACTTTCCTGTTTACTTTGGTTTAAAAATCAAGGACATGGGCATTGCATCATGAGATGATCCACACTACATGCACAAAATAATACACAAAAGGAAGGAATACCGGTACTCAATGAATGCATCTATATAAAATGTAGCTTCAAAGCCATCACCTAATTCAACTATTAGTTTACGAACGTTTTCATTTTTAATCTAACTTGAAATGTTATGTTCCTTTTAATGTTATACTAACCTAAGATATCTCATCATGGAATCAGGAAGCAGGAAGTACGTGGTTAATCGTTCGACTACGTTTTCGCTCAACAAGAGACAAATGCCGTGTTGGGTCAATGTAATAATCAGGGGAAGAAAAACAATTCTCAGCAGATCTCCTCATTTATCATGAAATCATGAAAACTATTAAGACAAAGTGTTAGCTGAGTAACTTGCATTTTATTCTTCTTGTACCTGCTGTCATTTTACGTCATTTTACGTCATTTTATGTCATTTTATGTCGCAGTCATTAGATACAGCTAGCTAGTGAGTACAGTACACACAATTTGAACCCAAAAAGCTTTTCGAAATAAGGTGAAATTGTGAAAGATGCTTGTATTTGTGTTAGTCGAGAAGAGTTGATAATACTAAGAAAGTTGACCATTTGCTTCAACTAATTTAGCTTTGTAATGAAAAACATGTTGTGCTTTTCTCATAATAATGGACTAAACAAAAATTTTACATTAAAAAAGTACTCTAAAACTGTTCATGTCCTTCTTGTACAGGTAGTACCCTCGACGATATATATACACTTTTCTTTTTAATATGTAGGTTTCACCTGGAAACATGGATATAGTGAACATATAAATATGTTCAAGGACACATAAAGAGATCATAATTCATTTTTAGAGTCATGTTTTAAATTTACACTACAATATATTCATACTAGGCAAAAGAGACCTACTAAAGATACAAAAGGTGTTCCCATGAGGATACTACCTCAGCAACAAAGAAAAGTTGCACTGCACAATTTCTTCTGAGAGTACGATATTTGGATTACTTATTATTCTTGTTATAGTATCTGAAAATAAGCTTGGCTCCTTTCTTTCTTAGATAAAAACAAAAAAACAAGTGGATTTTCTGAAGTTGAAGTCACTATCTGATCGTGTGTGCGTGTGTTGACAAACTGTTATTTGTTTCTCTAACATTTCACAGAGTGCCTTTACACAAAGTCAACATCCTTTCGTACAAGAAGGCCCCGGCTGAGTCAGACTCTGCTTCTGCTCCTTGCAATAAAATTCTCAGCAGCAAACATGCTGACGCTGTACTTTTCCTTATGACTGATAAACTAAAAGGCCCAGCCCGCTCCACAAACAAGGCCCGACATGCTGCAGACCGTCCACTCGCGCTGATAAATATGAGCTTCGGAGGCTCATCTCATCCGCTCTGCAGTGCACAGATTTAACCACATGCCTAGGCTGGAACTAGTACTGTTTATCATGCATAAACACACCAGCACTGCACTTATAGCTGCAGAGTGAAGATTATACATGTTTAGACAAATAATGCTTTATTGAGAAGACAAGAAAAAAACAACAACATATGACCCTATATTCAAATTTTGTTTTGTTGTTGTTAAAATTGCATGATATACGAACGAATTTTGATTCTGTCTACATATCAAATATTAAAAAGTAAATGGTTATCCATGAGCATAAAGGCTATAACTGTATGATGAGATAATAATAATAAAAATAATAATAATAATAATAATAATAATAACTATATATATTTTTTAAAATGAATCTTCTGATAACCAAAATTTTTACATTGAAGTCTGAAAGATGCTGAAGACAAACTTTTAGGAAACATAATTTCTGAACATGCAAAATTTACACAGTTTAAGAGTGCTGCTAAAAACAATCCATCTTGCTAAAAAAAATTGTAAAAAAAAAGTAGAAGCAAAAACTAATAGTATAAAAAAATTCCAAGGCATTCAGTTGAGACTTTTTACTTTGCTTTTTTTTTGTCTTTTTATGTAGTTATTAAAGATTATTGAAGTTCATAAAGACTGAGATTGAGAACAAATGTTCCTAAACTATATACAAGCCTTGTGAAGAGCTCTGTGAAGGGTTTAAACACAATAATGAAATAGATTTTGTTATTATTAAAATGGACTGAAGATGGACAATGAAAATATTTCAGAATCCTGAAAATAGATTAAAAGTAATAATATTGATGATAAATGTGCTAAAACTAAGCTAAACCTGATATAAATCCGAAACAAATAACTTGTCCTGTTAATATCCAGAAGGGGGAAAAAAAGTTTGCAGAAGTGTGGAGAACATCTGGAAAACAAAAGAGGGAGAAAAAAACACCAAGTTCATGCAGAAGGGATTGTGTGTGTGTGTTTGTGTTTGTGAAAAGTTGTCGAGAAGTAAAAACAAAGTTAGATACTTACTGAAAAATATCCCAAACATTTCATCCAAACCCTGCGATGAAGCCTTCATGCTGTAGGTTACAACAGGTGATCGATCAGGGTTCGAGTTTTAGACACTGATCATCACACCACCTGAGATGTTTTTCTACCGGCGACAACAATAAACCCTGTCGTGTCAGCGTCTGGAGCACCTAAACCCCGCCCCCTTTTCCACAGACTCCGCCCACGTCCCAAACACTGCCTCACTGCCTCCATCAGTGCACTACATAGGGCGTATAAGAGCAGTTTACACTCCCTACCTAGTGTATCATGTCGCCAATTCGGAGCCATTTGAGATCCTACTTCTGACTATGAAACACTAAACTTTGCCTACCCCTACTCATTTTTGGGATTTTCTTTCCCCAAGTAGGTCACATCAGGCTGTTTGTCCTCAAATCCAACACTTTCTCCTCGAAGTGTGTAAAATAATACAAATCAAGGAGGTTAATACAATAAGACTACAGTGTATTATAATGTTGGGATTCTTAAAATGACTCCACAGCAAGTATGCAAGATTAAAAATGGTGCTTTGGTACTGTGTAGTAGGAGTTTGAGGAAAAAAAATCCATCATGGTGGAGGAGAAAAAAAAAAAACCCAAAACAAATAAGCACATACTTGAGGTGGTAAAAATTGTTTATTTCTGTTACAGGGTTCTATAAGGAGAAGGCAAGTCCCAGGTTTCCACCAAGACGTAACCAGTAATGGAAAGCTGATGATCTAAAAAGCAACACTGGTCCTAATGAAATATTATTTCACACAGTAGAGTTTCATTCTGCGAACGATCAGTGACGCTTTACTTGATGCCTGACGTAGATTTTAGGGGTGATCCATCCGTCAGGGGCTTTTTTCAGTCCAGCTCGTCTCCAGATTCTCGCAAGATCCTTCTCAAATCGAATCTGAACATGACAAAGAGCAAACAGTCAGCAAGGCCATGATCATTTACATTATTTGGTATGATGATGAAGAATCAGAATCAATCACTTTTATGAAAGACTGTGTTTCAGTTGATTTTAGTAAAAAAATTAAAAGAGCCTGTTTTGTTTTGGCATTTTTAAGATCAAACAATTCGTCCTTTTCTCAAAAATATTTCAACATACAGTCATACATTTTAAGAGAAGTTAAACCTGCAGTGTATTTCTTGACAACAATGAACCAAACAGCATTACTGAATTTTTTTTAAAAACTGATTCACCATGGAAAAGCATTAAATATTTATTCAGAGCAAACTGTATATCATTTTAAACATTATACACCATCAACTTTAAGCACATACGGTCTGGAGACAATCAGTGTGGTGAAGCCAGCACTTTATGAGAAACTATATGAAGACGTAAACATGAAGGATACTCCCATGACCCGACAGCACACACACACCCATACGTGTACTTACTGCTCAGATATTAAAGAACTATAATAGACAAAAAGTTCCCTCAGCAGCCTTGTTTTTCTGTCTCTCTTGAACATAACAACACAAAAAGTCTTTCAATCCTTCAACCCTTTTTGACCAGTCGGATGAGAAGCCATCATTGTTGTGATTTACGATTGGCATTTATATCTTCCAGAAATGAAAGCAGTCTAATGGATTATTAAAAACATTTGATTACATTTCAGACCTGCAGCTAAATTTACTTATTAATTGATGCTTTTGTGACGCCCTCTAGTGGCTCAATACTGCATTGCAGCAATCCATATGCAGAGACTGATGGCTCTGGTTTAGAACTATAATAACTTGCAGAACAGAGTACAGTATAATAACAGGTATCAGACATCCCACCCTGCAGAAACTCATTTCAGGGAGGGAGGACCGAACCCCCAACCCCAACCCCATGAACCGTATATTATGTTATATTATATTATTCGACTCATTGAGTAATTTTGTTTATTCTGTTTCAACTTTAGACAAGTCTACAGCGAACCTGGCCTCATCACTTAGGACATCAACAGAGTAGCTCATTAGCAGCTAGCCAGCTAGTTTAAATAACGTTAGCTATTCTAATGAACAAATGACACCTGTTAAACTCACCTCAACACGTTAATTACAATCATTCATCCAACCATGTTCAATAGAAATGTCACTGTTGCAAACAGTCTGGGGTGAAGTGCGTCTCATATTTTCTTTTTTGTGACACTTAAGTAATGGACAACGAAAGAGAGAGCACAAGAGAGGCAGAGTGTGTGTGTGTGTGTGAGAGAGAGAGAGAGAGAGAGAGAGAGAGAGAGACAGAGAGAAAGACAGTTGAGTCCACCATAAATCCCACCCATTAAGAAAACTGATGGGTCTACTTAGCACTAAGAGAAACCAATCAGGATGCTTTTTTCTATAACTGTCAATACATTTGTTGCTTCCTCTCTCCTTCTCTGTCGTTCTCTTGCTCACTCAGAAAAATCATTTTCCGGGATACTGTATGTAATTTGCGGGCAACCGGGAGCTGCTAACAAAATGCAGGAGACTCCCAGAACTTCCGGGAGAGGTGGGATGTCTGGGTATGGGGACTAACACCATGTTCTGAAAATGTAATCAGTAGCCTGAACATAGCATACAAGAATGCTTCAAATGTGCATTAAACCTACTCAAAACGAAATAGAAAAAGATTACAGCAATCTGTCTGCACTGGTTACACGATGAGTTGATAAAACATTCAGTATATTCGGATTATGGACAGGTACTAGTTTCAGTTCTGGAGTCGAAAATGAAGGAGTAGGCTTTAGTGTGTTGTGTAGATGTTTCCACATAGTTCAATTCCTAGCACAGTGAACCTATGAAAAAGTCTCAACTATGACTGGCCAATACGACGAATGTTGATATTCGGATAAATAGCAGCACAACATTCATTCATTCATTCACTATCTTAACCGCTTATTCCTGTCCCCAGGGTCACGGGAGAGCCGGTGCCTAGCCGGGGGCATAGGGCGCAAGTCAGGATCAACCCTAGACAGGGTGCCAATCCATCGTAGGGTACACACACACACACACACACACACACACACACACACACTAATATGCATGTCTTTGGACTGTGGGAGGAAACCGGAGTACCCGGATTAAACCCATGCAGACACGGGGAGGACATACAGACTCCACACAGAAAGGACCCAGACCACCCCACTGAACCCGGGACCCTCTTGCTGTGAGGTGACAGTGCTACTCACTGCACCGCGTACATATTATACAGTCATGGCCGAAAGTGTTGGCACCCCGAAATTCTTCCAGAAAATGAAGCATTTCTCCCAGAAAATTATTGCAATTACACGTTTTCTCCTCTTTCTGTTCTCCACGCTCAGTGTGGCGCACACACACACACACACACAATTTAAACATTGAGTCAACTTCTCTCCTTTTTATCTGGTTACAGGTGTGATTTTTATATTGCCCACACCTGTTACTTGCCACAGGTGAGTTTATACAAGCATCACAAGCTTGAAACAAAGTTATTTACGCACAATTTTGAAAAGGTGCCAATAATTCTGTCCAGCCTATTTGTAGAGTTTTGCATGAAATTATATCAATTTTGGCTTTTTTTTTCCTCTGTTTTTTCTGTTGTTCCAATACACACAAAGGAAATTAACATGTGAATAACAAAACATGTGTAACTGCAATACTTTTCTGGGAGAAATACTTCATTTTCTGGAAAAATTTCAGGGGTGCCAAAGCCATGACCGTGCATCGTGCATATCTTAATTAATTAATTTTAAATAATTTTTTTAACTGATTGGACACAGCTGATTTGTTAATATTGCATATGTAATCTTAAAACTGTCATAAACACTTTTGTTGATATTAAATAAAGTAAATATAAATGACCGGTCTAAGAGATTACTATAGCTCAATTGTTAAGTAATACAAAGAGCATCAGCAAAGCGGAGGAACAAGTCTATCCATCCCAAGTGAAAACGTTGAGGTCCTTAAATGTGCTCATCCTAAACACTTTGTTTGCACATCAAGGAAGAACATATGTAATTAACCAAAATAAGCGCCCATCCAACAATAACCCACAGTATTATATTCATAGGCTTGTCACTGTTATAGAATAGAGCGCAATACAGATAAATGCTGTCAGGATCGAGAATCAGTTTATCAACGTATCATCCAGATTAAAATCTCCGACCTGCTTTCGTTTCTGTCTGCGCTCGTTGATCCGCCTCCTCAGGAACTTGGTTCGTTTCAGCAGCTTCTTGTATTTGTGTCTGTTCATCTTTCTTCGCCGGATCTCCAGGACGTTCTTACAGCTCAGCGGTGTGGAGCTCTCGCCGTCCTCCGACACAGGCACGGTCGACGGAGGCAACACCACAGCCTCCTCGATCGGCTCGCCTTCCTCCAAAGGGACAGGAGCCTCGAGAACTGGAGGTAGGGAATACTGCAACGAAAGCCAGCTCTCTAAAGGAGTAACGGAGAGTTTCCGGGGAACGAGGAACTCCTCTAACTCCGGCTCGAGCGCCGTCCATAGTTTAGGGGGCTGCTTGTTGTCGGTGGCTGAAGTGGAGTATCTTTTTGTGTGGTTTGGATTGAAGCTGGCAAGGCGGCTTTGTTGAACTGCACCGTGTACAGACTTGCACTGGTACTGATGTGAACCTAGCAGGGAAAGACGGTGAAACTGGTACTCAAAGAAGTTTTATATAAGGAGTAAATCAAGAAGAAAGAACAACATTCACCATACTTACCAGGCAACCTGAAGAACACATTCAGTCGTGGGATTAACCTTGAGACAAACATGACTAGGTCCTATTACTGGTGCAGTGTCATATGGATCATGTGAATTCTCCCTTAAATATGAATAGTAAAAAATACACAAATTATAGTGCAAGACAACACAGAAGTGATTGCAGATCTCATTTATAACGTCCTGGTTTAATGGATTTAACGTATTACAGACTTATATTCTTACAACCCTAGCATAATCAATATAACTAACCTAATAAACTAAAAGCAGCTTTGTCCTGTGTTATAATATTAGTTTCTCTAATTAGCTAGTTTCCAGTCACCTGTCAGTTAGTTAGCCAGCTAGCTTAGGTTTTTAAAAAATAATTACAAGGCTTAGGTGTCAAATACCGACGGTGAAATTGATCCCATATAGCAGTATAACCCTGCATGAAATTAATAACTTTGCTTATGTTTTAATAAAGGACTTACTTAAACGGAGAACCAAATACACCGCTTCAATGTGACTTCGCGCACTTCCGGTCCGACTTCTAGATTCTTCCCCCCGTGTTTGTGATCCGACTGTTACTGGTTCCGGGACGGAAAAAAAAAGAAATGCGAATTTCTGCGAATTGTCTACTTCATTACTATATTTGTATATTTACAAAATTTGCATATATGATTCTGATATGATGGGGTATAAAGAATCAGTCATTAAATAAAATTCTGCATGAAATGTAATCAACACATGACATAGCTGTATTGCTTTCCACTGTGTAGTACTACAAATGTACAGGGGTTAGACAATGAAACTGAAACACCTGGTTTTAGACCACAATAATTTATTAGTATGGTGTAGGGCC
>JAOVVH010000024.1:6812603-6827129 GCA_028566435.1 Scorpiodoras heckelii | reverse complement strand
GGTGGTGGATCATTCTCAGCACTGCAGTGACACTGATGTGGTGATGGTGTGTTAGTGTGTGTTGTACTAGTATGAGTGGTTCAGACACAACAGTGTCTGACAAAAAAGACTGAGGCATCGTCTTGTTTTCCATCATTACAGAATGAGGCTCTGAGTAAAATGAAAGCTCTGAATGACTTTGTGAAGTCGGGCTGTCAGAAGTCAGCGTCCAGGTCGCAGATCACAGAGGACATGAAACTGTGCATTAAACAGGACACGTACTTGGAGGCGCTGTCTGGCGTCGTGTCCCCTCTCAACCCAAGCATCATCCTCTCCGAAATCTGGTACAGCTCACATTTAACTTTGCTTAACACCATGAAACATTCATTATGCTTAGGATGAAGGAATTCACCAAAATTAGAGTGTTCAGTATTCTGCATGAACATGAAGGTGATGTAGTTTTCTGGGTCACATGAATAATCATTGTTACGTTACTGATATTTCGTATATATATAAACTCAAAATATCCTTTTAAGATATCCTTCTTTTTTCATCAGATAACACTAATATACAAATGATGACTCTAGCAGCGATAGTGTCTTGAACTGTGCTTAAAACACATGCATGTAAGAATGTAACAAACAGCGTGCTTTTAAAATCAACAAGCAGTAGAGTAAAGCAGTCATTAGCAGCTGCATGTCATTCATATTGTACTACGGTGTTGTCGAATTCTCGAATCTGACTGCTCAAAATGTGCTGGTTAATTTTTTTATATTAGCTTTAAATTTTTTATAGCAGCATTTGTAGCAGTTTTGGCTCCAAGGCAAATTATTTTTAATTGTTTATATTAATGCATATATGCTATCGTTTCTATAGTAACAGATAACCGTGTGGTGTCAGCTAAACAGTTTAAAAAAGAAGCCCTATTTGTTTACATGGTGACGTTTTCAGTTTATTTAGCATTTTCGAAAGGAGTCTATAGTGTCAGCGCTTTGTAATAGTCAGACGTAAAGCTGTAACTTTACATTTTCCAGCTGGGGATAGTCTTTGCGATTTTTTTCTTATGTCTCATTTCTCACTTATGTAAAAAAAACAAAACAAAAAACTATATTGACTATATTGTTGGCAAGCTGCTGCGGTATAGGAAGAGTAAGACTGTCGGTTCGCTGTTATAGGAAAATAAACTTTAATAATATAATCGGGGTGGTAGGAGCTTCATCACACCACCGTGTCATTGATTGTTTTCCTATAACAGGACACCCTGTCATTTTTTATTCTTTACTTAAACAATAGCTCAACAGGGCATTTGCTTAGAATGCATGAATTATGTATTATGTTGAGTTAGGTATGCTGAGTATGTACTAGTTTAATCTTAAGTAAATAATTAATGTGTGTGTGTGTGTGTGTGTGTGAACGTGTGTGTGGGTTTTTTCCCTCAGCACAGACAGGTGTAAGTTTATGGACTCTAAGATGAAGCCTCTCTGGCTGATGTACAAGAACAAGTGTGTACAGTCAGACACATGGGGCATTATCTTCAAGAATGGAGACGGTATGCAGGAAGAAACCCTCTGCTCTCTTGTAAACAAACATCCACTGGCGTTTTTAATTGAAATGCGCCCGTAATGACTCTGTGATGCTTTCAGATCTGAGGCAGGATATGCTAACCCTTCAGATGATCCAGCTAATGGATGTTCTGTGGAAGACAGAAGGGCTGGACCTTAGGTTTGTAGTTGTTCATGAAGCTCTGTCGAAGTGGCTGAATTCAGTGTTTGCTTAAGGTTTCGCTGGGTTGAGTTTACACCTACTGAAGATTGAAGATAAAACATAAATAAGCATGCTCTAGTCAAGTCAAGAATAATCTCTCATCAGATATCTTCTTGTATCTCTTTCTGTTTTTGTACTCTGTGTGAAAAAGAATGATCCCCTACGGCTGCTTGTCCACTGGGAATAAGACGGGTCTTATCGAGGTGGTGAAAAACTCTGACACCATTGCAAACATCCAGAGAAACAAGAGCAACAGCGCTGCAACTGCGGCCTTCAACAAAGACGCTCTTCTCGACTGGCTCAAATCCAAGAACCCGGGGTGTGTGCAGCATTTTCAGTAGATGCTAGAACTGCTTGCTAAGAACATATATGTGAGATGTGGTCTTTTAACTCTGCTAACCACCTGGCATGCCCTGTTTATCAGTAATACTGCTGAAAGCAACTTTCATAGTTTGACTCACAACTAAACCACAGTTTCTTTATGATCACAGTGATCACTAAAATACGCTATGATTACTAAAACTACGCTATGATTACTAAAACTTTAGTATGATTACTAAAACTGTCTTAGATCGTTCCGTTTACTAAGACACTGCATAGATAAAGAGAGCATTTGTTTGTGATCACTGTGATCAATAAAATACTATTAGTTAAAAAGATGTTTATGTTCACTAACACATGATGTAGATAGATTGTTTATGGTCACTGATAAAAAAAAAAAATGCTGTGTAGTTTAAAATATTATTTGTGATCACTAACATGTTTTGTATTTTTATAAAAAAAATTGTTTATGAACATTGTGATCACTAAAAAAAATATTTAGTAAAAGACTGTTTATGATCATTCAGATTGAGACACTAGATAAATAAAAACTATTTGTTTATGATCACAAATACACTGTGTAGCTATAAGATTATTTCTGATGATAAACAGATGATGTAGATTAAAAAAAAAATTGTTTATGATCAGCATGAGCACTAAACCAGTATGTAGTTAAGAAAAATATTAGTTTATATTTACTGTGAGCACTAAAACACTTTGTAGTCAAAATGACTGTTTAATCATTCATTATACTAAAATAGTATATAGTTAAAAACATAAGCATATTTCTTTGTGATCACTAAAATACTCATTATTCATTAGGCTGTGAGGCTAAAGCAGGCATATTAAATATTCTTTGCAGTGAGCCGATGTGACCAAACACTTGATTGAAATGAAACCTTTCAACCGCACTGCCACTTGGCTGGTCTGATCGAAGACTCTCTGACTAAAGCGTCATCATTTTTCTTAACCGCATAGTCATATTGAGAGTCACAGTGGCAACAACGAGAGCAGACAAGCCTATGTATGTCTGTCCCCGGTATCTTCCTCTAGATTCTTTTGTACTGATGCTCCCAGGCCAACCAGGAAATACAATCCTGTGCAAATCCTGGGTTGAGCTGAGCGGTTCTAGTCTAGTCCACTTCCAGAGTTAGGCTCCCTGGGTGCATCCTTATTTTTTTATCTTTCTCCTTATCCTTATCCTTATCAGATGCCTGAAGCACCTTGACTGGTTCCTTTCAGCAACTCTTTCAACACCGACTGCCAAACGCCTCGCTCCATCATAAAACCGTGATCCCACTGAACTCATTTCACTTCCAGCTTAGTGACTGTAGTTATGCCTCTTCATGGCTCAGCTCACCACTTGGCTCTTTGCCAGTGCAGTACTACCAGCACCTGAAGCATGGCATAATGCAAAGATTACGAAGACCTTTGAGTAGAAAGGTACAGGAACCATACAACTTACTGTAGTAGTAAACGAGGAACCTTATGCTCATTAAGCATCCTGTAGAATACCACAGGATTGACAAACACACAAACTGGATAATTAGAACAACTCCGAGTTTCTGATCACCTCCTTGATTATTAAATATATAGCAGTTTGACTGTAAGGCTGTCGTGAATTCATTCAGACTTGCAAATGTGCCACTTTGCAGTTTGAATATGAAGGGATTCCTAGGCCTGTTCTGGCAAGATTCATTCTGAAATTCCCAGCACAGTTACCCAGCTTTCCGTTTTGTTTTAGCTTTCCGGTTTAGAGGTTGAGCAATAGATCACTGTGTTCTTTTTCACTGGCTTATGTCATTTCTCAACACGTTCTCTCTGTGTATGTGGGAATGTCTTCACGCACATGTATACAGTATGTACAGTACCGTCTTATCGTTGTGGCAACTTTGCTTAAGCACACATATCTCATTGCATTGTTTTTTTCCTGTTGGTAGTGGATGTTGGACGGGAAGGGCATTGATTGCTCCTATGAAACAAGAGACGTATTCCCATTATAGAAGTATCCAGTCTGCTCCCCGGAGGCTGGGCTGATGTGAAGAAAGATCCCCTGGCTCGTACTTGCTGTAATAGCTGTGTGTATTTTGTGTAAATGTGGTGTTGTTGAATGCTATCTATTATTTATTGAGCATTTGTTTATGGACTGAGGAAATGATGTGTCGCATGTGGCATGTTAAATAATTGACACAGTGCCCTGACGCGTAAGTCGTGATGCATGTTTTTGAATACTGTGTGATCAGTTCAGAAGGTGAGGTGAGGTGAGGTGAGGTGAGGTGAGTCTGTTCTGGTGTTAAACAGTTAAGTAGTCGTGTGTTTGCATTGACAGACATAATGAATTCGAGGTAAGACTTAGTCCAGGTCAGAACTCGGAAGGGTGGCTCATTAAATATTAAGGTTGTTGTTGTGTTTTTAAACGAATGTCTCTTCAGTGAACCGTGAAGTCCCTTTAACTTCCACTACTGTGTCTGACAAGCCCTAGGTGAAAGCGTTTATCTGATAAGGTGAAACAGGACTTCCTGTGACTCAGCACTTGTGTTTGCCTGTGCAAATATGTATGTGTGACATGGGGAAAAAAAAGTGTATTACATATTTACTCAAGTATCAGCACTGAGTCCTGTTCCTGGAAGTGTCTCAGCTTGTTGATATCTTTGGACTTTGCCCAATCTGCACTGTACGTTGCTTTGCATAAGAGCTTCTGTAAAATGCCAGGAATGTGAAAGTAAGCATACTGAAATGTTCTCCTTTTTGCCAACAGAGATAAACTGGATCAGGCCATTGAGGAGTTTACATTGTCCTGCGCAGGCTACTGTGTAGCTACTTATGTTTTGGGTATTGGGGACCGCCACAGTGACAACATCATGATCCGGGAGAATGGTCAGGTAAGAGGGGAGTATGTGAACAGCTCTGAGAGATTTCATAGGTGTAACGGACTTCTGCAGTAACTCTGCACACCAAAAGAAGGCACTATAGTGCAACATTGTATGAACAGATCAGCATGGGAAAGAAAGTGTTGCTGTAGTTGTAATGATCTTAGTACTTATGCTTTGAATGGACAAAATACTCTGTGAGCGTCAGCATGGCTTCTAATAAATGTCCTTAGTCATGGTATAGACCAGGGGTGTCCAAACTTATCCACAAAGTGCCGGTGTGGGTGCAGGTTTTCCTTCCAGTCGAGCAGGAACCATACCACATTCCACCTGTTTTTAACCAAAGGATCTAATCAGTGGATCTTGACTTTCAGTAGTGTGTGGCTTCTGCTTGGTTGGAAAGAAGACTGGACACCCCTGTTCCAGAGCATGTCCGTTGGCCTTAAGGCTATTTTTTGCTGCTTCGTGTTTAGTGCCTGTTTATTTTACCTTTAAACCTTTCTGTCCTTTGCAGTTATTCCATATAGACTTTGGACATTTTTTGGGGAACTTCAAGGCGAAGTTTGGGATTAACAGAGAACGTGTGCCTTTTATTCTGACTTACGACTTTGTCCACGTCATTCAGGAAGGCCGGACAAACAACAGTGAGAAATTTGAACGGTTAGTGCCTGAACATGCTGTTTAGATGTTGTCAGTCCACTTCATCTCATACAAAATGCCATTACACAGTTTGTTATAATATCAGCATCAGTTTGAGTGGTTTGGCATCAGTTGTCTTTGTGGGCCCTATTGTGCAATAAATGGCTGTCATGTTCTGCTGTGAGGTTCTCTCGCTCTCTCTCCTTTCTTATAATAATGATCTCTCATGGTTCACTGACTGTTCTCACTTTAAGTAATGTTCTGTGTGCTGATCTAGAGTAGTCCAGGGCAAATGTGACTACTCACTCTACAGTTATCACACACTATGTTGCATCTCTGCATGCACATACTTTTGATAGTCCCTGTTTTTGTAATCAGAAGAAATGATGGGGTGCGGCACAAATCCAGGCTGATCTACCCCTTAAGTTTACTGTTCTAATGTATACTTTAGATAAGGAATAAAACACAACAGGGAAGAGTTACTGGGAAATTACCAATAACAGGGTCATGTGATGTGGCCCGATGCAAAGTAGACTTACCACTTGCCACTTAAAAGTTGATTATTTTCCTATAACAGCACAAATAGTGTTTCATTCCTCTTATACTACATCAATTTGCCAGCAGTTACAACTTACTGACAGATACAAAGGACTGACACTGGAGACTCCTTCCATAAATTTTTAATAAGCTGCTTCTTACAGAAAGCTTCACTATATCAGTGATTATGCATTTGAGTTTGTTCAGTAACATGTTTTTAATCCGTTCATTAGCCTTAGATGATGTTGAGCATCCATACATGTACCTCTTAATTACATATTAGCATGAGAGCATTAGTATAAACGTGTGTGTGTGTGTGTGTGTGTGTGTGTGTGTGTGTGTGTGTTCCACAGTTTTCGTGAGTGTTGCGAACAGGCCTATAAGATCCTCTGTCGAAACGGAACTCTATTCGTGAACCTCTTTTCCTTGATGAGAGCTGCAGGACTCCCTGAGCTCAGTTCCTCCAAAGACATTCAGTACCTAAAGGTAAGTGTCGATAAAGTTGTTCAGTTAAAAAAAACAAAAAAACAATCAGATGTACACTGAAGTACCAGAAAAACTGGAGCCTATGCACAATACATAGCAACACCACTTATGCGCGTCATTGTTTGTGTCCGCCAGTGCGTATATAAAGCAGTGAAAATGGCAAGTTATCACGATTTTGCGATTTTCAGTACGGTTTAATAGTTGGAGCTCGTGAGATGGGTCACAGCATTTCGGAGGTAGAAGCAAAGTTTGGATTTTCACGTATGAGCATTTCAAGGGTGCACCAAGACTATAAGAATTCTGGCAAAACCTCGAACTTACGACAGCACTGTGGCTGTAAAGAGACTCTGGGTGAACGTGACCAGCTTCGGCTGGTAAGAATCGTTTCACGTGATAGGTGTACAACACTGCCTCAAGTAACATCGTAATTCAATGCTGGGGCCACAGCAAACATCAATGGGGACTGTGCAACGTTCTGTCCAAGATCCAGTGGGTGACCTGCCAACTATTAATTGGTATACCAGTTTTTCTGGAACTTCAGTGTATACTGAAATGATTCTATTTATTCTTTAATTGTAATCAAGTACAATATTTAAACACGCATACAGTTTGATACATTTGAGGTAAAGGATAGCTGAACAGTTAAGGGTACTGAGATTTGAATTAATACCCGGATTATCAGTAACGTGAAGGTTGTCTTTGTCATCATGAGAGAAGAGAGAGAGAGAGAGAGAGAGAGAGAGAGAGAGAGAGACAATGATTAGTTCCTGGTTCCTGTCAAAGTTTCAAGTTTTTCATTGCTACCTTTGCTTCATTAATGATTGACTTAAATTGACTAAATTGAATCGTCTTGACTTGAATCATACAAATTGAACTGAATCAAATGAATCGATCTGAATGGATTTAAAATAAATGGTAATGGTGTCATTTTTATGGAACATTCCCAAAGGATTCCTTAGCACTTGGCAAATCTGAGGAGGAAGCACTGAAAAATTTTAAAGTAAAGTTCAACGAAGCTCTGCGTGAGAGCTGGAAGACCAAGGTGAACTGGATGATGCACACTTTTGCCAAAGATAACAGATGAACGCCGGCGTGTTGAAGCAGAGGCTTCGGCATGCAGTTCAAATCAAGTCCTATTCTGAAGCCCGGATTTGAACCAGTTGCAGAATTAGTTTCTTGTACTGTGCAAGTTCCTCTGCTGTCTGTCTATTTTGCTTTGTTTTACTGTTAACGTCTTCACTGCAATACAGTGGCGGTAGCCTATGTCTGTATGAATTAGTTATGAGAAAGTTAAAAAAAATTTTTTTACAACTCATAATTGGAGCTAATTTATCCTGTCACTGACCTGATGCTTTGAATATGTGATCTGAAAGAGTGTGTGTATTTATGACTATTAGTTGTACAGAAGAGATTGACTACTGGCCAGGAGAAAGAAACACATTTAGTGTTTCAGAGTTTACATTCCATCTTGCTTAAAGTTTTACTTTATCTATTTGTACTTGAATGTCTTTGGTTGTAAATATTCCTCATTTTGTGATTGTATTTTGGTATTTAACATTTTGAACAGTGTTTTGGATTTTTTTTTTTTTTAATTACGTGTATAAAGAAAAAAATCATGAAACTATTCATAATTATGGATATGAGACAGCATTTGTATTGGGGAAAGGCAGAACTGGGCCTGAAATGTTTCATGTCTTGGATATTTGTGACCTGTATAATGAGATATTTATTGAGACCTAAAGAGTTTCTGCACATGTTCTCCTCGTGTATATGTGGGTTTCCTCTGGGTTCTCCAGTTTCCTCCCATGCTATTGGGTTGATTCGTTGTGTTAAATTGCCTTTTGGTGTGAATGCGTATGTGAGATGCCCTGCACTGGACTGGTGTCCTCCTGTTGATGGAGGTTTGCCGGCTTGTGCCCAGTGTTCATGGGATACATGGGATCCACCGTGTCCCTGACCAGGATAAAGTGGTTATTGAAGATGAACAAATGACTGAACACTTTCAGGGTCTGCTGTCCAGACACGTGTTGGACCCAGTATTTTCCACAGTTTATTGGCTATGTATGCACTCCACAAAGACAGATCAGTTGAATTGATCTACCTCTTTGGTAAATATCAGGGCAAGGCAAGAGAGAAGTTTTTTTTTGTCTTGGCTGTTTAGAGATTGGTTAGCAGTTAGAAATAATACGTGCCTACGTTTGAGATGAACCGCACTCAAACACTTTTGAGTTCCTTTTGTTTGTGTACAAAATTCACACTCCTTAATATTTAAGTGCAGCTATGTATATTTAATGTTTTCATTTTGATTCATTTCGATGTTTCGGATTAAATCTGCCTTATTTTCTTAATGTTAGCAGTAAAGAACATGATGATGTACACTCCTATGACCTGAATGCCATTAAAAGTGTGTCACTTTGTGAATAGAAAAGTCAGGGGAAGTTGGGCTGTGGGTAAGAAAAAGTGACAAACACTCCCTGTATTACAATATTGTTTTTAACACACCCTAGACCGTTTTTCTCTCTGAACTACATACTATATATAAGTCACAGCACGGACCACTTGTAAAGTATACAGGGTTTGTAAAAATGCAAGTACAATGGCTTGCTAATAAGCTAGTGACCTGATTAGCTGTTTTGGTACATAAATATATGAATAAGATATAATAATAATAATAATAATAATGATGATGATGATGATGATGATGTTGTGATTTCTTTGGTGACATTTTCTTTTAACAATGTACAGTTCACTCTCAAACCTTCTTAATTATGTATCAGAATGAAACAAAGCTACAGTATGTTCCTGAATTGGACAGTCATCTTGATCTAATTCCTTAGAAATCAAGGAGCTCTTCTAACCGCTTCTTATGAGCTAATGAAATATTCGAGCAGCGCTACAGATTTCCCTCAGCGGAAAGCGGAAAATGGTGTGTTAAAGCAGTATTGATATTCAGGATGAGAGTCACTTCAGATGATCTGTCAGTCACATGCTTCTCCTCAACCTCATCATTTTCTTTGTATTAAAATGATGATGGCCAAATCTAATGATTATATCAAATTTGTAACTTTAAAAAAAAATATATCAACACCCTTATTTATTCATCAGCTTTTTAACAAAATGATGGCAGAAAAGGTCTGGAACTGGAGTATGCAGTCTTTTGGTTTTCAGTCACCTTAGGTAATATCTGTGCAATCCTTGTGTATAAGGTGTTGCTAAATGTACAATGCATAGTTTGTTGTAAAGAGATACTTTAAATGTTATAAAGGACAAACTTTTGCGATTCTGTGTCTGGTATTTTGTTCATTGCTTCTCTTTGTTTTTGGCATTTTATTCCAGTCGGTTGTCAAATATTTTATTCAGTCCAAATGACAGAAAATATAGAAAAGTACAACATTAATCAGAAGTCATTTAAATATATCGGTGGAACCATATAGAAATTGCAAAGAAATGTATAGTTTGAAAAATTTGGAAATTAATTGGTGGGGGAAAAAGCAATGTTAAAATGTTTTGTACTTAAGGTGCAGTGTGTAGGATTTAAGAGGCTCTATTAGCTGAAATAGAATATAGTATTCATAATTCTGATTTTATTAGTGTATAATCACCTGTAACTATGAATTGTTGTGCTTGCGTTAACCTCGAATGAGCCCTTCATATCTACATGGGAGTGGTTCATTTTCCACAGAGCCTGCCATGTTGAGCTGCCATGTTTGTACAGTAGTAGCCCAGAACACTGACTCTAGAGAGTGTCCTTTCATGTTCTTACATTGATACGGTAGCTTGGATGCAAATCAGCACTACAGTTCCTACAATGTGGAGCAAGTAACAATAAATAACAGCAAAATTTGCTGTATACACTGAAAAACTGGTACTGGAGCCTATGCAAAATACATAGCAACACCACCTCTGCATGTCATTGGTTGTGTCCACCAGTGTGTACATATAGAGCGATAGACATCTATGGAAGCTTCTAGAGCTGTTGGAGCTCGTGAGACGGGTCATAGCTTTTTGGAGGTAGAAGCAAATTTTGGATCCGCAAAAAGACTGTGGGTGAACATGACCAGGGTCAGCTGGCAAGAATTGTTTTATGCGATAGGTGTGCAACACTGCCTCAAGTAACATCAGAATTCAATGCTGGGGGCTCAACAAACATCAGCGTGAGGACTGTGCAACGTTCCCTCCAAAATCCCATGGAGGACCTCCCAAGTATTAACTGATATACCAGTGTATAGACCTATAATTTTACACAGTAAGTAAGTACAATTTCTACAAATACCATTTCCAGAAAAGTTGGGACACTTTCTAAAAATGCAATAAAAACTGAAGTCTGTCATTTGTTAATTCACACACAAATGGACAAAGAGAAGATTTTCCTTTTCTTCCCCGATGATTAACTTCATTCTATTTGATAAATATCAGGAAATTTAGTAATTGATGGCTGCGACGCACTCAAAAAAAGTTGGGACAGAGGCAAAATAAGACTGAAAAGGTTATACAAGTAACACTGAAACTGGTAATAGGTGAGGTCATCAAGACTGAGTATAAAAGGAGTATCTACCAAAGGTCTATTCTTTGCAAGCAAGGATGAGCTGTGGTTCACTACTTTGTCAGTCAGTTCAAATACAATGTTTCACAAGATTGCAAAGAATTTAGGTCTTTCACCATCTATAGTTCACAATATCATGAAAAGGTTCAGGGAGTCAGGGGAAATCTTGATGTGTGAAGGCCAAATGTGGAAACTGCAGCTGAACATGTGTGACCATCAAGCCCTCAGGTGGTAAAGTTTGAGTAACCGTCATGCTACCGTGATGGACATAGCCACACTGGCTTGGGAAGACTTTGTAAAATCATTGTCAGTTAACACAGTCCTGCATCAAGAAATGCAAACTGAAACTGTATTATGCAAAGAGGAAATCATATATTACTTTTGCGCAAAAACACCAGTGAGTTCTCTGGGTCTGAAGTCATCTGAGATGGACCAAAAGACAATGGAAGTGTTTTGTGGTCAGACAAGTCCATATTTCAGCTTGTATTTGGAAAAAATGGATATTGAATTTTATGTGCCAAAGATGAAAAAGAGCATCCAGATTATTACCAACAAAAAGTGCAAAAACCAGCATCTGTGATGGGAGTGCATCAGTGCCCATAGCATGTGCAATCTGCATTTATATGTGAAGCTACCATTGATGTGGAGTATATTGAATATATGTTGCCATCAAGACCAAGCAATTCCAAGGAACTCCATGTCTATTTCAGCATGCCAATGCCAGGCCTCATTCTGCATGAGTTACAACAGTGTGGCTTGACAGACCTGCCTGCAGTCCAGATCTCTCTACTACTGAAAATGTATGGAGCACCATGAAGAGGAGAGGACTACGGACTGTTGAGCAGCTCAAGTCTGCAACAATAAGAATGGGCAAAAATTCCACTTGGAAAACTGCAACAATTAGTATCTTCAATTCCCAAACTATTAAAAAGTATAATTAAAATAAAAGGTGATATGACCCAGTGGTAAACATGCCTGTGTCCCAACGTTTTTTTGAGTGTGTTGCATGCATCAATTTATAAATTTGTTGATATTAAACAAATAAAATTATGTTTATCATTGAAAACACTGAAAATCTTTTCATTGTCCTTCTGTCTGTTAAATAAAGTGTCAAATGAATTAATAAATTACAGATATCAGTTTTTATTGCATTTTCAGAAAGTTTCCCAACTTTTCTGGAAACGAGGTTTGTAGGTAAATACACTATATTGCCAAAAGTATTCACTTGTCTGCCTTCACACATATGAACTTGAGTGACATCCCATTCTTAATCCAGCTTCAACTCTTCTGAGAAGGCTTTCCACAAGGTTTAGGAGTGTGTTTATGGGAAGTTTTGACCATTCTTCCAGAAGCGCATTTGTGAGGTCAGACACTCATGATGCATGAGAAGACTTGGCTCGCAGTCTCCGCTCTAATTCATCCCAAAGGTGTTCTATCTGGTTGAGGCCAGGACTCTGTGCTGACCAGTCAAGTTCTTCCACATATGGACCTTGCTTTGTGTACTGGTGTGCAGTCATGTTGGAACAGGAAGGGGCATTCACCAGACTGTTCCCACAAAGTTGGGAGCATGAAATTGTCCAAAATCTCTTGGTATGCTGAAGCATTAAGAGTTCCTTTCACTGGAACTAAGGGACCGATCCCAACTCCTGAAAAACAACCCCACACCATAATCCCCCCTCCACCAAACTTTACACCTGGCACAATGCAGTCAGACAAGTACCGTTCTCCTGGCAACCCCCAAACCCAGATTCGTCCATCATTTTGCCAGACGGATAAGCAAGATTCATCACTCCGGAGTGATGAGAATACGGCATGTTTTACACCACTGCACCTGATGTTCGCATTGCGCTTGGTGATGTAAGGATTGGATGCAGCTGCTCGGCCATGGAAACCCATTCCATGAAGCTCTCTACACACTGTGCTTGAGCTATTCTGAAGGCCAAATGAAGTTTGGAGGTCTGTAGCGATTGACTCTGCAGAAAGTTGGGGATCTCTGCATGCTATGCGCCTCAGAATCCGCTGACCCGCTCTGTCATTTTATGTGGTCTATCACTTTTGCAATCTTCAACCTCGCTGCTAGATGCCACTAAATCCTACACAGTGCACTTTTAATTGTAACCCATACATCACCAACTGCCATGTAACTGTTTTATTTCCTGCCAGTTTTAGAGGAGGTTTTGACTTCTGTTTAGGCTTCAGTAAAGGAAAATCAGTTCTATGGTGTCCTTTAATAATTAGTCTATACTAGCACATGGTATACTGTGATACGAAACTAGATATAAATAATATATATCGATATAAATAAGGCAGAGGTGAAAAATAACAATACAAATTCTCTCATTGAAGTACAAGTGCATTTTTTACTGTAATGATTTTTAAATGTCTTCATAAGTAATATCTTTACATCTTAGTACATTTATTGTATTGTATATTTAAAATAACTTAAATTTACCCATTTACTATTTTTAGTTTAGCTGAATGTTTTCTTAACTGTATGGCTCTAGACGCTTTTAGCTCAAAGAAACATTCAGTCTGTTTCTGGTGACCTGTAATGGTAATTTAATACCATCCTAATGGTTCCTGATGGCTTATCTATTTTTATTTTTATGGTAACAACCTACCCATGAAAGAAGACCATGCTGGTTTCTTGTGGTATTTTAATACTAGAAAATTCCTGATGGAAATGTACAGGAATCTGATCAAAACCAACAGTCCACTTCCTATGAAGGTTTATTACATGATGTAAATAGTCAGAGCTTTTTTCTAATCAATTGTAATTTCACCAGGATAGGCGTGATATTATGTGAGATAGTATACTTTTACTCAAATGTTGGTTTCTTCTACAAAATTGCCTCTAAGTGTCTACTCAGTAAAATCTTCTACTAAAGAAAGCTGCTGATTTTATCGGGTTGCCAGATCACCGCCAAGGGATTTATAAACCCATCCTAATGCACAGACAGTATTACAAACTGAAACAGTTTCATCCAGTATTTATTTTACAAAGGCCCATAAATTGTCTTGTCTTATATATTAGAAATGTATTAAGAATGACTTAATATAAAGGATCTTAAATTTGTAGAAACAAACCCTAATAGTTTGTATTATTGAAAAGGGGAAATAAATGTAACCTGGCCACTAATGTGTGTTAAAATATGTAAGTATGTAAGTAAATTGGTGCTGTCACGCGATAAATTTTTTTAATCGCGGTAATCAACAACATTTTCAATGCTCCTACGATGCCGAAATGCACGTACAACACAAATCTTTTAACGCACATTGTGATTTGTGTTGTACGTGCAGGTCGGCATCGTAGGGCATTGAAAATGTTGTTGCCGTTTATCACTGGTCTATTTTAAGAGAAACGACTGTTGAATGTTGCCTCATTAT
>JAOVVH010000024.1:6667465-6682363 GCA_028566435.1 Scorpiodoras heckelii | reverse complement strand
TGGTCCAATTTAGCCATGAAACCTCCCACACTAAAATGACAGGTGTTTCAGTTTCATTGTCTAACCCCTGTATATACGAGGATAATCCAAGTTGTTTAGGATAATCCATAGTTATTGGTGTCTAACTTTGGCGTTCTTTGATTTAGGGGTGGCTTATCGCAGCCAGAGCAGTGAGGGAGTCAGCTCTCTCTCCAGTTCCCCATCCAACAGCCTTGAGACCCAGTCTCAGTCCCTGTCCCGCTCCCAAAGCATGGACATTGACACGGCATCCTGCGAAAAGAAGTGAGGCTGTTTTTATGCATTTGGCCATTTGTCCTTTAATCTCATACAGTGTGACAATACACGAGTCTGTAAATCAGTCACAGGCACCTGGCTGTGGAATTAAACACTAATCAATGTTATTCGCTCATTGCTATATTATGTAACATGATATTCAGACGTTCTCTTAGCTGGTTATTTGTGGTATTTAATGTTATTTAATGCACTTGAGGATTACAGATGTATTTTTTTTTTGTATGGCCCTGTCCTTAGCATGTCCCAGGTGGACGTGGACTCAGGAATTGAGAACATGGAAGTAGAGGATAGTGACCGTAGAGAGAAACGCAACCTGGCTGAGAAGGTAACCACTCCACGTATTACTTTAGGTGTTAAAATGACTAATTCATTCATTCCCTCCTTTACAGCTTTGGAGCTTTATGAATAAGAAAATGTTTCTTTCTCGGTCACATGTGAGCGTAGATTGTGAGGTTAAGAAACACTGATGCATGAATTGTGATGTGAACTTTGCAAGATAAGAACTTTTTAAGATTAAACACTATGATAATAATGTTAACAAACTCCACATCAGGAACACAAACACCGTATGGGTGAAAAGGATCTATTCATATGATAACAGACACCTCTCTGTCAGGATGATTTTAACACTGCATACACTATATACACTCACCAGCCTCTTTATTAAGAATGTCGGACATCCCTTTGCTCTACGAGCTCCCTCAGTTCTTCGTGGTACCTTGGTCAAATTTGTTAGCTACACATTCATGCTACAAGTCTCCTGTTATGCTACATCCCCAGGGTGCTCCATTGGAGTCAGATCTGGTGACCGAGGAGGTCAATAAAGTTCACTCAACTCAATGTTATGTTCAGGAAATGAGTTTGAGATGATTTATGCTTTTCTGACATGCTGCATTATCATGCTATTGTGGCTATACAAGGAGGCACAGGATTAGCAACAATACTCAGATAAGCTGTGGTATTCGAACTGGTACAAAGGGGCTTAATGTGTGCCAAGAAGACATTCCCCATACTCCATTACACAACCACTGCCAGCTGGAAATGTTGACACAAGGCAGGTCGGGTCCGTGGATTTATACCGTGAATGCCATCTGCATATGGCAGCAGAAATTGATATTCATCATACCAGGTGATGTTTTTCCAATCTTCAGCTGTCCAGTTTCGATGAACCCATGCCCCGCTGTAGCCTTATATTCCTGTCTTTGGCTGACAGGAGTGGAATCTGATGTAGTCTTCTGCTGTTGTAGCACATCAGCCTCAAACCTAGGAGTATTCTGTGTTCTGAGATGTTTTTCTGCTCACCACATATGTACAGAGTGACTATTTAAGTTACTGTGATTGTGCTGTTAAGATCAACCCGTCTGGCTGTTCTCCTTTGACTTCGGTGTATCATGTAAAGAAAAAAATAATGATCTAAGGAATATGAAGTATTCATCGAATGAGTCTCATAAACCAGTTGTTTCCGCAGGACTCATCGTCTAACCCAGATGTGTCTGAGGAGCAGGCTCTGCAGCTCATCTGCAAAATTCTCCGTGTCTCCTGGAAGGAGCAAGACCGTGATGTCATCTTTCTGCCCTCACTTGCTGCAGAGTTTCAGCAAAATCCAAAAGATGGTGAGAGAGAGCGGGAGCAAGCAAGGGAGGATGGATGGATGTGGTATTCATAATCCCATGTGCCATGGTTATCCTGATTAATTGCATTCTTTGTGTTTTCTTTCCACTAGTCTATTCCGACTTCAAAGACCTGATTGGCCAGATCTTGATGGAAGTTCTTATGATGTCTACCCAGTCGCGTGACTGCAACCCGTTCGCCAGCCTGACAGCCACATCACAGCCAATCACTGCTGCCAAATCTCCAGACCGCCACCTGACGCTGGTCCCACCTTCCAGCCAGGGAAACAGTCCCATGATGCCCTGTGGAGGCTCCTTTGGTGCCAGCTCTCTCTCTAGGCAAGTATGGACGAACAACGGGGTCCATTTGTCATTCGCTTACATGCAGATTTGGGGATTAAATTATGCATTGCACCAGATTTTTACATGTTTGTTTGACATTTCTCTCCCAGTCTGCTCAGTCGGATTTGTTCATATGTTGTTTTGGTAGCAATATCTACATTTATGTGACGCAATTTTCTCCAGTCTTGATTTGTCAGTCACATTGTACATTTCCGTTTCATGTTCTCTGAAATTTCCTGTTGCTTTCAGTCTGTATGGATGTAGTCCATACCTTGGTCAGAATTCTTCCAGGATGAGTGCACAGTCTGCACTCCCACCCTTATCTCCACCTTCACTTCCACCTCCGTCTGCTCCCTCTGTTTCATCCTCACCCCAACCTCCACCTGCGCCTCAGCTTTCTCCCAGTCCATCAGCACCACACCTTGGTTCCCCCTATCCAACCCCATCTGCTCCCCTGCCCATTTCTCAGAGATACAGACCGTATACGCTCAGCTCCTCTCAGGGCTCCTCCTTTCATACGAGCCTAAGCCCAAGGTCTGGCTTTTCTACTCCTACCCATGTTCCATCCACACCTTCAACCCTCCAGCCTGCCCCTCTGCCATCCCCTAGACACCAGACTCGTCAAACACCTACCCCATTTTCCTTCGTGCCTGGCTCTCCTGTTACTACAGCCAGAAGAACTGCCATGGCCTCCCAGATGCCCTCTAGGTATCTTCTTACTGTGTTAGATGTGACGTTTTGCCCACTATACCAGTAAAAATAATACTAATAACACTGCATTAGCTGAAAAGGAAATGTAAGTTTTTAGTGAAATTAGATTATGGGATAGTTTGCTGTTAACCAGTTCTTTTATTAAACTGGTATAAGGCACATTACATAACCCTTAACCCATGCATGCAGGTGCACAAATTAAGTAGGGGTTTGGTTCCAACCTTTATAAAAATTATCTGCAACATTCCTGCTTTTGTAGCTGTTCATTAGTCATTAGTTGATCTTTAGCCTGTTTGATCAGTAAAGTTAGTCAGATGTGTTATTGAACCCTCTGCTGTACTTCATTCCACATCCTCATATCTTCCCCAAACTGGACTTGTCTGTGTGCCGTAGCCATGCCAGCCCCTTTCCGCTCCTTTTCTTTGCCCTGTCTGACATGTCTCAAGAGAGCAGTGATGAAGAGCTGGAGGACGAGGAGGAGGAGGAGGATTTTTCTGGGGTTCAGTTTGGGTCCAGGTACCAGTGCCAGTGTGTGTTGCATACTTCAGAGTGCTGCCTGGCCACTAACATAAACACATTGTGCCCTGCGCTGGCACAAAAAAATGGGTAATGCCATAAAAGCATAGCCAAGTGGTTTAGCATAGGTAGTGTTGATATATTTTCTGTCATGCGTTTTATGTTTAACGCTGACTTTTTTCTTTTAAACCTATGGCATTGTTTTTTTTGTTTAAAAATACAACATGTAGTCAATGTCATGAGGATACTGGACTAATTTCAGCGTGCAGCATATGAATATGATCCATGGTCAACCTTTTAACACCACCTCTGTCTATGCGTCTATTATTGTCTCTGTCTTTACCCACGAAAGCCTTTTTTCATAAGGGTAACCATGTCCGTGGTATTACTGTGGTATTGCATTAGAATTGCTCGGACTCTGAGGTGCTTATTCCTTGCTGGATGAATAAATAACATGACTAATAAGAGAGGCATAAGGTGTGCTGTGGATTGTCCTCTCACCCAGGAATCCTCACTAATGCATGCTTTAGTTTTTGTTTGTATTAGGGTCTTGCTTGGTGCATTTGTTTAGAGTGTAGAAAATCAATAGCGGACATTGAACGTTACTCAGAGGAGCTGAAGAAACAGCTGCATTTTAAAAGGAGATTAATCTAGGTCTGCTTTTGATTGCATTGCATCTGCTCAAGACCTGATTTAAAATTCTGCATTCTGAGTGTTTTGATGTGTTTGTGAGGCTAACACAAAGCCTGACGAACCGTCTTTTACAGTATAGACTGTGGTGATATACAAACCCCCAGACAAATACAAATTTCCAGAAAACGTTATGCCTGTAACACAGTCAAAAAAAGTAAGTTGGGACAGAGGTGAAATAAGACTGAACAGGTTATACAAGTAATACTGTTCTGGAAGGTTCCACAATTAGCAGTTTATCTGGTAACAGATGAGGGTCTTCAAGATTGCGTATAAAAGGAGCATCCATCAAAGGTTTAGTCTTTGAAAGCAAGGATG
Organism: Scorpiodoras heckelii; assembly: GCA_028566435.1. NCBI lineage: Eukaryota > Metazoa > Chordata > Actinopteri > Siluriformes > Doradidae > Scorpiodoras > Scorpiodoras heckelii. The sequence continues at coordinate 6,677,882 of JAOVVH010000024.1, read as the reverse complement.
GGTCGTGGTTCACCACTTTGTGACAAACATTTCAAATACAATGTTCCTCAGTGCAAGATTGCAAAGAATTTAGACCTTTCACCATCTACAGTTCATAATATCATGAAAAGATTCAGGGAGTCAGGGGAAATCTCAGTACATAATCGGTGGAGACTGCTGCTGAATGTTTGTGACCATCGAGCCCTCAGGTGGTATTGTTCGAGGAACCTTCATGCTACCATGATGGACATAGAAACATGGGCTCAGGAGTACTTTGGAAAATCATTGTTACTTAACACAGTCCACCGATGCATCAAGAAATGCAACCTGAAACTGTATTATGTAAAAAGGAAGCCGTATATTAGTTTTGCGCAGAAACGCCGGGGAGTTCTCTGGGCCTGAAGTCATCTGAGATGGACTAAAAGACAGTGGAAACGTGCTCTGTGGTCAGATGAGTCCATCCAGACTGTTACCAAAGAAAAGTTCAGAAACCATCATCTGTGATGGCACGGGCGTGCATCAGTGCCTACGGCATGAGTGATCTCCAATTATATGTGAGGGTACCATTGATGTGGAATCTTATATCAGTATTTTGAAGAGGCATATGAGCCTGTCAAGATGACGTCTTGTCCCAGGAACTCCATGTCTGTTTCAGCAGGACAATGCCAGGCCTCATTCTGTACGAGTTACAACAGCGTGGCTTTCGTCTTGTATACGGCAAGAATGGGCAAAAATTCTACTTGCAAACTCCAACAGTTAGTATCTTCAATTAGTAAAGTATCATTAAAAGAAAAGGTGATGTGACCCAGTTGTAAATATGCCTCTGTCCCAACTTTTTTTGAGTGTCTTTCGGGCATCAGTTTCTAAATGTGTTTATATGTAACAAATAGAATTAAGTTGGAAAGACCCAAAAAAATGTTCTTTGTCCTTTTGTCTTTTAAATAAAGTGAATTAACAGATTACAGATTTCAGTTTTTATTTCATGTGTAGAAAGTGTGCCAACTTTTCTGGAAATGGGGTTTGTATAAATTCTTGTATTTCTTGTTCATAATGAGCTCCTTCTTTCTTCATTTGTCTCCGTCTTTCCTATAGCTTGGGTGCGTCTGGCGGTGGATCGGCTGCCGACTCAGGCAGTGACCGCTTTACCATCGAGGCATGTAAAGAGACCGAGATGCTGAACTACCTCATCGAACGCTTTGACAGTGTGGGCATGGAGGAGAGGAAAGCTCCCAAGGTAGTTACTGTTCACAGAGGAAAAGCTTGCTCTGTTGAAGCCGATACCTGGTTATTCAAAAGCAGAAAGAAAGAAAGAAAGCCATGTCTTTATTTTCAGAGCTCTCTGACACAACATTAGCCTTCTTAGATAAAAATAGAGCACTCGGAAAGTCACACGCTTCCCAGAGTGAAAGTAAAACTTGCCCTACCATTGAGCAAGGGGGAAATCCACTCTTCGTGTTTGTTATGAAGCAATCCGCCTGCTGTACTTTCTATTTCTGAATGCCACGTTGTGCTCTTGTAGATGTGCAGCCAGCCGGTGGTCAGTCAGCTGCTCAGCAACATACGCTCCCAGTGTATTTCCCATGCTGCTCTTGTGCTGCAGGGGGCCCTTACCCTGCCCAGGTCAGTGCTTACAGGCAGTCTTTGTCCTTGGTGTGCCTCTTTAATAATCAACAGTCTGTCTAGTACAGCCTGAAGAATCATTTACACAGTCTCCTATACAATCCTTGTATGCAAATTCTTCATAATCATATTTCTTATTAATTAATTCTTTATTTTTGTCCTATAGAGGATGTTTTGTATTATTTTCATGATGTTCTATAGCTCCTTAAATGTTTTGAAATTTGTAAAAAGCCTTATTGTAAAATTTTAGATTAGATTTCAGCCTGTTAGATGTCACTGGATTGTTTTATTAGTTTATTTTTAATACTCTGTAGCATTTTGCAAACCTAATTCTTTTTCTGAATGACATTCAAAGGTGCAACTTGAAACTCCGCCCCCAAATCACCTGGCGTGTTTGCAGTTCACTGTAAAATACGCACTCGCTCCTTAAAGACTCGATCACTTTCACTCATCACTTTCTGTCCTCTTGAGTAAATGCTTTATCCTGCTTATACACCCTGGATACGATCCCAGTCCGTGATAGACACTAAAAGACCCCGACGATTGCTTTTCAGCGTTTCAGTTTCAGGTTTCACCTCAAAGTATTAATAATAGCTTGAGGATACCTTTAGAATTCCTGCTTTTTTATATATCATCCTGAGGAAATCCTTTGTGTTTATTCGAACCGAACGTAATTGTAAGTCTTCTTCTCTTCAATTCTGCCCAGGGCCCCACTGCAGCCCTCCCTGCTGGTGCCCTATATGCTGTGCCGGAACCTTCCATATGGCTTTATTCAGGAGCTGGTGCGCATGACTCACCAGGAGGAGGAAGTGTTTAAACAGGTGGGAGGTGCTGCGCACGCCGCATGCCGATTCACTTCACGTTCGAAGCCGAGGAGGATTTAATTAATCTAGGAGGCTCAGTGGCGTCAAATCGGTTGTCTGTAGTCCTCATTATTTTAGCACATCACTTCACATCACATGCTGTAGCCAGTATGTTGTGGTGTTATTGACAGAATCCTGTGGTGCATTGACAGCATCAGGGGCCTTTCGACAAAATAAAAATGATTACAATGACTAAGCTGTGACGCACTTTTTTTTTTTTTAAATCACTGTCTCTCCTCTTGTAGATCTTCGTTCCTATTCTCCAAGGGCTTGCATTAGCTGTGAAAGAATGTTCCTTTGACAGTGACAACTTCAAATATCCTCTGATGGTAAGAAGCTCAGCTTGATCTGCTTTTTTGCTTTGTGGCCCTGTACCAGTCCGTACACACACACATATAAACTTTTTTGATTTATCTCTAAGTAATTAAACGGTCTTCAAACTGTGGTTGGTTTTCTTGTGGATACAGCCCTGTGAAAAATAGTATATTATACTGTCTCATATGAAAGGGCACGAGGTACAACAAGCACATCCGGTCAGAAAGAAGTTTATAGGCAGTTTCACATGCTTACTTCATCTCTTTTTAAAAAAAATTAACATTATGATCTGTTTTACAGGCTTTATCTGAGCTTTGTGAAATTAAGTTTGGAAAGACGCACCCTGTCTGCAATTTGGTAGGTTGATCTATTGATTTATTGATTTATTTTGTTAATACGCACCTGTTTTTATACGGTATAATGTGACTAGTTGACCGAAATCCACTAGTCTTGACGCTGTATTTGTGGGTTTGTCCAGATCACCTCTTTGCCACTGTGGTGTCCTGATCCTTTAAGCCCAGGGACAGGCAGAGAGATCCAGAGACTCTCATTCCTTGGCGCCTTCTTCAGTCTTTCTGTCTTCGCAGAGGATGATGTGAGTCAGTTCTAGCCGAGGCGGCACGACAAATACGCACATCCCGGTGCAACGTCGAGGTCAATATTTCACCTTGTTCAATTTCCTCACGTATCATATGCTGTTTTGTTTTAGACAAAAGTCGGAGACAAATACTTCTCAGGCCCTGCTATTACTCTGGAGAACACGCGTGTGGTCAGTCAGTCCCTGCAACACTATCTGGAGTCTGCCAGGGTAAGTGTACTGGCTCAGTTGCTTATTCAATTTATTTTATTACATGTCCCTTTCAGTCACTGGAGCATTGGCTGGAATATTTGTTTCATAGTCTAGAGGTTCTTGTAGATGGCAGAGAGTTCTCTTCTTATCCGGTAATGATGCTGTGCTTTTACCATGTCGGAGTACAGAATGGATTACTGGCAAATGAAAGGCATCTGAGCAGATTAGGTTTTTTTTTTTTTTCCTCAGCAGCAGCAGTCCCCAGACGAAGAGCTACTACTCCAATTAATTTAATTACACTGTCACATATTGGTGGGTTTCGAGTCTGTGATTATGGTTTTGCGGTCCTCAGGGTGACCTGTTTAAAATCCTCCACAACGTCTTGCTGAACGGAGAAACGAGGGAGGCCGCGCTCAGCTACATGGCAGCTCTGGTGAACCGTAATGTGAAGAAGTCTCAGATGCAGGTATGACTCGTGTCCAGTTATAGTGCAACTCAAAAGCAACCGAACTGCTCTTGTGGGATGAAGAGAACAATGTTTGCGTAGTCAGTTGCATCTAGATGAACAGAATATATAACGGCCACAAAAAAAATTGGATTTTGTCAGAGTAATTTCATAATGTGTAATTAAAGCTCCAGGCCCCCATGAACCAGTGAATCTGAAACATTATACAAGGTCATGTTTTTGGTATATACTAGTAGAATAGCTATTTTTATTATTTTAATCCATTATAATCTTAATTTTTTGTCCTTTGGTTAGAAGCACAGTTCACTCAAGGGTACTCGGTGCTAGAAAGAAAGTGTTGTCTTGCGTTACTATTAAATATTTATTTGGGAGATTTTACAGTTACAATATTATAGTTACAAATAACACATAATGCTGTTCGTCAGTAAGCGGTCCCCATTTTAATCCAAAGACATACCTTTTCCCTTTAACCACTAAAATTTTCTCACATTCACTGATGATAAATGATTTGACGATTGTTTAAATAAATCTTTTTGCTAAGTGTCTTCTTGAAATTACTTAATCCTTTTGTCATATATAGTGTGTGTGTGTAGTGAGTTGTACTGTTAGACAGAAAAATATGGTGTTTTTTTTTCCTCCCCTGGGCTTGGCTACAGACAGACGATAAACTGGTGTCCACAGACGGCTTCATGATGAACTTCCTATGGGTGCTGCAGCAGTTGAGTATGAAGATTAAGCTAGAGACGGTGGACCCACTCTACATCTTCCACCCCAGGTGTCGGCTGAACGTGAGCCTCGAGGAGACGCGGCTTAAATCCAGCCTGGAGGAATTGAAGAGTTGGCTTTCCGAGCTGCGTGAGTGCACGTCTAACATGTTCACGTTCCTGCTCTTTTCTTTTGTTTAGCCTTTTGTCCTAATGCGACCGTTAAAGATATTCGAGTAACATTTGGTGATGTGCTCCTGATATTTTGGCAACTATTCAGAACAAAAACACTGAAGATTTCTTTAGATTCTCAATACTTCCACCAAATTGATGACTATATATTTAACTTGGGCTGATGCGGTATATTATTATTTGTTTCTGTTTTTTTTTTCCGTAGATGTAGACCCTTCCAAGTTCTCAGAGCCCAAATTCCCTACAGAATGCTTCTTCCTGACACTACATGCACATCACCTGTCCATCTTACCCGGATGCCGCCGTTATATTCGCAGACTAAGAGCCATCAGAGATCTGAACAGGTACATTATATTGAATATGGTTATACGTTATTATGTTTTTTTTTGTACGGTTGCTTATTTTTAAATATCCGTGTGGACTGAAGGAGTGTTTCGCTTTGATCTGTGATTTAGAGATGAACTAACAGATCAGATGATGATGGTACTGCACTGATGGCAGTTGTTCCAGTCCCTCGTATTAAAAGACAAACCTCAGATCAGACCTCTGAAATGAGCTCTTTTTTTCCACCCTGACAATATTCTCTCTATTCTGTGTCGATGCTTCCCCCTACTGTCGGCTTGGCATAACAATCAGCAGTGGCAGTCTGATGTTTCATGGCTTTACGTTGTCTGTATGTGTACTGCAGGACTGTAGAGGAGCTGAAAAACAGTGAGAGCCAGTGGAAAGATTCTCCCTTGGCGACTCGTCACAGGGAGATGTTGAAGAGATGCAAAACCCAGCTGAAGGTTTGCTTCATCGAAACTCCTTTCCACTTTCCTGTACATTAAAATCCAAACGAGACACAAATACAATCCTTTTTGTTGGTGAGTAGTTAGACTGATGTTTTTACAGGAATTGAAAATTGATTGAAAACACACAATCAAGGGATAGACTTAAAGTTATTTTTGCATGTTCACGTTCTCTCAGATGTGCTGTGTCTTCAGGCTGTTCACTATTACTAAAATCGGCAGAAGGCACCGAAAATATTGTATACAACATTGTAGTGGTCTACGTAGTCAGGATTTACTAGCAGATTAAGCACAAAGGAACCCAGGCCCTGGTGTGAGAAAGGGAAGAAGACAGACAGATTCATATTGACCATATTTAGACTCTTACTTTAGTGTTTTGTTAAAGTACTGCACTCTAATGGCCAATACAAATGAGTTTAATTTGAGCTGAGTGTTCCTGGGGGGTTAGAAAGTCAGGTGGGTGGGAGTTAGAAAAAGTAAAGCGAAACTCTGTCTAAGCACTAAACTTCCTCAAGCCAAGGAAGAAAGCGAAGTTACAACATTTCGTGACATCATTCTGATTCCTTGTTCAATGTTAAACTCTTGTAGACATTTTAATAATAGGACCCATTTCTTGACATAAAGGCTTCGTCAATCTGTCATAGTGGTCCATGATTTTTTGCTGTTCTTGTAGAAATTGGTACGTTCCAAGGCTTGCGCAGATGCCGGACTGCTGGATGAGAATCTACTGCGCAGATGTCTCCAGTTCTACAGTACAGTCATTCAGCTCATCCTGCGCATCGTAGACCCTGCATACCCAAAGTCAGTCTCTTCCTCATTTACTTCTCACAAGCATCCACTTTACTCGACTTGTGACGTTCATCTTACCTGCCTTTATCTATCTAATCATGTTCCAGCCTCACCTTGCCCCTGAATCCCGAGATCCCTAAAAGCTTTGCTGCACTGCCCGAGTTTTACATTGAGGATGTTGCAGAGTTTATGCTTTTTATTGTGCAGTAAGTTTATCATATTTCAGAAGTTCATTTGGTGAATCAAAGACGGCTCTGTCTCCATTGTGTTTCGGAGCTCAAGTAAATAAAATTGACCTTTCTATCTAGACAGAGAGTGTTTAAGTCGGTGTTTTCTTCTCTTTGCTATTGCTAGGTATTCTCCTCAGGTTCTGTACGAGCCATGCACTCAGGATATCGTGACCTTCCTGGTGGTGTTTATCTGCAATCAGAACTACATCCGAAACCCCTACCTGATTGCCAAGCTGGTGGAGGTGTTGTTCGTTACTAACCCAGCAGTCCAGCCTCGCACCCAACGCTTCTTCGAGATGATCGAGAACCACCCGCTGTCAGTCAATCAGCTTGTCCCTGCCCTCATGAAGTTTTACACAGGTTAGTTGCTTGGGTTTAATTAGCTCTGTAGTTAAAACTGGGATGGAAGACTAGTTTATATTAGCTTTAATCTTACTAAACATTTTAATGGATTTTTTTTTGTGCTAATAGTTTTGACCGTCATGATATTTTAACAAAATCTTGCAAAATCCAATAACCATATTTATTATTTCTGTCTTGGGGAAAAAAGCCTTTGTGTTGAATGTTGTGCATTGTTTTAACAGTTATTTATTTATTTATTTTCTACAGATGTGGAACATACAGGGGCCACTAGCGAGTTCTACGACAAATTCACCATCCGCTACCATATCAGTACCATTTTTAAGAGCCTTTGGCAAAACATTGGACATCATGGCACCTTCCTTGAGGAGTTTAAGTGAGTTTGTTTCCTAAGCGAAATGAATTCAGTTACAGAAAATGTGTAGAGACATCAGCTGTAACGGAAACATGATGCATGATTTGTTGCATCTGATATATTAAGTAAGGTAAAAAACAACACGGGGCACGCAGTCCATGAAAATAATCAGCAATAGGAATCATTTTCCAAAAAGCAGCACCTCCTAACAGTGTTTTCTTGTTCTTATGTCACAGCATTTTAATGTTGTGGAATCAAGATTTTTCTGTTATCAATTATGGGTTCAGAGTAGTGCTGTGAAATTAATGCGTTAACGAATGCATTAATGCGTTAAAGATAAATCGCAATTAAAAAAATTAACGCTACAAAAAAAATTAACGCAGATTAAAAATTAGTTAAATTACACAAACCGGCGGCACCGTCAGTGAACAAGTAATTGCCCATTACGTTACTCGTTTTAGGCTGCATTCCGATCGCAAGGGTCCCTAATCTGTATCCCTGCTCCCTACACACTGCACAGGATACAGAATCCCAAGATCACTTCATAGGGAACTCGATCACTAAAATGGCTCTATTTGAAACGCCCTGAAACGTCATCAACAGTGGACAGCATCCTTGATTACATCGGTTGTGTTCTACAAGCTGTATTTAGCATGATAAACAATGCTGTTTTCACTCATTTTATATGCTGTGGGCACTTTTGAAATAGATGTGATGAAAGGTCTATGAACTGTGGGTGATGTATTTGAACTTTTTAATATATGTTGTAGTGAAACGTAACTTCACTCTTACTCGGTTGCAACGTGCCGCATTACTCTAATTGGCGAATCGATGCTTTTAATTAAACTCCAACTCTAATCAGTATATCAGATGAACGAAAGACAAAACTTTTTTTATTTAAAAAAATGAACAGACATCAATCATCTTTAATATTTCACATTTATCAAATAAAGTTGAGTGAATAATGAGGCAACATTCAACAGTCGTTTCTCTTAAAATAGACCAGTTATAAACGCCAACAACATTTTCGATGGTCCTACAAATCACAATGTGTGTTAAAACCTCGATTAACGTGCAATTAAAAAAATTTGTCGCGTGACCGCACTAGTTCAAAGTCTTATACAGGAGACTTCTTCCCCTAAATGTTAAATAAACATCTACTTACAAAAAGATTTAGCATGACGACATTTTATTTTATTAAACAGCATGGCTTTGTCATCTGTTTATTATTGGTCTCGGATTATGTAGAGCATCAAGTCATACAAGTCCCTGTGAATGAGCTGATACTATAGCAGTGTATGAATAATGTATTGAATGGGCACATTAGTAAAATCTGTGGTGAGAATTACAGCTGTCACTGCTGTCAGAGTTGCTGTTACAGATAATGACTTCATATCCTTTGACCGAGAGATTTTCATTAGAGAATTTATCACTGCTGCGGTTTAAAATAATTTATGACTTTTTCTCTTTTCCTACCTCACAATTTGACAGCTCCGGGAAGCAGTTCGTGCGCTACATTAACATGTTAATCAATGACACAACATTCCTGCTGGATGAGAGCTTGGAGTCTCTGAAGCGCATCCATGAGATCCAGGAGGAGATGAAGAACAAGGAACAGTGGGATCAGCTGCCCCGGGTTAGTGCTGTGACTTTTTAGAAAAAAATGCTGATACATCTGATATGTGAATGGAAAATTAATTTCGTATCGAGCCACATTGATGCATGTGCCCCGTTTGCCTCAGGAGCAGCAGCAGAGTCGCCAGTCCCAGCTGACTCAGGACGAGAGAGTGTCTCGCTCCTACCTGGCTTTAGCCACAGAGACGGTGGACATGTTCCACATTCTGACCAAACAAGTCCAGAAACCTTTCCTTCGCCCCGTGAGTCCTGCCTCTCTGGTTTTTATGTACCTTAGGAGCCGAGCGATCAGTTCCAGACAGTCTGGGTAAATTGGGTACCTTATTATAGAGCAATACAGGAAATTCATTATAGTCATATAAATCAGTTAATGACGTTGTCAAAAACAGAAGGAGTTTTTTGTGTTTCAGGAGTGGTTAACACAGCAATAGGGATGACTTAAGTTGCTCTCACTATGTAGCTTTGGTAAACGGGTAAACAGTGAGGGATTAGTACGCACCTGCTGCTCTTTAAATGAACCTCTTGCACTCTGATCCCTGCAGGTATTTATAGTCTTGTGTGAAAGTTGAGCTGCTTGTAGTCATTGGATGGAGTTGAAAGAAAGACAGGAAAGAATCCTATTTACCCTGATAATTGAGTACTCTACGGGCAAGCTAAAGATATAGTGTGTGCCAAAGTGCTACATATTTTTTGCTCATGATTGCTGAGAGATTTTCTGGTGAATTGAACAGGAACTGGGTCCACGACTGGCTGCCATGCTGAATTATAATCTCCAGCAGCTGTGTGGGCCAAAGTGTCGGGACCTGAAGGTAGAAAATCCAGAGAAATATGGTTTTGAGCCCAAAAAGCTGTTGGACCAGCTTACTGATATCTACCTGCAGCTGGACTGTGCTCGCTTTGCTAAAGCCATCGCTGATGACCAGGTTTGCTAAGTGTCTTATGTACCTAATTAGAAAACCGCTTGGAGCTATATGAATAAGAAGACCTGAAGTAAAAATCGGTTTCTTTTTCAGAGATCATATAGCAGGGAACTCTTTGAGGAGGTCATTTCGAAAATGAGGAAGGCAGGCATCAAATCCACCATCGCCATTGAGAAGTTTAAGCTGCTGTCTGAGAAGGTCGAGGAGATAGTCGCACGCAACTCTCAGTCTGAGATGGACTACAGTGATGCTCCGGATGAGTTTAAAGGTATGGTTGAAAACTCCGCCCTCGAACCCGTAACTGCAGGCTGAACGTAATCTACAGGGGTTAGAAAATGAAACTGAAACACCTGGTTTTAGACCACAATAATTTATTAGTATGGTGTAGGGCCTCCTTTTGCGGCCAAT